>PVIW01000552.1:70000-458652 GCA_004026585.1 Noctilio leporinus | reverse complement strand
CAGTTTGTTTTTGCTATCACATCCCAAGTTCAGAGAGCTTCAGTTGGCTGACCCTGCCCCTCAGCTGCCTGGCCACAGCATGGAATGATCTGCTGGTGGGACATGGGGGGAAGAAGTATGATGTATTAGAAAGGTGGGGATGAAGAAAATAAAACATTCAGGTGACTGAAAGGAGTTTAGGGATGAGTGAGTGAGACATTCAAGTACAGATTGTAGCCCTATGGGAAGGAAGAAACTCTAATTCAGTCCTCAACTTCTGATGGTGAGGGTTTTCACTGGGTCTCTTCAGCTTGTGGGAAAAGGGAGCGGGTAGGCGGGCTGGGTGTGTGGGATGTACCCTGCCCAGCCTGTGCTCTGCCCACCTGCTAGCAGCCTGCTGTCCACACTCGGACTCCCCGCCTTCCCCTTGGCCGGCAGCACCACCGTAAAAATACCTGAAGATCCTATTTCTTGTGTTATGATCAAAATCAAAATCTGCTTATGAAAGAGAGCAAACTGTGTCATGTGTGAAAGTGAAGATTCCATAAATATTTTCAAGTATTTATTGGGTCATCTTTCCTTCATTTCATTACAGTGTGTACAGAATGTAGGTTATGTATCCAAACTTTGTCCCCTCTGTTAACTGGGAGAGAAACCTAATTTTGTGATGGCGTGTGTGTACCTGATTGTCACGTCATAGAAATCAATGTTGCACTGGTAAAAGTAAGGAGTATTTAATTTTAGTTATTTTTAGAGCAGGGGGGAAGAGAGGGAGAGAAACAACAATGTGTGGGTGACTCTCATGCACCCTCAACTGGGGACCTGGCCCACATCCCAGGCCATGTGCCCCGACTGGGAATCAAACTAGAACCCTTTGGTTCGCAGTTCAGTCCAGCGCTCAATCCGTTGAGCCACAGAAAGTTTTTTTTTGAGGTGTTTCATTGCTTTTTTGCTGAAGGAGCCCCTCCACTGACCATTTTATTCTTGTGAATCTGTGATTTTCAAATTGTGATTCATGGCCTTCCTCTAGGTGGTCTCTGGGTGGTTCATCAGTGACACTGACTTAGTCATTTACCATTTGTTTTAAATATAAAAATGTTGCTTCACTGTTAATTTTTTAAGTGAAAATTAAATAAATAAAGCTTAATTGTTCTTCTGTTCCTCCCCTCAATTTATTTAATAGTGAAGTCATTATTGTTTCTTCCCTATCTCTACTTAAGTTCTAAGAACTGAGAAAGAAATTGGGACTCATGAGAGTAGGGTCTTACATTTTTGTGAGTCACCATTGTGTTTATTGTGCATAGGGTCACAGTATTTATTTACCTGTTGCCTTAGACTTTTGATTCTATTGTAGGGATTAGAACTTCTAGGGGTAGTAGGATCTAGGTACTAACATGTTCAGAAGATTCAAAGTTAGAGATCAGCTCAGAATAAGATTCTAATTTATATTTGATTATTGATACTTGATTTTTATTCAGATGAGAAGTCTCTTCCAGCTGTGTCATTTTGTGGGTGATAGTTAAGCCGAAGCAGTGCAGAACTTGGACTCTAGAGACAGGATCTCAGTTTGCATCTGGGTTCTTGCATTTAGCACCCCTGTGATCTGAGGGACCTAATTTGACACTTCTAAGCCTTGGTTTTCTCTTCTGTAAAATGAACATACTGATAGTATCAGTTTCTCAGGACTTTTGTAAGGACTGAATGTGATAAAGCATTTATTTAGCACATAGTAAGATGTCATACACACTGATGCTGTCATTTAGAAATTTCGTGCCAGTTAAAGTCTATAGTAACATTTTTCAAGTCCATTGAATTAACTTTAATGAGAAATGCAGTATATATTAACCTCTGAGGACTTAATGCTGTTGTTAAACTAGAAACACTCAGATGCTATAATTATATACATCCTCTAATAACTCTAAAGTACTTTGCACAGAGGTACTCAATTGCATGAAATATACTGTAATTGTAAAATTAATAATTTGGTATGGAAGCATGCCTGTATCACTCTTGTTATATTTGCAAGTGTGTAGTTGGACTATGTCTGCAGTGACAAGTTTTGATGATATTAAATTGACTAATCAATTTCAAAAGACATCTGTTTTGAGCTCTTCGTGGAATCGTACTGCCTCTTTCATGTGTTGACACATCTGTGAATGTGAATTTTAAATCACATTCATTTCATATTAACTTTGTTCAGTAGGCATAGTGATTTTATTGGACACAATAAAATACTGTTCTAGGAATGATATTTGGTTTTAGATTCTATTTAAATTTTAGTTAGATTGAAGGGTGGATTTTAGTGTATTCCACTGTGAATTTTTATTGTATGGGTTGATCTAAGTTTGTTCTCCACATGAGAATGAAGTAGTACTATTTATAGAGAATCTTTTGTAATTATTGTGTTTTCTTGATTCTAAATGTACATTTAAAAGTTTTATGTTTTTGAAATCAGGGCACATCTGACAGTTATGTGCACAATCATTTAATTGACAGTGTCTTAAAAAGTTAGTGTTCTCTTAGAATCACAGATACATAGTGTAGTTGACCCTTGAATAGCATGGGTTTGAACATGAACTACTTACATGTGGATTTTTTTCCTTAAATATGGTTTTTGTTCCATAGTTGGGAATCGCAATTGCAGAAGGCCAATTGCATGCACTGATCTATGCCATTTTACGTAGGGGCTTGAGCATGCACAGATTTTGATATGTAAGAGGTGGTCCTAGAACCAATCCCCTATAGATACTGAGCAGGGGTGTTTAAGGGAGGCAAAAGGTATACATGGATAATCAACTGTAAGGTAGTTGGTGCCCCTAACCACCATGTTGTTCAGAGGTTAACTGTATATACAGTAGTTCCTTCTTACATGCAGTTTCAGTTACCTGCATTCGACCACAGTCCAAAAAATACTACATGGAAAATTTCAGAACTAATTCGAAAGTTTTAAATTGCATACTGTTCTGAGTAGTGTAATGAAATCTCACTTCTGTTGGGGACATTAATCATCCTGTTTGTTCAGTATATCTATGCTGTAGCCTCTCCCTGCCCATTGGTCACGTACACCACCTAGGTTATGGGATTCACTGTCCATGGTATTGCAGTGCCAGTACTCAAATCACCCTTATTTTACTTGATAATGGCCCCAAAGTGTAAGAGAATTGGTGCTGGCAATTTGGATATGCCAAAGAAAAGCTATAAAGGGTTCTTCTAGTGAAAAGGTAAAAGGTTTCAACTTAAGAAAAAACACCATGGGCTGAGGTTGTTAAGCTCTATGGTAAGAAGTAATCTATCTACCTGTGAAATTGCCCATTTTATAAATTGTAATCCTATACATTGATCTACAGTATGTATAGGAAGACAATACATATAAAGTTAAGAACTGAGGTTTCAGCCATCCACCTGGGGTCTTGCACCATATTCCCTGTCTACGGATAATTGGGCAGGAAAGGTCTAATGTGTTGCCATGCAGAATTAAACTCTAGGCTTATTACTGCAAAGGCTCTGTGTTTTCTAGATTAATTCGGAGGCTACTGTAAGATCTACAGGTTTTTAGTACGTAGTTGCATGATGTTTTCTTTTTGAGAATAAGTTCATTTTGCAAGTTTTGACCAGGTGATTCAATTGGTTAGATTAGGGGTTCTCAGGTGACTGAGGAATGCAGTCCTTAGGGGAACAGAGAGGCATCTAGGTGGGATAAAGGGGTTTTTCCCTTTGTTTTTAAAGTAACTGCCAAGGAAACACCTTTGTAAATCCCCGTGTTCATATAACCATGTTCTACTTGGCCCTGGGTGAGTTTTCTTCTTTGTTGTTTAAGATTTTATTTATTTTTAGAAAGAGGGGAAGGGAGGGAGCGAAACAGTGATCAATTGCCTCTCATATGTTCCCCAAACCCTAACGAGAGATCCAACCCACAACCCAGGCATGTGCCCTGATCAGGAATCAAATCTGTGACCCTTCATTTTCCAGAACGATACCAGCCAACTGAGCCGAACGGGTCAGGGCAATCGAATTTTCTTTAACCTAAAATATGTGCATGTGTTTTAAACATGTCACCAGTATATATATATACTGCTTCATTCTTTTGGACTATTAATCTAATGTTGATGCTAAACTAAGTGCTTCATATTGTCTCTGTTGCCACCATCTTCTTCAATTAAGTCTCCATGAATCACCCTCCTTTCATTTTTTAGCAAATGACAGTCACAGGCAGTACTTACCCCTTTCGGAACAGTTAAGGTATTAGGTGACGTCTTAGACACCGAAACTTAGTTTGTATTCTGCTTCTGGCTTATACTAGAAACAGTGTGCAGTTGCTGAATTTTGTATCATAATAACCATAGAAGTGGGAGAGCCAGGCAGTTGGAAATTTAGGCAATTGTCTAGTTGATATATATCCAGAAATATAAGGTTGTTTTAAGAGTTCTAATAAGAGAGAGGTCTTTTTGTTTGATTTAGCAAGATAATTGCCTTTCATCTTAGCAGCTTATAATAATGAGCCTTAGTTTCTTTATCTTTTAAATGGGGACTGATAAACTACTAATACTTAGAGAATTCTGTGCGATTTATTTAAATCACTTCTTTTTTTTTTTTTTTTTATAAGATTTTATTTATTATTTTCAGAGAGAGGGGAAGGGAGAAAGGCAAAGAGGGAGAAAGACATCAATGTATGGTTGCCTTTCACCTTCCTCCAGCCATGGATCTGGCTGGAGACCTGGTTTGCTACCTGGTTATGTGCCCTGGCTGGGGAATCAAACCAGCGACCTTTGGGTTCACAGGCCTGCTCCTTTCCACTGTGCCACCAGCCAGGTTAATTCACTTTTAATAGTCTAAGATCATCATGTGAAAGGTACACTGTAAGTGTGAATTATTGATACTTTTTTCATTTCTTCCCACCCTAAAGGACAGTACCTGAAATAGCTACCTTCCTGACGCCACCTATCAAGACTGAGAGAAACTTAATATATACTATGACCACAACTTCTGAGGTCAAGTGAATTGCTGTCATTGAAAACAGTAGGACATCTTGCAGCCATTTAAATAGCAATTCCTAGTATAATCTTTTCCTTTGTCAAGAGAAATACAGCCATTTTTAGGTATAAATTGACTCATTGCTTAGAGTTGTCAAGTTTATCAGTCAGTTGCTTTTTGTATTGAATAATTAGATTTGGAGTTATAGACGCTGGAGGGGTTCAAGTTCCCCTTAATAGAATTCTATGGAAGGAAATTATGACATACCAATTTTTTAAACCAAAAGGGACAACGTAAGCATAAAGCAAAATGAGTTATTTGAAAAATCCCTAAGAAGATCTTTTATGTTAAAAATAGTCATCTTTGACATTTTAACCATGCTTTTTTGAATGCCTTTTCTTTTGTTCCTCTCAGTTTAAAAACAATTTGTAGAAGTTATTCATGTTTCTGGAAACAAATTAAACATTACAGAGACATTTCTAATGGAAAGCAACTGTTTTTGTCCAAATGCCTCCCTATCCCAATTTTATTCCCTGAAGCAAACTCTTTTTAGCTGTCTTTGGGTTTAGTCTTTGTTTTGTGCAGAATTCTAAATAATATACTTACATCTATCTGTTGAATTGTTAACATTAATACCTTTTGACTCCTTGCTATGAAATGTGAGGATATAGCTAGTTTACCTGCCCTTCTGTCCTCTTCCCTCCTCCCAGGTAAAAGATAGTCACTGTTTCTTTTTCCTTCAAATTTCAGTGATATTTCTTGTTCCCCTAACCTTGTAAGATAGGGATATTAACACCTTTGTTCTTCCTTCCATCTACTCACAGCCAACCTCCATCCACTTTTAGCTGGTTTCTATTAGCTACACTTAATTTTACATCTTCAAGGTTAGTGGCGTTTACATTGTGTAGTGCAACTACAACCCATCTTCTGTGCTTTATATATTGTAAAAGACCAGTAACTTGTCTGAACTTTACAATATCTAAATATTTTGTGCCAGACCAACCAGGATGTTAGGATCAGATTTCTTGTCCAATGTCATGATCCCTAGGCTATCCAATGAATCATGGCATTTAGGCAAAATATATCAAAAATTTTTCCCCCCTTAACATCTGTTACTTAAAATTATTTTACATTTTAGTTAGCTTCCTATTTGATCTGTGATTTTTCTTGGAGAGGTGTTTTTCTTCTGGGATTTCTAGCTGTCTTTCTTTTTTTCCCCTTTGAATAATACGTCTTTGTCATATCTATGCATTCTCTGCACACCCCATCTTGGCCAGCTTAGCCTGCTTTAAATCACACCATCTACTTTGCTCCCCAGAAATACGTTGACATTTCTCACTCATGGGCGGTTCCCCTCACCCTTATTTTACTGGTTATTCCTTTTTGCACCAGATTGGGGTCCCAAAGGAGCGGGAGGTGAATGTGTGTGCTCTTGGTGTGCTGTCTTTAATCTGGACTTGTCCATTGAATGTGCCTGTTTTATATACTTGTGTGAAATCCAGAAAGAAGTTTCTCCTGTATCAGATCCTTGAGACTTTGCTCATTTAATTGTGGGCAGTATGTGCTTTCGATGCACGTAAACACATCACAAATCCATGTTAAAAGGAAATAATATGTTTTTAAAATGAAAGAGATCGTGGAATTCAGCCTGGTTAATTTCTTTCTTTTATGGGACAGGAGGCTAAGGCTGAGGGAAAGAGCAGGGTGAGCAGCCTTTTTATCCAAGAATTCTCCATGGCATGGCAGACTTAAAATGAAAGTTCTTTTGGCTTTGAATTTATTACTCTTGCTTTACTTTGTAATGCCTTTCCAACCTTGAATCCCATGGCTTAGAGAAGTGAAAATTCTATTAATAACATGCAGGTCCTTTAGGAAGTTGGTGCTGGTCGTCTTGGAGGAATCACGTCTATTCTAGGAGTTCATTTGCTGCCTTGGAAAAGATGTAGCAGGGGAGGTGAAGAGGGGATGGGGAAATGCATGGTGAAGGCTGGAGACTTGGGGTGGTGAGCACGCAATACAGCATATTGATGCTGTGTTGTGGAATTGTGCACTTGAAACCTGTGTAATTCTGTTAACCACTGTCACCCCAATACATTCCATAAAAAGGAAGAAAAGAAAAAGGTGTAGAATGAAATTGAGGGTAAATGTTTTTGTTCACATTTTGATTTTTAAGTATTTTAGTCAGCTACCATTCATATACATTGTACTGTTGCAGTAATTACCAGAGAACAAGGTAGTGAACCTTGTTTAAAAAGCAACACAAAAAATAAAAAAATAAAAATAAAAAGCAACACAAAGGAGAAGAAATGCTTTTGAGAATTTTTTTTTTGTATTTAGTTCAATAAAGCCTATACTTAATATGCATGAGTGATAGTTAAGACTTTGTTACGTCATAAAAAACAGTATAGCACTTCAGCATTTGTGTATGTTTATAGAAGGTAAGGAACATTTAAAAGTCAAAGTTGAAACTAACACAGGGCAAAAGCAGTTTTTTAAAAATAAAAGTTCTTTTTTCCTTTGCCTAAAATTCATTCAATGACCTTAGAATGATTCTTTACATATTATTAGGATAGTTTTAGCAGAAGGAATAGTATCAAACTGGAAAGCCTCAACCTATTCCAATGTTGAGGCTTCCAAGAAGAATACCACATGTATTATTTTTAAACATTTTATATTATTTTTTAGAGAGAGGGGAAGGGAGAGAGGCAGAGAGGGAGAGAGACATCAATGTATAGTTGTCTTTCACCTGCCTCCAACTCTGGATCTGGCTGGAGACCTGGCTTGCAACCTGGTTATGTGCCCTGTCTGGGAATCGAAGCAGCAACCTTCGGGTTTGCAGGCCAGAGCCATTCCACTGAGCCACACCAGCCAGGGCTCACCATATGTATTTTGATACCAGTTTCAGGTGTTGGAACAAGATCCCGATAGTCATTTCTTCAATTGATTGGATCAACCAGGATGCTTGCATTCAGCTTAATCTGATCATCTATCTTTTCATCCTAAGTAGAAGTGTTCTAGTTCAGATCAGAAGTTGGAATGATCCATAAATAATGTGGTGAAATTTTCCAATTTAAACTAAAAATGTTGGTGTTATCAGGTCACTGGTTTGATGAGTTTTAATGGAAGTTACAATGCTGCTTCCTCAGGCTGAATGCACTGATAATGGCCAATATTGTTTCCTTTGTAGGTGTATTGTCAGAATTGTGGCAGAAATTCCTCCTTTGTTATTGCATTTGATGATTTATATAGTATTTCAAATTTCCTCATTTCATCCAAATGAGAAATACTACTTTAAAAGTGTAACATTTTAATGACAGGTTAAGAGAGCAAAGACATTTTAACATAATTTTCTTTTGTCTTTATTTTAAAGAATTCAGAAGGAACTTGCAGAAATCACGTTGGATCCTCCTCCCAACTGCAGGTGAGTAAATGTGGGTTTTTATTTTCATCTTTTGCAGAAGTTCTAATTGAACTGTTGATCTGCTGTGCAACTGTTGTAGTCTGATAATTAGTAAAAGTACTATTGTGGTTTGGATTGAAATGATTGTGGAAGACAGTGGTGGCGGTGGTTGCTGAGCATAAATGGAGTATTCAGCAAGTATGCATGTACTCTAGGTGCACCCTTCGTGTAGGCTGAGTACATCCTCCTCTTGTAGATGAGCCTTGGTTGCTGGTGGCAGATCAAAGGGAGGGATTTCCCCAGGCCAGTCAGCTATGAGGACTGGCTGTGACCATTGACCCCCAACCTCCACCCTCCATGGAGCATCGGCTGTGCAGGGGCAGCACAGTGTTGCTTCAACATGGTCTGTAGCTGTCCGCTGGCCCTAGGGTTTCCCTAGGTGGTGCAGGCCAAGGTCAGCCCCCACCTGTGTTTTGTCCAGGGACCACCCTGCCTGAGCTGCAAAGCATCTGAGATGCTGCTGCTTGCGCTGGGCTTGGAGATTCCCAAGCTATGAATCTAGGCCAGCTGCTGCTGGTGCCAGGCCCCGGGCTCACTGAGGCAGCAGTTGCTTGTCTGAGAGGCGTTCGGACATTGTGAACAGGAGCCAAAACAAACTATTCATATGAAAAAGCAGCTGGAGTGGGCCCATCTGTTGGTGCTGCGGAGTCTCTGGGGATCTCCAAGGGGGGTCCAGCGGTGTGGGCCTGGTTGGTGGTGCCTCTGATATGGCACCCGCCTGCTGGCTCAGCCTGGATGGATGAGGTTTCTTAATTCCATGGCTGTCAGACTTTCAGCCCAACTTCTGGTGCTTCTGAGCGATGGCTTTTCTGTATTTTAGTTGTAAGCTTGATGTGGTTGTGCAAAGAGGTGAGTTGCTGTGCCTGTGCCACCCTCTTGACCAAAAGCCCCACAATGAATTTTTAAAAGAAGACTTGCTGGGGCCTTAAACAACTTCTTAAAGACAGAATAATAGTGCGTTTAAAATATTTGCTGTTTGATAAAGATTCAATCGTTATCTTGTTGGAAATTGATTTTTGTAATGCCAAAACATTAAACTGTTCTTCCAGGTTTACATTATTTCTTGTAGCCAGTGGTTGTGACGAAGTAAGAATGGGTGACTTGAGGCATTATATGAAATTTGAAACACTTTCTCTTCTATGACCACATGTCATCAATTTGTGGTTAGAGTTTACCTATAGGAAGTATAAGCACTTGTCTGGAACTGATTAATGATACACAGGTACATAGAGGGTAAGGAGAAAAGTGGCCTTGAGCTTTTTACTCTATCTCCAGTCTGGTTCAGTAATTGGAAGATGGCTGTTTGGCTATTTTAAGACATTTCTTTCTGTTTTGAGCTGAGATGGGTGTTGGAACCAGGTCAGTATGGAGATTTTATAGTTTAAATTGGTAGTCATGTGGCTGGCAGGTGAGAGGGGAGATTACAGGAAAAAGATTCCAATATTAAATGCAGGTAGAATTTATTATTTAGTCTGATTTCTGATTTTACTGATGTTTTTATGTGAAAGTAAAGATAGCAACTACAGATATTAATGAAAGTGAACATTTTGCAGATGACTGTATTGATAGTTGGCTAGTTGACAACTGTTTTGTACAGGAAAAATTCTAATAATGTTTATGTTGGTGGTGAATCTAATATTGTTCTTTACATGAGAGTCATATACAGTATATAAACTTTAAATAGTGTTCAAAGAATGTTCACTCGAATAGAACATGTTTTTTGGTAGGTGAAACTTGAAAAGTGAGACTTTTTGTCACACTTGAGACTGTGTTACATCATTGTTTAGGCTTTGGTGGCCAATTCATGTAAACAGAATGATTTGCAGAGGAACTCCAGTTTGAATTAAACCTAAAATTCCCTGTTTCTTAGTATAGCATTTGCTTTAATCGTTTGAATCTTTTTCTAATAAGCTGTGTTTTACCACATATATTGTTTTGTAACCTTTTTATAAATAAGAGGTCACTGTTAAGTATGTGAATTTACATACTTGCTTAAATTTTGAGAACAGATTATTGGCAAAACAAACTAATTACTTTGTTTTAATTACTTTGTTTTAATTACTTTGTGTAAGGCTTATTTTTGTTAAATGAAACACATAAAATGTCATGTGATGGTTAGAATGCAACTTTGCTTCATTGGTTATATTATTTTTTAAAGCATTACTCTAATATAGCTTTGACTTACTGCAGGTAATAATTTAACTTTGATTAAACCACCATAGTGTAAAAATGCCTGAAAACTTAAGTCTGAGGTAAGAGATTACATAGTGGTTATGATTTAAATAAAATAATTAAACAATGGTTCTATTTAAAATAAAAGAATAGTTTATAGTAGCATCTAAAATTTGGAGATTTGTTTTTTTCTTTGAGCCTTCGTTCATGATACCATTACTGGTTATATAAGCTCTTTATAAATCACTTTAAATGTGATGTCACATATAATAAGCTCTTCAGATAGTTTCAGGAAAGGTACCTATTTGGTTGTATTTTCCCCTTTCCCAGTTTTATTGAGGTATAATTGACATACAGCATTGTAGAAAGGCACAGGCATACCATGAAGATACTGTCGGTTTGGTTCCAGACCACTGTAATAAAGGGGGGCTGCAGGAAAGCAAGTCGTAATCCTTTTCTGTGGAGGTTTGTGCCTTCAATATGTAAAAACCACAACATCTGTGAAGGCCAGAAAACTCAAGCACTATAAAATGAAGTATGCCTGTACCTGCTTTGATTAATTTATTTGCTTCTGGGAATTTACAAGGAAATCCATTTAATGGTATGAAGATTGGAGAGCCAGTAAGTTTGCTTTAGGAGTGAGGTTGAAGTCTGTGGTGCCGTGGCTTTGGCTCCTTTTACTGATCCAAAGTAGTTGATTGTACTGAATCAGAGATAAAGGTCCTCTCCACCATCTTCATGTATGTATGCGGCTCTCCCTTTTGGCGAGCAAAGGATCCTCTATGCTGCTGCTGGTTGCAAAGTGGTAACTGGCTCTGCATTCTGTGTGCTTTTGCTTAATATAGATGTGTTCAGTGTGTTTGTTAAGTGGATTACTGTGGTTTTTGGATTGTTTGGTGTCAAATATTTGATTGCGGTTTATAGTAAATCTGCCTGTCTCTATTTCGATGAGAATGTGGTTGCTATCTTCAGAAAGAGATGTTAGAGAATAATTTTAGTTCAGCTTAGTTTCTGGCGTAAAGTTGAACAGTGCTTTTGTGCTTCATTTTTTTTTTTAAGCTCTGTGCTAACTGCACATCTGTCCTAATGTCTAAAATGATTAAATTTCTAAAAGTCTAGTCAAGTAAACCTGTCTGCCTATCAGAATCCCGTTCCCATAGTCCTCCCTTGGTGCATTTCCCTTCCCTTCCCAGTAACACATGCCTCTCACAACGCTCCCTTTTGGTTGCTGGGGTAGGCGAGAACTTGCTGTCATAGATAGACTGCTCTGTGAGGGCATGTCCTGGGGTTTTCTGTTTAAGCAGTTGGAGTGGAGATGGATTTTCATCCTTGTCTTGGTGGGAGTGACTAGGTGCCGCGTCCACTTAGAGTGTGGTTTATGATGATTTTCTGGAACCTTAGCAGGCTAGGACAGCCTGGTTCAGTGTGTCTGTCAGGTGAAAAACAGGACTTCTGAATTTTGCTACTCTAAATGATGTTCAGTTAAGCAATTCTTAGAATCATATTGAAGGAACTAACTAGCATACTTATAAGTGTTCTGCAAGTCTGTATTTGGATTTGTTGTGGACATAAAGTTTCCCTGAATTACATCATTCAGTGTAAATAGAAAAGTTTTTACAAGGCATTTTAGAGGAAGTTACTCTACTGTAGCATTGTTTATTTTTTTTTCAGGTTTAAATTAACCTAACTGTTAGTTTTAAAGAGTATTCACAAAATACTTTGATACTAAATTGGATTATTTCTTATAGGAAACATGTATCTACATAATAGGTTTTTTCAGCTGAGTTAAATTATGAATTTTTTGAAATTACAATATAGAGTTGATATTTAAAAACCAAACTTTATGATACATCTAAGAAAAAGTTTGTGTTCATGAAATCATAAGGTCTGTAAAGCCATTTGCATGGAAAATTATGCATAATTTGGGCAAAATTTAGTTATAGGCTGGAGTGTTTCCTATAAAGAAGAATACATTTGCATGGCCTCCACTCTTACCGTGGATAATATAATTGACCCATAAGGTTTTCAAGGGCTTGATTTTGAGGTCTCTGCAGCCTCTTACCCTGCTGGGTCAGACGCTGGGCTGGTGGCATGGTCCCTGCCTCAGTGCTTGCGCACCAGCTCAGCCGCACTCGGTGGGTCCGGCTCATGCCGGACCATTACAGAGCCCTAGCAGGTAGAATTGCTGCCCCTGCTAAGTAGCTATGTTGTGACTCTCAGGAGTCTGTGCAGCTTGTTAAGAGCACAGATCTTAAATCTGTACATGTGCTAGTTAGTGTGTTAATTTATATGTCCTTGATGATAGTGCAAAACTGACAATGTACTAGGAAAATTGACAAATTAAAATTTCAAAACTTGTGACATCCAAGGATAAGTTGTTCATCTGTATTACAGAGAAGCTACCTTCAAATTCTGGTATGATCTGATACTGTCCAGTTTCGTATTAGCCTTATGAACATGGAAACGGGACGGAGATTCTTATTACTTCTTGAAAGTAGAGACTACTGGTCAAGTGATGCATTTGGGCTTTAATTTTTGATTTAGTCATTGAGCAAGTAAAAGGAGGAAATACCAAAGAAAGAGGATGTAGTGGCATTATACTAGCCATTTTCACTTTTTATTGCTATGTTTCACTAGTCTACTTTCATTGAACACAGGCTCAGTATTACTGTTTCAAAAAAAATTGTAACAGCTTTACTGAAATGTAAAGTGTAAAATTCAGTGACTTTTAGAATATTTAGAGTTGTGTGACCATCACAATAAATTTTGCAACATAGTTATCACCCCCAAAAGATACACCATCCCTTTTTTTAGCAGTTACTGCTTCCTCATTTCCTCCCAACTCTCCCACCACCCAGGGATAGGCAACCATTGTCTACCTTCTATTTGTGGACTGGACTATTCTAGACATACTGTATAAATGGAATCATACAATATGGCCTTTTGAGACGGGCTTCTTTAACAAAGCACAATGTTTTCAAGATTCATTCATGTTGTAACATGCATCAGTGTTTCGTTTCTTTCTCTATCATATTCTATTGTATACATATGCTATATTTTATATATCCATTCATCAGTTGATGGATAGGAAGTTGGTTTTCATTTTTCGGCTATTATGAATAATGCTATGAACATTTGCGTGTAGGTTTTGTGTAGGCATTTCTTTTTATTTCTATAGTAGTGGAATTGCTGGGTTTTATAGTAACATTGTTTAACCTTTTGGGGAACTGCCAGATTGTAGCCCAAAGTGGCCCTACCATTTTACCTTCCTGCCCTCAAGGTATGAGAGTTCCACTTTCTCCACAGCCTTGGCAGTTGTTACTGTCTGTCATTTCAACTATTGTCATTCTATCATTGGTGTGAAGCTGTATGTCAATGTGGTTTTGATTTTTATTACCATAGGGGATGATGATGACTGCCATCTTTTTATATGTTTATTGACCATTTTTATATTCTTTGGAGAAATATCTATTTACATCAGTTGTCCTTTTTAAATTGAGTTGTCTTTTTATTATGGAATTGTAATTGTACTTTATTTTTTATTTAAGTCCTGTGGCAGATGTATGATTTTTTTCCTGTTCTTTGGATAGTTATTTCACTTTTGTTGTAGTGAGTGACCTTTAAAGTGTGAAAATTTTACATTTTGATGAAATCCAGTATATCTATTATTTTCTTTGTTTACTGGTGTGTTTGATGTCATTGCTAAGTAACAATTGCCCAGTCTAAAACTGAAGATTTACACCTGTATCTTTCTTGTCAGAGGTTTTTGTTTTAGCTTTTATGTTTTGGTCTCTGATCCATTTTGTACATAGTCTGAGATAGAAGTTCAACCTCATTCATTTCCATGTGGATACCCAATTATCTCAACACCATTTTCTGCAAAGACCATTTTCTCCATTGAATTTTCTTGACATCCTTGTTGAAAAATGAATGGGTCATAAATGTGAACACTTATTTTTGAACTTTCAATTTTACTTTATTGATATATATCTATCATTATGCCAGTACACACAGTCTTCATTACTGCAGCTTAGCAGTAAGTTTTGAATCAGTAACTATAAATTATCTGGTTTACTTTTCATTGTCTTAACAAATTAGTTAAGGAATTCCCAGCCAAGAAGAGGCCATGACTGGACATATATTTAACCATTGTCTCACCTTGCTATTGATGAGGGCCATTTAACAGAGAACATATTTTACAGATTACAATAGTGGAAACAACATGTAGGGAAGATGTGTGTGGGTTAATGCTTTTCAAAACTGTCTCACAGAAATTGGGGACAGTGTCTTCGCAGGGATAATCTCTTGAAGGAGCTACCAGTGCAAAAGTCTAATCACTGTCACTAATTGTTTTTCCTTGTTCTTTGTCATTGTAGTAATATTCATATATCATTTTGTATCTTTTTCAGGGTGCTCATATGTGATGTCATTTGTCTTTTATTGAATTAATTGGGATGACATTGGTTGATAAAATGATACAGGGTTCAGGAATACAGTTCTGCAATACATCATCTGTGTATTGTATTGTGCGGTCACCATCTCACGCCCAGTCTCCTCCCGTCACCATCGTTCAGACTTTTCTAACCACTCTGTGGGACACCTGGGGTTAAGCACCTTGCTCAGGGTTGCGCAGCTAAAAATGATTGATTTGGATTTAAACTTGGGGTTTTTGATCTTTCGTCCTTCATTTTTCCACATATGTGAGTAGAGAAATAAACTCAAAATTGCATTTGTGTCTTAACTATTTGTGATTCTGTTAAGAAAGTCAACATGCGAGGCAATCCAAATATTATTTATACTATGTTTGACTGGTATTTCTGAATTCCATGAGACTGGATTTAGCTGCAACCTTTGAAAAGTAATTTTTTTGAGCATGGTGATCTCTACCACACTCCCTTGTGTGTATGCTTATGTGCATGTATATGTTAGTGTTACTTTTACTGGCACTTGTCCAGGTATAGGATTTCTTTACATGCGATCGTTCGTAACGCAGTGTTTGTAGATGTCTGCCTTTTTCATGCCAAATTGACCCAGTTACTTTATCTAATTCCAGGTCATGTTCCCCTACAGTTCACTTTAGTATTTGTTAAGGGCGTAATATTAGATTTGTGCTAGGTCCAGTGTAGGCTGTCCAGGTGTAGATATCTAGGTGGTTCCTAATCCTTAAAGATCTGGTTACAAGTAAATGAGATATAAAACATACAGATCCTTAGAGAACCAAGACTAGGAGAATGATGGTACTATGTATATATTGATAGAAACTACCAATATCTACCCACTCTGCACATCTTAAAATTGATAATCGTTTTTTGTTTGTTTTTTTTTTAACTTTAGTAGTTCAGAAACTAATAGCCTTATTTACTTTCTGACTTTCGTGATTAACTGTGCTTTGCGTAGAAACCTTAACTTGGGTTGTGTTTTATTTTCTTACCCCATCCCACCCCCTTTTTAAAAGATTTATTTATTATTTTTTAGACAAAGGGACAGAGAGGGAGAGAAACATTAATGTATGGTTGCCTTTCACCTGCCTCCAGTTACGTGGATCTGGCTAGAGACCTGGCTTGCAACCTGGTTATGTTGCCCTGGCTGGGAAATTGAACCAGTGACCTTTGGGTTCACAGGCCAGCGCCTTATCCACTGTGCCACCAGCCAGGGGTAAAGTCTGAACTTTGTTGTAAAAGGTTCTTAGATAGTTTTGGAATAGGTGGCCAAAAGCCATAATAACACAATTAGCTACAGTTCCCATCAGCATAAGCTGGTTATGTGCCCTGGCTGGGAATCGAACCAGCAACCTTTGGGTTTGCAGGCCAGTACCTTATCCACTGTGCCACCAGCCAGAGCTTCCACCCCCTTTATAGCCATATCTTCACTTTATACTTTTACACTACACAAAACTTTTAAGCTGCCTCAGAGATCTTTTTGGATCAAGGCAGATTATTAGTAAACTACCAGCATGAATAACTGAAAAGTGCTGTAAATGTGTATTGGTTAGAAGAATGCTAGAATGCTCTTATGAGGAGTCATTACATGATAAAATTTAAATTTAAGTTGAAGGTCTGTGTTATATAGGATACTGAATTCATACCCATATCTTTTGTTACTATAGGTAATTGAAGGCTATTTTTATTTATTCCTATGCATTTTTTTTTTTTTTACACCATTGCTGCAGTGTTGAGTGGTTTTGCATGGACCTTATGAAGACAATGTTTGGTACACACTAAGTGGTGAGAATAGCTAAAAATTATTTGGACCGTTACCTACAAGTTGGGTAGCTGGGAAGATTAGAAGTATGTGTACGGTGTGTCAGAGAATGAGAAAGCATGCTCTTACCTTATGTTATGTTGGCATTTCAAAGTTGTGGGCTTGTTTATTTATTTAAAATTTTTTAGTTATTTACCTTTAGAGAGAGGGAAAGGGAAGGAGAAAGAGAGGGAAAGAGACATCTGTGTATGAGAGATACATCGATCGATTTATGTTCTCCTTTTCCTGCTTGTTAACGATATTTAAGGTATACGCCTTTGTTATTGCATGAGTATACAGGGTGGGCAGAAGTTAGTTTGCAGTTTGAATATAAAAAAAAAGATCATTCTTATATTATTATTTGTTAATTGTATTATTTATTTGTACTGCAGTTACGAACCTACTTTTCCCACCCTGTACTACGGTTTTCTTTTTGCCTTTACATTGAGGCTGACTTTTCACCAGGGACACAACCAACGTAGAGCCTTGGGGAACTTCAGGCATCATTGTTTGCTGGCATGTACCTTTACTTCAGAACTGCACTTGGGGACACAAACTATTTCAGTTTCTTACGTTCTTGTTTCAAAATGTTATTTTTTTAACATCTACCTTGAAATACAGGTTTAAAATGTTTATTTCATAATAAAAGAAAATGATGAGTGTGATAAAGTGAGTTTAGTTCTCATTACTTACAGTCTCTGAGATAAATATATATATATATTTTTCTATCGTTGCTTTAAGAACAATACAAGAATGTGTTTGGAAAAAACATACTTTAAATTATTGCATCAGGATTGTATTTTACCACTTGGTTTAGTTTGCCCAGCTTTATAACTGGTTATTGTTTTAGATTTATTACCTAAACACTTTAGATAGTATCATATTACTCTCTAATAAGTAATATTTTAATTCCTGTGGCTGTTTTATCTTCTAAGATATCCTGGAAACTGTATTTTTAGCACATCCAAAGCATTTTTATAGTAATTATTACATTTGTTGACTTAAATATCCTTAGCAACTGAGCATTATTGCAAATGATAAGCCAGACTATTTTATTAGTATATTTTATTTTGAGAAACACTGCAAATACTTTTGTAATTTATGTCGTCAGAGTTGCTTTTTGACTATGTTTTTTTGTAAATGTTCATTTAGAACTGTAGAATGTCTACATACTTTAGAGAATTACTGAATTCCTTTAAAGATATATCTCGCCCTGACCAGCATGGCTCAGTTGGTTGAGTGTCATCCATCCAGCAAAGCAAAAGGTCACTGTTTCTATTCCCAGTCAGTCGGTAGGTCAGTCAGTGGGTCATTCAAGGCACAAGCCTACATTGCAGGCAGGTCCCCCTTTGGGGCATGTGGAAGAGGTGACTGATTTATGTCTCTCTCACAGATCAATGTCTTGCTCCCTCTCTTTCTCCCTCCCTGACCCTCTCCCTAAAAACTTTAAAAAATGATACACCTAAATCCATATGTGTGTAGAAACAACTTGTTCTAAAATGTGGAATAGAATCAGAGAAAGCCATAAGCTAAAATTGAGCTTCTGTCCCTTATGTAACAGGTAGACTCTCTCTCTCTCTCTCTCTCTCTCTCTCTCTCTCTCTCTCTCTCTCTCTCTCTCTCTCTCTCTCTCTTCACTCCCACCTACATGAAAGATGAAGCCTAGTAATAATTTGAAAACAACCAAAAGGAAAGCCAGAGACCTCACACCAGACCTAAGATTTCTGCCTTGGTGCCTGCTGTTCCCTCCACCTAGAATCCAGTGCCCCTTCCTGTCCTGCATAGTTGTCAGTTCTGCCGTTGCCTCCTGTTAGAACCATGTCACCTATTTTACCCAATAGGTGGGGGGTCTTTCTTTAATTTCTATGTCAAATCTCAGTATTCTGTTGATGTTCCATGCGTGTTCCATGCACCTATGAGTAAATACAGTTAAATACAGCAGGGAGCTGACAATTATTTAAGCTCCCAGTGTTCGAGGCAGTGTGCTGAATACGTTTCCAGCATTATTTCACTTTAGCTTCATGATTATCGAGCTAGATCTAAGTTTTTGACAGTGTAGTATTTTATAGGGGGGAAGACAGTCTCAGAGAGCTTAAGTAACTTGTCCAAGGTCGAACAGCAAATAGTGGAACTAGGATTTCAATGTTGGTTGTTTCAGACTTTAGAACCCAAGCTTAAATTTGTGCTTTATTTCATCTTCAGGCCAGAGTTAACAGCTGGGTCATTTTGGCCTTTTTAAATGGTGCTTGCAGTTACATAATTACACTATGTAAATACAAATCACAGTTGTTTGCAAAGTAGGATCATAACATTGTTGAATATCAGACAAATACTTATTTGTCTCCCTACTCCCTTCCCATCAACCACCATTATAGTCTTAAGAGTCATGGCCTCCGAAATACTGTTATTTTTTAGAGCACAAAAGATCCTTTTAAAGTATTAATATTGATAAAGTATTGGTTAAATGTTTATATTTTTAACAAAATGGAAGCAGCATTGAAAATTAATTATTTTAGATAGACTTAAAGGATATTTAAACTGAAATTATCTGGCACTCTGCCCAACCCAGAGAAAAACTTGTGTTTTCCCAAGACGTACAGTTTAATGACAAAGCCAGGACAAGCATTCAGTCCTGCTTGTTCAATGTGTTGCTTATTTCATGGAGACATTTTGTGCACTTAACGATTTAGGTACAATTAATAGAGGAAAATTGGGAATTGTTATTACAGATCATGAAGTACATTTGAAAGGGATTGGAGTAGTATTTTGTCTGGCAAAGTGAGGGGACTATAATAGCTGTGTTGAACTGTTTTCAGGGCCATAAAATAAAAACAAGATGATTAATTTTATTCAGTGTGATTTCAGAGAGCAGAACAAGCAGTGCTGTGTTAAATTAGAAGGAAATCACTTTCTTCTTGATAGAAAGGCTTCATCTTCAGTCGGAGAAATAATGGGCAGCTGTCCCGAGAAATAATGGGGAGCTTCAGAAGGTAACATGTGCCCCTTCGCTGGAGAAATTAAAAAGGAACCTGTTTGCTTATTTCAGAGGATTTTAGGCACCAGATGTGAGGTAGTACCAGAAAGGTATTTTCCCACAGCTGAACCCTAGACAAGTGATGTATATTTTTTATCAGCTTTTGTCCTCTTTACCCATGGATTGATTAATTTTTCTTCCCTCCTTTGCCCTTTTGGAGCCTGTGGTACATAATTTATATAGTTTATTGGCCTAACAATTTAAAGCAGCCTATTTATTATCAGTTCCATATCTGGATTAATATGTGAGATTTTTATTTCCTTCTGTGCACATAACTTTTAAATTTATAAGAAGAAGATGGTAAGTGAATAACATGAGAAAATAAGAGGCCTGGTCTGGGATATAGGCACATAAATTAATAGCCATCAATTTGATAGGTCCCAGATTATTAAATATTCTTTTATAAACTCTACTTATCTGAGTTAAGGAATAGAAATATTACCGATAATAAAATTTCAATATAGTTAAGTTAATCATTTAATGGAAATTTTTTTAAAGGTTTTATTTCTTTCTAGAGAGAGAGGAAGCTAGGGAGAGACATCCATGTATGAGAAGAACATCGATCAGCTGCCTCTCACACACCCCCAGCTGGGGACCTGGCTTGCAGTCCACACATGTGCCCTGACTGAGAATCCAACTGGCATTCTCAATCAGTTCGCAGGCCAGTGCTTAGTCCACTGAGCCACATCAGGCAGGGTTAATGCAGGTCTTCTGAATGTTCATTTGGACAGTATGCACACCTTCAAATCTATAAAATATGTAACCAACTGGAGTCCTCATGGTTTTTCCCTCTGCCCTTTGGTTCTAGAAAAACAAATTACATTGTTTGCATCCTTATGGTTTATTCGGAATGTGTTTCTTCTGACATAATGTTCCATGAGCCAAGAAATCTTAGGATTAAAAGAAAATTCAAAGTTTTAAAGAAATTACCACTGCTCTTTACATATACATGTGGACTGCTTGTTTCACTTATGATTTTGCTGATTAAGAGACATTTATTTTAAAACTTTTTCTCCAGTACTATTCAGAAATTGCTGCCATGTCTGTAGGCTAGACCAAATTCTCTGGCCTGGTGCGTCAGAGCTGAATGACCCGAGACCTGCAGGCAGGTGGTGGACTGGAAGGTGACGCCAGCTGCGAGTGCTGGAGGAAGATCTTGGCCCGAAGCTAGGGCGGAGTCTCTGAAGAGTGGCCAGACTGCTCACTGCTTTAAGCAATTGGCATTTTGGTTTTAGGTCCAAAGTTGTCAGGCAAATGGAGCCCAGCATGTGTCGTCTTTGGCATCCAGGGCACCTGGTGGTGAGTAAGGGCCTCTGCAGGAGGGGGGCCGGCACCAGCCTGAGCCCACCAGGACAGGGAAAGATGCTTTAAAATCTAAGAAAGTGAAACTGTAGAGGTTTGGGAATCAGGCGACCCCTTGTCTAAGACAGGACGCGGTTAGAAAGGAGTCATGTTCTCAGTTCTTTCTGTGTTAACTATTCATTTGCCACTGTAAGATAAGAGATTTGCTTAGCCAAGCATGTGTATCACTTCTGTAAATGCCCTGCAACAGCCTGGCTTATACGTGACCCTTAAAGGTGTTTGACCATACTTTGCAAGCAACTGGGATTTGAGGTGGGGAAGAGGGACAGACAATTTTTAAAAGGGGCAAAGGAATTAAATTTACTAATGTGTTGCATTGGTGTCAAATCCTTTAGAAGTTTTCATCGTTTTCATAGTTTATATAATAAACACCTGTCTTAAATGACTTCTTAATATATTGAGACACATCCTTGTGCATTATGCTCTAAATCTGAGTGGGTATAGGGCACTTCTGGCTCTAGCAAATGTCTTGGCCTATGTCCAGGTGGCATTAGTTATTGCAATACCAAAGGAACTTCATTATAATGTTAGCTTTGACTGAAAGGTTCAAATGGACTCCAAGGACAATATTAGAATAGCCTCCAATATTTATGTAGCAGACTTACTCATTTTTAATTATCTGCATTAATGGGAAATTAATAATTCACAATGTAGTAGAGGATGAAAATACATAGTATTATAAACGATGAAATAGGAAGCATACATAGTATTCTGTATATATAACAAACAAAGAGCTTTAAGTACTAAATTCAGGGTAGCCTCCTCAAATATGTAAATGTAGGTGTTATAAGACATTTAAATATCATGGAAGTTGTCTAAAGTGGTTTCTGTCTCCTTCAAATTATGTATGGTCCAGATGTGTCCGATTTTAAGCAGTAAAAAGCTGTTAAGTAGTTTTTCTGATTTTTCAGCTCACTCAACATGTTGGTTAAATTGGTTACTGACAGAATTTTCTTTCAGAAAAATGGAGTTGTTCTGATACCATCATTCTCCACACTTGGAATATTCTTTCATTCCACTGTTTGTATCAGTTCAAGAAGTTAGGGATTTGGGCTGCGACATAACCAAATTGAGTGTAGTTTTGTAATCACACAGTTGGGAACTCCTCACGATGGGAGCTGGGAAATGGTAGCTTCTGGTTCAACAGATTTTCAGATGTGCAGATAGTCAGAGGTAGACATTCAATTGGACACATAAATATACCCAATGACCTTCAGCTCATCCACAGTCAGGTCATCATGTGGGGGTCCATCTGGGGAGTCCTGCCTAATCTACAAAGTAGAGATGGTATTTGAATAAACGCACTTTTCTAGCTAAGAGAAAAGCAGGCTTGAACTGATACTTGTTTACTTACAACACAAACTTTACAAGTTAGACATAGTCAGGAACTGTTGCAATTGATGCCCCATATTCTGCTGGCATGGGAAGCAGGGGTTCTACTGACATACTGACCCATAAAGGCTTAGGATAAGGACCTTTCTAAGGCTTATTAGAGTCAGGGTGGGAAAGAGCAGACAATGCATTTTGCCACATTGTTAAAGGGTAAGACTTCGTCTCCTTGTTTGACAAAGCAGCTGAGCAAAGATTAATAGGGAAGCTTGTGAATTGCCTCAACAAAGTACATTCATGAATAAGAATGTATAAGGTGCTCGTGTGTTCAGAAAATAACTATTACTAAATTAAGTGACTAATAAAAAGCTGAGTAGAGTGTATTTTGAAATTAATATTTACTAGACATTAAACAAATGTTTTCTAAGGGCCTATTATAAAATTACTATTGTGCTGGATACAGGGATGCAATTATAAATGAGACAAAAGGAATCGCCAACCTTTGTGGAGCTAATGTTGCAGCTGTGAAGACAGACTGGGACTTGCATTTAAAATAAAATTAAATTAAAAAAACCCAAGCTGTCTTACAGGGGGGACAGAGACATAAACAGACATAATAATTGTGCTACAGAAAACAAATGGGGGATGAGGTTAGAGTAGGACCTACTTTCCCTTTGGATTTGAAAGGCTTTCCTAAGGAGGCGACATCCAAACAGAGAACTAAACGGAGAAAACGTGCTAGCTCTCGGAAGTGTGGAGGACTCAGTGTCATGGGCTGCATCACTGTGACCCTGGAGCAGGTGCTGGCTGGGAGAAGTCTGGTGTGACTGGATTCAAGGCCAGTGGGGGGTGGGCAGGAGTATGTAATAAGGGCACAAGAGAAGATGGCGAAACGAAACAGGGGCCAACTCTAGCAGAGTTCGACTTTTATGAAGGTTGCCCTGGCTGCTAGGCTGGAGGAGGGTGTAAGGTTATAGGCCCATAGTCACCCAGGTGAGAGTGGCTGGTGTTCTGCATGAGGGCGGTAGCAGTGGAGATGGAAAACAGGGTAATTAGGGGTGTATTTTTTGAAGGAGAATTGATTGGACTGCTGATGGCTACTGATGGATAGATGGCGGAATTAGGGGGAATGTTGAAAGGCAAGATAAGTTGGGTTGGAGTCTGTTGGTGAAATTGTGCTGCCTGTTATGAGATGGGAAGGGTTTGTGGGGGAAGTGGCTTGGTAAACAGGATCAGAGTTTTGTTTTGGATATGTTCATTGTAAAACATCTGTGAGAGATCCAAATGGAGTTGTCAGACAGGTAGTTGAATATGGGTGGAAAGCTAGAAATATCCATTTGAAGTAGTCATCATAAAGATTTTTAAGTACACAGTACTTGATGAACTTGTGTATGGAAAGGAAATAGAAAAAAGAAGAAACCCCAAGACCAGGACCTCTGAAACCATGGCATTTAGAAGTGGGTAAAAGAGGAGGAGTCAGTAAAGGGGACAGAACACTTTGCCATCCAGGGAGGAGCAAGAAAACCAGGAGTGAGGTTTTTATGACGTTGACAGAGGAAAGTACTCAGTTCTTAGTGAGTGGGTCTAAAGTTGATCATGACTGAAATTTTCAAGTGAATAAAAACATGGAATAAGATTGTAATTACTCACTGTCTTCACAGGGAAGGTAATAAGTGCATAAAGAACATTAAGTTGCATCGAGATTTCAGGAGTAATTTCTTTTGTAATTTTCAGGGTTTTCCACGTTACCTATTTAACCAGACTCTGTAATTGGGCTCAAGAGAGAAGGCTGTCCCTTTGGGAAGCAGGGCTCTGCCCATCTGAATGTTGTGCAGTCAGGCTCACAGGCCAATTTAATTAGGAATATTTTTGAGAACACACAGCTGGACAATGACTATAGACTGAACACAGCTGGTTGTGCTTGTGTTTATTTATTGTCTTTCTGTTAATCTAGTGTTGGTAGCCTGTCAGTTTATATACATGTAGCTCTCATCTCTTGAAACACACACACTCTTTTTCGTTTTAGCCACTGAGAAAAAGCTCTCAAGAATGTTACACATTCAGAACAGCAAAGGCTACTCTTTTTTTTTTCATTACCATTTAACTCCCTTATACCTTGCAGTCACCACACAGTTGTCCATGTCCATGAACCCTTTTTCCTTTGTGTGCAATTCCTTCACCCCCTCACCTCCTTCCCGCCACGTCATCTGCTGTCCATCTATGAGTCTATCTCTGTTTTGTGTGTTCAGAGTGTTCATTAGGTTCTACATAAGTGAAATCATATGGTATTTGTCTTCCTCTGGCTTATTTCTCTTGGCTTAATGTTCTTCAGGTCTACCCATACTGTTACAAAGGGTCAAAGTTTCTTCTTTTTTACGGCCAAGTGGTATTCCATTGTGTAAATGCCCCATAATTATTTTCGCCACTCCCTTGCTGGTGGACTTCAGCCAGAGCTGGCTTCTGGGGGCCCTCAAGCGCCCCGTGTGTGTGAGCAGCATGTCTCTGCCATTAGCCCTCCTGAGTGTCGTTTGTGGCAGGTCCAAATAGAAGCCTTCAAGTTGGAAAGCCTTTTCCTACAGGCATGCGTAAACATAGTCTCTTCTCCTTCTTGCTTTTGGACTTCCGGCCTGCTTAAATATCACCTCTGCTCTGTGATTCTGGCTGTTCTCAGTGCACCCTCAGTACCTGTTACCTTGAGGTGGGCGGTTTTACCCATGAGTTTCTTCATGCTTCAGTTTCCTCATCTATAAAACCGCATGGGTTTGTGTGAAGATGATAACATGTTAGTATGTGCAAAGCACTCGAGTGGTGTGTGGCACATAAACATGGGTTGCATTCATTTATGTTCTCATTTGCTCTGAAGATGGTGACATACGATTTATTATCTTCTCAATATAGCAATAGCATATAATCGGAACTCAAATATTTTTTATGCAGAGAACTTCGAATGTTTTAGTTTTTCTCTAAAAAGATACGCGTAGCCCTGGCTGGTGTGGCTCAGTGGATTGAGCACCAGCCTACAGCCTGGAAAGTTGCCTCTCCGCTCCCAGTCAGGGCACAGGCCTGGGTTGCAGGTCGGGGCCCCAGTTGGGGGCGTGAGAGGCAACTGATTGCTGTTTCTCTCACACATCATGTTTCTCCCTCTGTCTCGCTCCTTTCCCCTCTCTAAGAATAAGTAAAATCATTCTTTTTAAAAAAAGCCAAGCATCTTGCTTGTGACTCTCTGTAGATTGCGTGATTGCCAATACCTCTTTATAAAGCTTTTCCATTTTTGTCTGTATGTGGAAGTCTCATCAGCTGCTCCTGTCAGTGAAAGGAAGATGATTAGGAAATTTATTGGGAGGTTGCATCGGCTATTTTATCTAATTAACTCACTATTTTTTCATGTTTACAAAACTCAATTGGGGTTGTGTTTATTGTCAGCTACAATATCCTTTTCCTTAAAATATAATCTCGGTTTTTTCTATTAATGACATTTAATCTGAGGTACTTTGCTTCATTCTCACAGATATGTGAGTTGTCTTAGGTCTCTGTCTTGTAACAGGGCCTATTATCAATGTTAAGAGAATAATAGTTTTTGGAAGGTGTAAGCTCCTACTTAAGCTAAAAAAAAATTCTATAATAAACAGGATATTAATGCATTTGTTAATTATTCATATCATTGAGCTTAAGTTAAGTCATAACTTGTCATACAAGTCCTGGAAAGGGGAGGAGAAAAAGTAAAAAATTCATTTAGTGTCTCAGTTTAGTTTGTCTTTTCTGATAATACAGTTCGATAACCATGTACATATTCAGATTCATGGATGATTTTTTTCATTTTAATCAATTCATCTAGATATTCTCAGTGCTACTAGGAAATGGCATAAATGTAAAATATGGCCTCTTTAGAAATTTATCTTAATTATTGAAATAAGGCTGATCTACTTGCAATAACTAGAGAAAACCATCAGGTGGTATACAGAGGAAGTGTGCTGTAAGGAGTCAGACAATTCACCTACCAGCCTTGAATATTCACCAGAAACCTACTAGTCAAGCTTGAGTCAGAATTTCTGAATTCTAGCCCAAGATCTGCCCCTGAGAAATTGAACAAACCCCTTATCTTTACTGAACTTACTTTACCTACCTCATAGGATGATCAAAAGATGTATTCAATAATGTAATAATGTAAATGAAAGCTCCTAAAACGCTAAAGCATTGTGCAAATACAGAGCTGTCATGTTAACTTGTTAGGGGCAGACCATACGTATATGGCAGCAGTTACAAGAAACAGCAGTGAGAGCTAGTTAAGAACAGTTAGGTGGTCTTGAACTGACCTTGAGGGGCAGGTGGGATTTTTCTCCTAAAGAACATGAGGGAGAAAGAAGACATTTTTCAGGAAGATGGAAAAACTGTCCAATTGTGTGTTTTTGGAAGGTGAAGTATTCTGCATTAAATGAATTCATTGAACACCTGAAATGCATCTCTTCAGGTCCCCAGATGTTTGCATTTTATCATTTAAGATAAACATGTGCTTCTAAAGTGAGTTTTGAATTTTCCTTACCTCTGAAATAGAGCATCCTGAGTTGGCATTTTCTTGCTAGTTTAGGACCTCGTTCTGAGCCTCAGTTACCATACTGTCATATAGTGACTGATGACGGAACTGCCGAGTTACTGAGTCGTGTAGAGCGTCTGCCATGCCCTATAAAGGAACTCAGGCAGCTCTTTTTAAAATTGGGGTATAATGCAAACACCATAAAGTATACCCTTTTAAAGTATGTAATTTAGTTGGTTTAGTGTAATCAAAAGTTGTGCAAACTATCACCACTATTACATTTTATAACTCCAAAAAGCAACCCTACACCCATTAGCGGTCATTTCCCATTCGCCCTCCCCTACCACCAGCTCCTGGCCAGCACCGATTGACTTTGTGCCTCTATGCAGTTGCCTATTCTGGACATTCCATATAAATGGAATTATACAAGGTGTTTGGATTCTTTCACTTAGCATAAGGAAAACATTGTCTTATAATTTTTAAAATGCTAATCCAGTACATTGAGTGGGGGTGGCAAGGTTTAAGGGAAGCTAGGAAAGAAGAAGGTAAAATAAGAGGGAGGGGGATGAGATCAGAGATTCAGGTTTAGCAAACATTGAATGCCCAGGAACTTGGTACTGTGCTAAGTTGTTGGGTGAGAAACAGGTTCTAAAAGGTATGCTGATGTTTCATCCTTTGGTTGATGATACTGGGATTTTGAGTAGGAAAAAAAGTGATTTCCTCTTAATGGGTAGAATTGCAAAATGAGCTCTTTGAGAAGGAGTTGGAAAGTGTAATCAAC
Source organism: Noctilio leporinus (assembly GCA_004026585.1). Taxonomy (NCBI): domain Eukaryota; kingdom Metazoa; phylum Chordata; class Mammalia; order Chiroptera; family Noctilionidae; genus Noctilio; species Noctilio leporinus. The sequence goes on along the minus strand of PVIW01000552.1, from coordinate 430,793 downwards.
TTTTGACTAGAATGACTTCACCTCTGATACCCTTCAAGTGTAATTCCCATTTCTTCCCAGTTCCATATGGCTCTCAGGCGCCATGGTGCCGGCCTTGTCTTTGGTTATCGTTTTTTATTTATTATGGGGCATGCAATTGAATTTTGGAAACGTTGCTAAGAAATTAGCCATCTTAGTAATTTCCCCACATACTTTATTGCTTAATATTTCAAGTTAGGCCAATTGGCTAAACATTCATATTTCATTAACTAGTAGTTCCCATTTTGTATTTACCCCACTGACAATATTGGGTTCCTCTTATTTCAATTGTTTATCAAAGTATTACTTCTGTACATCAGCAGTTATTATAGGGCATAATTAATTTGTGTTTTGTTTTAAAGCATTGCTAATGCACTAGCCAGTTAAAATATTTTAAAGTTATTAGGTAAACAGCTCACTTGGTTAGTACTTGATATATGGCAGTGTGTACGTGCATAACGGTGCGCTTATTAGATTAACTGTCTACTCTTTCAGTTTTACCATGTTATCCTTAATAAATGATAATGGTCCAGTTATTTTGTTTAGGGAGAAAACCTGTCATTAAGTAGTTTTGTTTCTGCAGTGCACAACACCACTATTTATAGTGCCATTATGAATTTCTGAGGCTTACTATGTCTGCAATAAAAGCCACAGATGAAATCTGACAGGATATTTTGGCATTTTCACCTCTAAGCATTATACACTTACTATAAGGGTGAATTAAATCTTTGCATTGTGGAGCTGTGATTATTTCAGCCTATTTTCTCTGTCCTTATTCACTTTTCAAAGGAATTTTTATCTACTGATATTGGAAAGAGAGACAGACCAATTTGTTCCTCCACCCATCTACATACATTCACTGGTTGGTTCTGTGTGTGTCCAACCAGGGATCGAACATGCGACCTTGGTGCAGTAGGATGACACCCTCTCCACCTGAGCTACCTGGCCAGGGCCCATACTCACTTTTAACTATTGGATGAAATTATAATTCTCTTAGAGTATCTTAGTACACAGGGAGGTTTTTTAGCGCTCTGTCACCTGCCATAATGGAGCATTACATAGGTGTACTAAATAAATAATAGTGAGAATTTATATTGGTTACCTAGTCAAATAGGTATTAACAATTAAGATTCAATTTTGTTGGAATTTTATTTTTGTTCAACTGTCTGTCAAATAAAACCATCATTTAAAATTTAACCTTTGTGTCTAGCTGCCTGCTCCACACTATTTGAATATTTAATAGACACCTCAAAAGTAACAGGCCCAAAACTGAACTTGAACCCTTGTTTCCCTTCTCAAATCTGCTTCACTTACAGACTTTTTCATCTTATTTAATAGCAAATCCATTTTGGAGCCTCCCTTGATTCCTTTCTTTCTCATTCTACATCCATCTGTCAGCAAATCCTTTTAGTCCTACGTTCAAAATATACCTAAAGTCAGATGCTTTCTCACTTCCTCCATTGTAAGTGTCTGGTCTAGGCCACCTTCACTTCTTGCATGAATTAAATGTGCTACAGCTTCCCAGCTTCTATCCTTCCCTTCAATGGGTGATCTTTCTCACATGAAAGTCGGATCATATTACTCTCTGGATTCCTATTACAATGACCTATGACACGTTAGTGATCAAGTCCTTCTTTACAAACTCTTTGACCTCACCTCATATTGTCCTGATTACAGGCACACGTGTGTGTGTGTGTGTGTGTGTGTGTGTTAACAAATTGAAGGCAAGACCCTCCACCAGCAAAAGATTAAGTCTTACTTGATAGCAGTACTTATTTTATGACAGTGGTCGGGAAGCAGCCCCACTGATCTCCAGCATGTGCCTCTGCTCTGTGCCTCCTGCTGGCCCCTTCCTGCTCTTGAAACCTGCCAGCGCGCTTCCACCCCAGGGTCTCCACACTGGCACTGCCCCTGTTTGAATGGCTGCATGACTTTATCACCTGTCAGTCTTGCCCTTAAATGCCACCTCAGTGAGCCTGCTCTCACCACAGTCCTTTTTACTCTTTCAATGGGACTGCACACCTACATTTATGTGTTACTTATGATTATGTGCATTACTTATTCTCTTCCATTAGAATGTTGGAATCCTAAAGGCATTGATCATTTGTATTCATTGAATTGCACTTCATTAACAACCGGACATGCTTAGCACCCTAGAAGCTTCCTTCATTTTCCCTTTCATAAATATCTCTCCCTTAGACTGATGAGGTTTTTTTTAAGATTTTATTTATTATTTTTCAGAGAAGGGAAAAGAATGAGACAGAGAGGAAGAAAGACATCAATGTAGGTTGCCTTTCACCTGCCTCCAGCTACGGACCTGGCTGGAGACCTGACTTGCAACCTGGTTATGTGCCCTGGCTGGGGAATCAGACCAGCGACCTTTGGGTTCACAGGCCAGCACCTTATCCACTGTGCTACCAACCAGGGCCAGTCTGATGGTGTTTAAAGTTGTTTTTTAATGTGATTAACTATCATTCTTATACAAATAAAGGGATATTCCAGAGTAGTAGTCCATACATGGAGCTTTTTTCTTCAGGTGAGGCTACAGTAATGACATCCTTTTACCTTGTATTTTCTTTTTAATCGTTTTTAAAAGATGTCATTTATTTATTTTTGGGGAGTTGGGAAGGGAGAGAGAATAGAGAGGGAGAGAAACATCAGTGTGTGGTTGTCTCTCGAGCACCCCCAAGTGAGACCTGGCCTGCAACCCAGGTATGTGCCCTGATTGGGAATCGATCCGGCAACCATTTGGTAAACAGGCCAGCACTCAATCCACCGAACCACACCAGCCAGGGCTACCTTGTATTTTCTGGTATAGTCGTGAGCATTCCACAAAGGCAGGATGTACCTTGACTCAGAAAGACCAGTTGTTGAGTTGATGGAAACATGTTTTAAATTGTTTCTACAATTTTCTTGACTTCTTACAAATACAAATGTCACAGGAATTGTAGCCTTAACCATTTTACTAGAGTCTTTATGTTCTAGATGATGATAATTTTATTCTATAGAGCACTTGGCAAGTGAATATCAAGGTTAATTATCATATTGAAAAGTGAAGGACTACATTCTAACTCCAAGTCCTTCTGTTGAGAAAAATTGAATTATTACTGTTAAGTTGATATTAGGTTAATAAATTGGTTAATAAAAGCGCTTAAGACTCCCAAATTTCTTATAACTTGTCACAACTGCTTTGCTTGAAAATAATTAACACTGAATAGAAATGTAAAGATCAAATAACTATTAAAATTGAAATAAAGGGAGTTGTAAAGAAAACTTCAAAGGACACTATTTTAGTTTTTTGGTGAAAAAAATCATTTGTCATTAATATGGGCAGTATTAATAATATCATTACATGTTGAGCACTTACTATATATATCAGGTCTCATGCTGATTTTTATTTCATATTTGATTTTCTGTATTTTCTCTGAAGAACATCCTACACTCATTGTGAAACAATCTACCATTAGTTCCAGTGTAATCATTTTGGCAATTTACAGACTTTTTTCTAGCATTCATTAGACTACTTGAACATCTAACTACCTTCTTAGTATTTTAACAATTTAAAATCAATTGTCTACAACTAGTATTTTTCTTAGCTTTAGGGCTTTAATAATTAGCCTTTTTTTTGGGGGGGGGGGGTGAAACACTCCTCTTCTAAATACTTAAATATAATAAGATGCAGCAGACTTTGTTCCACCTAATGCCAATTTAGGGAATATTTTACCTTTCATATGAAAACTAGGATGCTTCAGGATTTTCTTTAGCCTGCATATTCATTTGTTTTCACTTGATATTTTATTGTAGTTACCACTGCATATCAGTAGCACAACCTTGATAGTTTTTCTCTTGTCCGACCATATAGATGTTTTCTTTTTAATGTTAAACTTGTAAAGCTTTTAAATGCATTATTATATTCATTTAGGGTGATTCTATAGGTAGAAAAACACATACCTTGAGTTGTAAATGGGAAAAAAGGTAATTGTTAAATGGGAAACATTTTAAACATGATTATGTTTATGTTTATTTTTTTGGAAAACATACTTAGGAGAAACAGAAGAAGATGCGTATGCCTTGTGCAGAAATTTTAACCAGGAAAGACTAAATGATCTTTAGCAATTATATTCTCACGTGTTGACAAGTTCATATTTGCATGCATTATTTGTAATTAAAGATAGATTAGTGTCTAGCTTTGTGGGAATTTCATTTTCTAATACACATTTTTTCTTTTAACAAGTTACATGTCTCTTTGTGCAGTTGACTTTTTAGTATTAGTGTTCATTAGCCTCCTTAATGAAGATTTTTACAGTCAAAGTGGAAGAGGGCCAACTTTTTATTGTTAGTGCAGCAGCATAATTAACTATACCAGGTTTATTTATTATAGTTGAATACTGGCGCAATGCTACAAAGAGGAAAACACATGCAGAAGAATAGTAAATAATAGCAGTGTGTGAGGCTGGGTGATTGTAATAATGTCTTCATTGGGTGATTCTTGAATTTGTAAACATATGCTTAACATTTTCCAGATAATAGAAACAAAAAGTCTAATTTTAATTGGCATTTCTATTACAACGTTATAAGAAAATAATGGAAATTTTGCTTGCAGAAATATTATGTGTACTCTGGTTCTGAAAGATGTTGAGCATTTGTATACAAATGGATAGTGTTATTTTTTTATTATTATTTTAAAAATTTTGAGCCAAAACTGACAATTGCTGGGAAGCAAAATATCAAGTGTTCTCCAAATGGATAATGTTAAAAAGGTAACAAAAATTCACTCTTAGGTACATTTTGAGGGGATTTGATTATGTTTCTGCTTTAGAATTAAAGAAAAATGATACACCCTAATAATTAATTTAAAAGAACTGAAAATTAGCAGTAGGCCCCAGCTGGCACAGCTCTCCAGCGTGTTGGGCATTGTTCTGCAAAGGGAAAGGTTGCTGGTTTGATTCCAGGTCAAGGCACATGCCTGGGTTGTGGGTTCAGGTCCTGGTCTGGGTACATAGGAGAGGCAACTAATGGATGTTTCTCTCTCACATCAGTGTTTCTCTTCCTCTGTTTCTCCCTTCCTTCCCCTTTCTCTAAAATTAAATAAATAAAATCTTTAAAATTTTGCAATAATAGGATCAATACTATGCAGAGAATTTAGGGCTATGTTAACCTTCATTTTCTGGGAAAGTCCTCATTTCAGATATTCCTTGTTTTGTTTGGATGTAAATACGTTAACAAATGAACATACCCTTTGGGCCTATTTATTATGATCTCTAGTAAATGTGCTTAGCCAATATTTGAGACTATAAGGATACATAAAAAAGATGAGATGGTGGAAGATACCTAGATTATAGTTTATTTACATAAAAATGGAGGGTCGTAAAAGAAAAAAACAAACCCCACCCAGGATTTATTTCTGGTTAAAGAGGGACTATAATTGAAAAATAGCTTATATGTTGTTTGAAAAAAGATAAAAAGGAAATAGAGCTCCATATGTGATAGACATTATGCTGAATAGTGTCATACGCATTCTCTTTATTTAATCCTGACAACATCTGTTCCAGATAGGTATGATCACCCTCATAGTACAGTTAGGGATAGCAGACCTCATAGAGTTTACATTGCTGATGGTCACACAATGCCAGAATTCAAATGCTAACTTCAAGTCCCATTTTCTTTCTACTAAATCATAATAAATGACTGGAAACCCTCAAAGGATATCATTTCTTCATGCTTCACTGAATTGGTACAGAGTATTGGATATTTTTAATTGAAGTAATCAGAGCAATCAAGCAATTTTATTTAATAATGATATATTGCATTAAAATAGCATTTTATAGTTTTAAAGGTCAGTTTCATATCTGTTATCTGAGCACCTTAAAATCTTTTATTAGATCTACCAAATAATAGATTTTGTGCCCTCTTAACCTTTATAAAATGAGGGAAAATTATGCCTCTTTAAGTTCAGGCACTGTCTTTTCATATTTACATACGTAGGTCTTTCATCATCCCTCCCCAAGCGTTGCACCCAGTGTCGGGCAGTTGTGGGTAAATGGATGGATGGATGAATGGGTATGTAAAAGGACAGATTTCAGACCTAGGAGCAAGACACTTCAGGTGAACATCTACTACACACAAGTTGTTGAGAATAGCATTAAAACGTATGATTATAACAAACTGCCTTGTTATAATCAATTAAAAATATATTTTATCAGTTACTTTTAAACCAAAGTGTGTATGTGTGTCTTTTCCAAGAATTATATGAGAGGGCCTCACAGAGCACCTGGAGGACTGTTTAAGTGAATAACTAACAACAGTGGAGACTTTCTAGACTTTTTAGTTAATTTTTTCTTTTTTTCCAAAAGCTGGTTCCCAAAGAATATAAAAATAAATATAATGGCTGAAATGTTTAAAAAAAAAAAAAGACTGGTTTTGTAGTATTGTTCTGGTATGATAGTATCTATTCTTTATTATCTGATATTTAAATTAGAAAATAACTTGGTTATATTATATGTGTGTGTATATATATATACATACACACACACACACACATATATATATATATATATATATATATATATATATGCACATATAACATGGTATCTCTATGATTGTTAAGCAGAGATGTTGGAGCTAAAGAAGAATTGTTCCACAGAGTTGAAAAGAGGCCTTTCTTCTTCAGTGGGCTGAATTTAAAGGTTTACAAAGGCACTGCCTACCACACCTGTCCCTCAGAAATTAGCTTATCCAGTATTTCTGATATTTACTCCTTCTTCCTCCCCTACCCCTTTTACTAAAGAGAAAGAATAACTTGTAGAAAGTCACTTTCAAATTTATTTCTGATTTTCCATCTTGTACCCGAATAGCAACTCTAAATGCTTGAAGTCTTATTAGTGTTGTATTTAAAGAAAAGTTGTAAAAAATGTGATTAACATAAAGCTTTAGATGAGTCCATTGCATACGCCAGTAGGTATATTTTTGTCCGCAATTCCCAGTCCTAATAAAATTCATCCTCATTTCTCTCATTGCAGAAGTATAGATCATGTTGCCCATTTGTTGTAGTTGAATACATTTTTTTTCCATCAATAAAGCCATTATTGATTGGCCTGATGCCCCCCAACTTCACACATTTTATAGATGGTACTATCAGGTGACTGCGTTAATAATAGACATCTGAGTCCCTTTTTTGAATGTGGACCTACTCAACAGGCAATATGACCTGAAATATGAAATACCCATCGTCCTCACTGATGTTTCCCTCTGTTTTATAGATAGGAAAGGAATTTCTCTGGAATTTCCTGAGGACTGCCACTTAATTCCCCACTATAATCCCTGATTGAAGGAGGGGTAAAGGGACCAGGTAAAATTTGAAATTGTTCCACAGAATCTTGAGTTCTGGCAGCTGAGTCAAGTATTGAACATTTAGAACATTCAGCACAAAAATGTCTCCTGACCAATGTGCATATGGAAAACTCAAAAAAGAATGTGTCACATTATGAAATCAATACAATATATATAAAATTAAAGTTGTATAGCACCAGACTCATTCTTAGATCCTTGAGTTAAAACATTATTTTACATGTATTGCATCTTAACTTCTGTAAATTCAGCTATGTATACTTAAATCTGTTTTACAAAAAAGAAGAAGCAACACTTGGTAGAAATGTAGTTTAAAGAGTTCAGGGGAGAGTCATTCAATGATTCCTGCCTTTCAGATCAGTTATTTTGTGTTCTCTCAGTTCTTGATTGTGTTTCGTAGAATGAACAAGTCTCTTTCCTGAGTGTGATTTCAGTCTTTCCTGAACAAGTTAGCTATTAGGTTGGCCAAAAAGTCCCATTAGCTTTTTCCATAAGATAACAGGCACATTTTACAATTTCACCAATAACTGTTGATTTGGATATTTTGAGTATGTTGGGAGTATCTCCCACTATTAGCTTCTAGTGGGTTGAGGCCAGGGGCGGTGCTATACATCTTCCAATGCATAAGACAACCCCACAATAAAGAATTATTATTTGGTCAAAATGTCAATGATACTAAGAAACTTTGCAAATCACTTTAAAAAAAAAAAAAGGTTTTGTTTATTATTTTTAGAGAGAGTGGAAGGGAGTGAGGGAGAGAGACATCAATGTATGGTTGCCTTTCCCACCTGCCTCCAGCTACAGACCTGGCTGGAGACACAGATCACTTTTGAAATGTTCCATCAGTCACAGCACCTTCTCCGTACACTGCACAAATCTTTTTTTATTGTTTTTTTTTGTGTTTCAGTTGCATTTTTACCTTTCTTGAAGTGATAAAGCATAATACACCAAAATGTTGCATATTTTCTCCCATCTTCAATATTAACATGGCTGCATAAAAGTTCACCAGTTTTGACAAGTTTTTTAAAAAGTTAATAGGACAGCTGTCACAGTACAATCATAAACAAAATTGTTTTGAATGAAGAAACTTAAGCACTACTAGAGCCATTGTATGGAAAACTAAACTAACTTTTTGGCCAGTCCAGACTTTATCTAGTGTTCGGTTGAGTGGACAATAGTCTGAACAGTGCTAGAGGAAAGCTGACTGTTCTGTCCTCACTGAGAGAGAACACTATACAGGCTGATTGAAGAGGTATTCAATGGTAATTTTGACTGTGTGCTGTTTTTACCTTTTACAATGACTTTAGAGCCTAATTCTGGAGTAAGATGTGACTTTGCTGTAATTTTTCATGAATTAAAGATTAACTAGATCAATAGAGCTGAAGCCAAATGGAAGTGTTTGAGAACAAATGGCTTTGTAAAATACCAGACATTCAGTAAGCTATGCATAGAGAAGTAACTCTTTAATCAATCAGTTTTCTTTAAGGCCACTAAGTGTATTTTTTGTCTTCCTAAAAGGGCCACAGAGAACAAGTGGGAAGCAAAGGATTGATTCAAGATAGATGTAGTTAAATTAGCCTAGACTATAGATTCTAGAGACCTTGGTAATAAATGTCTACAATAAGTAAAAAATCTGGTCTACAATAAGTAATTAAATCTGATACTTAAAACCGGCTTCTCTATATTCTTTAATTTTATAATAACTAGTGTTATATAAGTCACACTCAAACTCCAGTCATCACAATTTTAGGTGTGTCAGTTGATACTGTTTTGGAAGCTTTGTAGAGGTGAACTCCTTCGTTTCTCAACAACCCTGCTGAGAGCAAGGACTGTTGTTAATCGCAGCCTTGCAGGTGAGAACCTGCACTAGACAGCAGTCCTCTCTTACTCGTGACTTGGGTCTCTGTGGCTTCAGTTACCTGCCGTCAGCCATGGTCTGAAGATATTAAATGAAAATCTCCAGAAATAAACTTCTCACAAGTTTTAAATTGCAAACTATTCTGATTAGTGTGTTGACATTTTGAGCCATCCCAATTTTATCCTGTCCAGTATGTGAGCCATCCTTGGTCCAGAATATCTACACTATGATCCCCCGCCTGTTAATCGCTGAGTAGCAAGCTCACTTATCAGGTTGACTGTCACAGTGCTTGTGTTCAGATAACCCTTGTTTTACTTAACAGTGGCCCTGAAGCCATTCACATAACTTTTAGTACTGTCTTGTTAAAGTTGTTCCATGTTATTATTAGTTATTGAAGCTAATTTCTTACTGTGCCTGATTTATAACTTAAACTTTATCACAGGTATGTATGTATAGGATGAAACATGGTGTGTATATATACATAGCAGTTAGTTCTAATGCTCTTGGAATATACCCGCTGCAGATAAGGGAGACTGTTGCACGCACAATTAGAAGGTCACACACTATTCAGCAGATGAGCCAGAATTCAGATGCAGACTGGCTTCATTTTATTACTCGTAACCTGTCTTTCTGTGCAGTTTCTTGATCCTCTATTGTATTATTGTGTCACATATAAAGGTTTTAAATGTTTACTTCAGCTTATGGAAAGTGACTTCTGAGGATTCTGAGACTAGCTCTGGGCTCAGCAAGAGACTAGTGAGCGTGAGATCGGTAAGTGGTGGCATAACCTTACGTCACACTGGGTCGTAGGAAACCTAAGTTGGTCCTGTATTTTAGGATCAGTCCCTCATATTTTATTAATCTGTGTAAGATGCAGTATGAAAAGTATTATGCATATCTGGTAACTATATACATTGTCTCTTACATTGTTTGGTGTTCATTTTGTAAAAATTCACATGACATTCTTCAAAGTTTTAATTTCAGAGAATAGTTTCCTTATGATCTGGTCCACTTCTATCAGCCACTGAGAATTACTGTGGTTTCTATTTGCTTAGACTATCCGTCTTTGACCTTTTTCATTTCACAGCACACATACACTAATTACCAACATTCTGTGGCATATATACGTACGTGCGTGTGTACCCATTTGACAAAAAACAGGACTGACTTTGATTCACTCACAGCTGATGGCCGCTACTGTGCCAGCTGTAGTCAGTGTTTAATCTGACGGTCTAAGGGGACAGAGGCCGGCGCCCCCCACGACGTAGTCAGGTAGTGCAGGTTTAAAAATCACGGCACACACCTCAGCGCAGTTGGAAATCCCTGGCTTAGGCTGCAAGGAAGCGTGCAGTTCTATTTCATTTTAATTACAGTACCTTTATTGGCCTGGGCTTTTGATAAGGGCAATTTCTTCTGTCCTTATCTGCGGCAGGAGTTTTTACTCTGTTTTCTTGGTATCAGCCTCTGAGCCCCCCTGAGTGATGGGTGAAATTGTGTGCACGTGGGAGTCTGGGGGAGTGTCCTTGTCTTTTATCAAATTTTTAGTGACCTCCATCACCCCTCTCAATAAAGAAACCATTGTTCTCTGGGTTTACCATTCATTTTATTTTTTAATGGTCTGATTGTAAAAACTCTGCCATTATAAGCTGCTGATAACCCTTTTTGGCAGTCATTGGGCTATATATCATACTTTTATAGTTAAATCATTATCCTAGTTCTCAGCTTTGTCAGAAATTTAAAAAGCAGCCTCTATAATTTTAAAAACAATCAGTCTTAGAAAAAATCAAGAATAGTTGATGCCTTCATGCAAACCTTGTACCCACTACATTTATGTTCTACTAAAGGAGCTTGTTTCTCTTCAATTTATTGCCTTAAATAGGCAATGTAAATTATTTGGAAAGTGATTATTAATTTATACTTCAGTTAACATTTTCAGATCATAAATCCATATTGAAACCAGTGTTCCTGCATCTTTATTCTTTTGTGTGTGTGGTTATAAGAGATTATAAAGTCCCAGTCATCTTTATGGACTATTTCTGTGTTAAAAGATACAACTTTTCCAAAATAGACAGATAGGGTTACTAGGAATTATTCACCCATGCATTTATAGGTAAAAGCTATAACCATTAGAGGAAATAAAGCTTATGCTGCCACCCTCACTACTTAAATTAATTTCCACAACTGTCATTTTAACAATTTTTTAGTTTTTCAAGTACAAATTATATTGACAGGTACTCTTTATATAAAAGTGCTGTAATCCAAGGGCACATGTATTATGTTTTTTATTGTAGGCTTTTTGACCTGACTGTTTCTTTGCAACAAAATAAAATTATAATTACTCAAGCTATAAAAGGGGAATAAAGATGCCTGCTTGTCGCTAACTGGTGTCTCAGTTGTTTAAATCTGTAAATTATATACACATACATATTTTTGTGCTGAGGAGTTGATGTCTGACAAAAAGCCTACCCAGTTGTCATTATAATGAAAGTGGTTGGTTCTGTGAATTATTATATACCAGTGTAACTTGTGATGTGAACTGTAATAAATAACTCAGTAGCTCTTCACCCTATAGTTATAGAACCCTGTCAGTAACAGAAATCTGGGGACTCTGACTTAGGAGAATGAATAAGGCATTATCCAGCTTGCTACTCTGCTGGTTGTACATGTGAGAAAAGAAATTGTATGACTTAACCACAGTTATTAAAATTTGGTTTGCCAACAAAAACAGATTTCCTTAAGCAATATGATTTATAGTCCCATAAGAGAAAGAAGCCAACCAGATCTGCAGCAGTGTCTTATCTTTCATCATAGAGTGTATTTTTATTTTATAAAATCTACATTGGTTGACTTGTCTTCAGAGAGACTAAGATTACAATAATGAGTAGTACTTTCTACATTAAGGGTAGTACTCTTAATAAGTAATATTTAAGAAGCCTTATCAAATGTTCAGCATGTGAAAGGCGCTGAAATAGGTCCGTGGGAACATTCATTTAACCCATTGGTGAGACGGTTAAATATAAGAGAAAAATAAAATTAGGAGAAAACAGACTTGTTTTCTAGAAGTGATAGAAGAAACTATAAAGAAATACAACCAATTTGACTGCATAAAATTGCAAATTACAGTGCTTTAAAAAAGTGACTGTTGGTGGAGAGGGAGGAAAAGTACTCCAAAAGGGGAAAAAAACAACCTGGATAAAAGCATTCTCACAGTAGATGAGACAGGAAGAGGCTGGGTGACAAACCACTAGGAAAAGCATGACAGACTGCAATAGGTAAATGGGCCTCGTGCAGGAGCAAGGCTCACAAAGGAAATACAGTCAGTGCACAGGCATACGGGAAATGTTTGACCTTGCTAGGAATCTAGGAAGTGTGATTTTAAACAAGAAGGAATTACACCCATTGCTGCTGAAACTATTGTTTCCAGAGAACTGTGGAAGATGCAACTAGTTGCAACCACATGAGCGCTGTGCTTCAGTAGTAATAGAAATGTTGTTCATGACCTTTATTTCAATCATTTAACATAAAGGGCTCTAGTTTATGGGAAATCATTAAAAGCAAAGACTATTACATGGAATAGTAAAAATGTGAAAGTAAACAATATTACGAAAAGAGAAATAGCCAAATTATGATTAATCCTTTCATTGGATGTTTATCCCATAAAGATAAATGGACATATATAGTAATATGAAAGGATGCTTAGAAAAGGGAGTAGATTATATCATATGTAGTATATGATTGTACACTTATAAAATATAAATATAAAAAAATTTTAAAGGAAAAGAAGGAAATTTAATTTGTTATCCTGTAATAAGGTTAGAGATTATCTTTTTCCCTCTCTTCAGCCTCTCTGAAATAGTGTTATACTAATTTTAAATTTTAAATGTAGATTTACATTTTAAAGAAGATCCGGTTCTTGTTCTTAAGGAACTACCTGTCCAGTTGGGTAAAACTACAGCAAAAAGAAATATACTGTTGACATGAGAGAGAAATAAATAACCTGGAAAGACTTTTGAAATTATGTTTTCTACATACAGGGTTCCTATAAAGTCAAATGAGCCTTAAAAGTTAGTGTCTTTTAATAAAATAAAGTAGATTTTTAAAGGCACTGAAAAATGTATATGATCTAAAAATGACAGTGAGGTGCTGTTTACTTTATTCAGTTTGGTGGTAGAATCATTAGTTTATAGCCCATACTGTTATGCTACAAAGTAGTCAGCTAGGTATTTATTTCAATAACTCTATGGAGGGCTCATAATGAAGAACTTGGCGCTTGCTCCAAGGTGCTTGGCGTTAGCTGTGACTCACTTGGCCTGTGATTAGACCTTAACGCCAGTCACACTTGATGTTTACCTCAAGAATGACTTGAGACTGTGAGGAAGAGGAGTGATTTAGACTTTGGGGGATTCTGGGAAGGCTTTACAGAGGTTCTGACAGGTTTCTAAGAGGTGAACAATGATAAAAGGTGATGCAATAAGCAGGATTTTTCTCAGTAGGGCTTTGAAGGCAGCAGAGGATCATGAAGCAACTCAAAGGAAGATTAAGTGAGATTCCAGATGAAGAGAAGAGTACAAGCAAAATCGTGGAGACACTAATCCGGGTTTCAGGGAGCATCTGGTGGCCCGGGGAGGCTGAGCCGAGAGTAGGAAGTGTTGTGGGGTTGGCAGTGGAGTCAGTAGCCGCTGCTGAGATGCTGGAAGCTCGTCCTCGCTTGGCTGGTGCAACTAGAAAAGCGTCTTTTCTCAAGGAACGTGGCATGCAGTGCGGGGGCCAACGTGCAACTGAAGTTCAGTGTGTTGGCTTAAATGTATATGTTAAGGTTCATTTGGGTTTATTAAAATTCCTGTTTACAAAATATGGGCTCAAAAAATTGGGTTGTTTTAAAGGCCATAGGATGTTGTGGGAATTCATGGGGGTTGGGGGCAGTGTTTGGTCACAGCTGGGAAGGAGGGGGGGAAAGAGTACCAAGGAGGGCTTACCATAGGGGCCTTAAATGAGCTGCATTTTGAAGGATTAGTAGAAATTAAAATTTTTAAACATCCTCACCCAAGGATATGTCTACTGATTTTAGATATTAAGAAGGGAAGGAGGGAGGGAGGGAGGGAAGGAGAGACATCACTGTGAGAGAGAAACATTGGTCCATTGCCTTCCATACACGCCCCAAATGGAGATCAAGACTGGGAATCAAACCTGTTTCCTTTTGGTGTATGGGACACCAGGCCAGGGCCAGGATAAGTAGAAATTAGGAGAGAGGATAGGAGGGAAGAGAAGAGCAGTGTGGAAAGGCAGGGTGTAGCCAGACTATTCTAAAGGTAGTTACACAGTTTTAAAGAGATTTGGGAACTGTGTTATTTTGTTATGCCTCATAAGTCAGTAAACATACGACCATGGTTAAAAGAGATGTTGTAATAAAAAGGATAAGCTCTCTCTGTTTTTCTGTTTCACAAAGTATGAACTTCTGAGCATTTTGCTCATTATCACATGGAGTGTGTTTGTGTTGATTTTAAGCATAGTTAGCTTCTTTGAACTATTTTACTCTTGGATAAATTTCCCAGTAGCTGGGGATAAAATACTGTAGCAGAGCAGCCTCTGAGAGTATTTATTAGTAAATCTGCTTTCCCAAATCAGCCGTTGAAGTTAATTCAGGAAGCAGCACTATTTGTAATAAAAACCAGCAGTACTGTCTACCATAAGCATATGGGGCAGCTGTGGAGATCATTCTGTTTGCCTGCTCTTTAGAAAGAAGTTTATGTGAGTCATGGCTCCCTACTTTTTCTGTTTGTACAAAGTGCTGATACAAAGTTCTTTTTAGTGTACACAAGCTTTCCATCTGTATGGGAAAAGACTTTATTAAAATTAATAGGATTGTATTTATAGTTTCATTTCTAATTAAAATGATTTCTAAGAAAAATATTGACGGTGACTTGGCATATTGAATGTTTGGGAATTTAGGTTACTGTTTTTATTAGTCTGTTATTTTAAAGGCTATCTCATAGCAGTGTGTGTGTGGTTTTATTAGTAATAAAAAATAAAGTTGTGTTTTGATCTTTGTCAAAAACAGGTCAGTAGTTCAAACAATACTCCTAAAGGGTATGTTATTTAATCAAGGGCATTTTAATTCTGAGTTATAAATTTTGCAAAATGAGAAAAATGTGATTTGTTGAGGTTATCAGTTTCTTTGAAAATAATAAAGTCCTTTTGTAATTATTAGGACATGTAAATTAGGTCAGCATGGCTGCATTTCGTGACTGAGTTCTTTCTACATTTTAAGGCAGTGCATTAGATATTGTTCTGCTATTTCATTGTTTACTTAGAAGCTTCATCTAGTTAGTTCTAAGGCCCAGTTGTGTTTGTAATCACACACACACACTCACATGTATACACACATACACACAAAATCACTTTCTCGTTATTACTGTCCATTTCTTTCATTCCCCCAGCAGTTACTAGGGTGGCGTCTGATCTAGTTTAAGTAATATGCAGTCTCTTTCAGTTCTTCCTGCCCGACCTGCATGTTTGATAGAACATTAGGCACTTCAGAAGGAACAGAAATCCATTTGGGTTGTGAACCAAGAAGGAAATGGCACCATCTTAGTTATTTCTCCATTGTTCCACCTCAGGTGTTGGGAGTATGGTGTTTTAGTGGGCCATGTATTTTTTCCTCTGGATTATTGATCTTCAACTGGTGTGTCACTTGTTTTAAAACCTGCAATACTTGACTATTCAGTCAGAGGCACTGGCCTCTTTTTCCCTAGTTTGTCAAGTAAAAGAAAAAAGAAAAAGAAAAAACAGTTAACAGTAGCAGTGTGAATGGATCAGAATTATACCTATTTTTTTTTGTCAGATCTGCAGAAAATATAGTAATTAGTTTGTGTGTGCCATGAGATGAAAAGGTTGAAAATCACTGTTCTGGAGGGCGGACATGGCTTATGGAAAAACTGTTAATAAGTCCTGAACCAGGGTTCCTTGTATGGATGGATGGATCTTCATCTTTGAGGAGAGGCCAAGCCAGACTGTGATGGTCTCAGATTGTCATTTAAATGGGATACATGTAATGCTACACAGCGCAGGGCTCAGACTAAAATCTTTCTTGGTGATCTTCTCCCACCCATCTCTTCTCCATCAGCGCAGGCCTAACCCTTCACTGGTCCCAGGCCTCTGAGGCTTTAAACCATGAGCTTAGCTTCTATTCTTAAACTTTGTCTGAGGTCCAATCTCAGGAGTGAAGATCTATAAGGAAATAATTCTCCTGGCTTTGCTTCCTGCTTTATTCTGCTAAAGGAAGAAGCTGAATATGTTGGACTTTCTTCTGGCTTTTAAACTTTTTTTCAGGGTACATTTGAAGCAAAAAATAAAACACCCAACATCTATCCTATACATGTCAATTTGCATCAATTTAACCTTTTTGTTGTTGTTGTTGTTAATTTGGAGAAAATACCAATATTTTATGAAGTATACAAGGTGGTACTTGATTTACTTTTGTTAACCCTCCAGGATTATAAAATTAATAATTTGCAAGAAATCTCCCCTTCTTGTATAATTCTTTATGTTCTGTATTGCTTTTCTTCATTTAGATCTGCCTCTGATCTGTTCAGCTACTGCCATTTTTTAAAAAATCTCTTTCTAAGAGAATGAGTGTTAGAAATGGATTTTAAAAGAAAGGTTAATGAGAAGAGATGACAGTACATATATAACCATGCGATTGCTTTGTAAGGTATGAATTAATTATGCTGATAATAAGCCTAACACAGGGATAGGATTGGAATGCTAGCAGGAAGGAATGGCAACTGCACATGCAAGATTAGAGCATGTAATTGAACATACTGAAGATAAGACTAAGAATTTACATTTGATTGGAAAGGTGGGTAGATACCTCAAAATGGGAGCAAAATGGTGACTAGTAGATGTGCTTAGTAGGACAAAAAAAAGGAGGTGTCGCCAACAGTTCGTAGAGAAGGATATGAGAGAGGACCATGGCATTGAAAATGATGTGGATGCAAGTGGGGTTCACAGTGACAGTTAAAAGTAGAAAAACAACTTAACCCTGGTTCTATCAACTGATTTATAGCCTGTTGAAAAATGTCACCTTCCTGTACTGCTTTATGAGTGGGCTGCTTTTAAGTACTTTGCCTTTTTATATCAGTTTATTTATAAAAATAACAGTAAAATAAGCCACCAGAAGTCAAGTCATTATCCCATTGTCTATAGCAAACATGTTTCTTTTGGTAGTGATCTTCTAAAAATCACTACCTCAAGAAAGAAGGTATTTGTCATAATGTTTTGATTTGTATGAAATAAAAGACTGTGAAACACAGAAACTCCTTGACAGTTTATTTCTGCAGATGACCGTATTTATACAAGTGAAATATGTTTTTTACTTTTTGTTTCTGGAACATTTTCTTAAATGCACCTTATTTTTTAGAGCATTTAAGGTTCCAAGAAAAATTAAGCAGAAGGTAAAGGTTTCCCTTTATACCCCAACCAACCCCCCACTCCAAATGGCGTCTCCTCCATTGTTAACACCCTCCTGCAGAGGGGCATATTTGTTACCGTTGATGAATGTACATTAACATGTTATTATTCAGGGTCCATGCGTTCCATTCATGTTATTCTTGGTATTGAACATTCATTGGGTTTGGACAAATTTATGACATGCATCTACCATTGTAATAGTATAAGGTGTAGTTTCAGTACCCTAAAAATCCTTTATGCTGTGCCTGTTTATCTCTTCCACCCTAATTCCCTGCTTTTATTTATTTATTTATTTAGGCTGTCTCCATAGTTTGGCCTTTTCTAGACTGCTGTACTGTTGGAATCATTTAGTCCATAGTTTAGCTTTTTCAGACTGGCTTCTTTCCCTTAGTAAATATGCACTTAAAGTTGCTCTATTATTCTCATGGCTTGATAGCTCGTTTCTTTTTAGCGCTGAGTAATGATCCATTATCTGGATGTACCACATTTACCCGTGCACTTACTGAAGGACATTTTGGCTACTTCCATGTTTCAGAATAAAGCTGCTGTAAACATCTGTGTGCAGGTTTTTTATGTGAGCCTAAGGTTTCAGTCCTTTTGGGTAAATGCCAAAGGAATATGATTGCTAGATCCCATGGTAAGAATGTAGTTTTGTAAGATTTGGTGCCTCAATTTTGGCCATTCCACTGGTATAGTGGTATCTTATTAGTGTTTTAATTTGTATTTCCCTAATGGCATATGATATTGAGAATCTTTTCATATGCTTATTTCCATGTGTATTTTCCTTTGGTGAAGTATCTGTTAAGGCCTTTGGCCCATTTTAATCAGGTTGTTTATTTTCTTACTGTTGTTTAAAACATTCGTATGTTTTGGTAACAGTTTCTTATCAGATGTATCTTTGCATCTGGTGAAGTATCTGTGATCCATTTTTAGTTAATTCTTGTGAAAAGCATAAGGTCTGTCTTTAGATTTTATTTTTCTTCATGTGGATGTCTGGGTTTTCCAGCACCACTTGTTGAAAAACTTTTTTGTCAAAGATCAATTGACCATATTTATGTTTGTCTATTTCTGGACTGTGGGTTTTGTTCCTTTGATTTAGTTGTCTGTTTTTTCACCACTACCACACTGTCTTGGTTACTGTAGCTTTATAGTAACTTTTGAACTTGGGCAGCCCTCCAACTTTTATCTTGTTCTTCGGTGTTGTGTCGGCTATTCTGTGTCTTTGGCTTCTCCCTTTAGAATCACTTCATCAATATCCACAGAATAACTTGCTGGAATTTTTATTGGGCCTATGTTAAATCTACAGAGCAAGGTGGGAAAAACTGGCATTTTAACAATATTGAATATTCCTGTCTATGAACATAGTATATATCTCCCTTTAATTAGTTTTTCTTTCATTCCTTTCAACCAAGTTCTTTTTTTTTTCCTTTAGTTTTTCTTTATAGAGCTTGTACATATTTTGCTATTTATGCCTAATTATTTCATTTATTAATGTAAATGTCATTGTTTTTCATTTCAAATTCCACTTGTTCATTACCTGTATATAGAAAAAGCATTGAGTTATTTTTTTGTTGTTGTTGTTAAGTTATTTGAATTTTCTTACATGTTAGCATACCCCTGGGGAGCCCCACACAGGCCAGACCAAGCCTGTAAAACCTGACCAGACAGCTGGGAAAGCTGGGTGCATATAGGCCTTGGTGCTGTAGCCAGGGGTTTCTGGTGGGAATCTGGCAATGAGAACGTTCCCTATTACCTCTGAAGCTTGCCCTTTGCCATAAACTTCCTTGACTGGTTTACTGTACCACAGCAGATGTTAAACCTCAAACCAAATGTAACTTTACCCTCCCTATTTTATGGCCATCTGAAGTCTTTGTGTCCAACACAAACTAACCTGAGGGAGATCTCAGTGTTCCTTCAGTTGTTATCCCTAAACAATATCTGTTTTCCATAATCAACACTGTTTAACATTGATTGGTGAGCTTTACGTGTAAGTATGCATACGCTATATGCCCTTAAGCTTGCTGCACTCAATAAAAGACCTTGGAGAAAAGCAGTGGAGGCTTTTGTCTCTGAGACACTTACTGGCCTTCTTTCCCCAGCACAGGCTGCCTGGGGAGTCTTTGTTCCATTCGCAGCACCGAGGGAGCTCTGCAGGCCTGCGGTCTCCACACTTACAAGATGATCATGTCATCTGAAATGTTTTTATTTTATTTTTTAGGGAGCAAGTGAATTTTATTTAGAATGGCATAAGGAAAGCAGGAAAAGGTCTTGGTCCTGCACTCCATGACCATCAGTGCAATGTCATTTCTCCCCAGTCAGGGTCCTTACCTCCTCTGCAGTGTCCTAGGCTCCCTAGGTGACCTAGGTCTGGTGCCCCTCTCACTTCGGCCTCCCAACAGGGCTCAGGCTCCAGGCACCTCTTCTTAGTCTGCCATCTCCCAGTCCTACACAACTATCCTATTTATTTCTTTGCTTATTTATTTTTATTAAGGTATAATTGATACACAACATTAATTACTTTCAGGTGTACAGCATATTGATTTGATAATGAAATGTGTCTTCTAAAATGAACATTGCACCCTGGCTAGTGTAGCTTAGTGGATTGAGTGCCAGCCTGTAAACTAAAGGGCCCCCCGGGCCACTGGTTCAATTCCCAGTCAGGGCACATGCCTGAGTTGCAGGCCAGATCCCAAGTTGGGGGTGCAGGGGAAGGAACCACACACACATTGATGTTTCTCTCCCTTTCTTTCTCCTTCAATTTTCAATTTTCCTCTCTTTGAAAATTAAATATAATCTTAAAAAAAAAATTACAGTGGAAAATAATTACAAAAAATGACTTGAAGACTATGGAAAATGTATGAAATAGGGACATAAATGTTACCAACCCGTACGTCTGTGGAGTTTCTTAGCAACTACAGAAGAGACACTAAAGGACCATCCTCTTGCTCCTAAAGTATATGTTACCCTCTCCACATGCATGGGGGCCTCTGAATCACTGCCTGCCTCCTTGGTGACCCTTTTAAGGGTATGTGTGTCCACGCACATGTCACCTTGAACAGGGAGTTATTCCATGGGCAGCTCTGCTCGTTTTGATAAAGTTACATTTAAGTTATTTTGGCACCTGCTTTTATAAGATACTAGGTTTTTCCCCTTTCTCTAAATACTTAGTGAAAATGTTGCATTATTTGTTACTGTATCGTTTCTTATCATTAAAAAAATATTTTTTAAGACTTTAAAAGTTTATTATTTTTAGAGAGAGAAGAAAGGAGGGAGGCGGAGAGAGGGAAACATCAATGTATGGTTGCCTTTCACCTGCCTCCAGCTACGGACCTGGCTGGAGACCTGGCTTGCAACCTGGTTATGTGCCCTGGCTGGGAATCAGACCAGCAACCTTTGGGTTCCCAGGCTGGCACCTTATCCACTGTGCCACCAGCCAGGGCCTAGTATTTTTTTTAATTGCTCAAATACTGTGTTTTTTTTTTCTTCTTCTTAGAGTAGAATTTAATATCGCATGTGTATATTGCATGCATCATATCCACCATGTGGAAATTGTTTGGATGGTTTCGCTTATTTGAAGAGATTTTTGGGTCTCCAGCACCTTAAATTAAAGATTTCTATGAAAGAATTCAGGTTAACATGTGTCTGGAGAACTTTACCATTTGTTAACAGAAGTAAAATTCACAATTTTGCTTATCTTTCTTTGCTTTATAGTGTTAACAGGCATTATGGATGAAAAACATGGAATTAGATCTATAATCTATAAAACCCAAATTAAATTCATTAAATATAATACTTGCCTGGAATTCTCTTTTCTCATGTATATAATCTATATGTAGGTTTCTCTTTGTAGAAGCAAGTCCTAAAAAGGAGAGAATCATAGCCTAGAGGACCCAGAGTTGAAGGAGAACTTTAATTTTATATCAAAAGCATTTTACTTTCTTACAAAAGTAAATATTTACATGGACGTCAAGATTTCTTTGCCATTTCTCGTCTGGGTGGATGGTTTTGCTGCTTCTCTCCGGTGGGCTTCTCCTGCTACCAGGTCTCAGCCATCCGGAGTGAGGGTCCTAAATCCCCTGAGGCCATCCTGGTGTAGGGTCGCCTGTGGGCGCAGGGCGTGTGTGGGATGGTGGGTCCCTGCAGTCGGGCGTGGCTCTCACTGCCCTCCTTCCTGCCAGAGCCCCGTGGGCCTGGTTACTTGCACCTCAGGGAGGAGCCTGGAACCAAGGCTCGGGAGTCGTGCAAACTGTTTAACCTGGGTCGCTGTCAAACACACTGGAGTGGAGGCCTACACAGCTTCTCCACAGGGCTGATTCTCCTCCCCTCCCAGCCAAGATTTTATGCGGTCCAGGTTTCCCGGCCCCTCAGGAACTGTAATGCAGGGACAATGGGGTCTGGTAAAAACACCAGCCCAATATTTCATCTTTGAGCTTTCTCCCTCCGTGTACTGGCAAATGAAATGGTTTAAGTGAGCGCATCATTCCTGGCTTCTGGTATGTTCAGCTCCCTCTGTCACAAAGGCCTCTCTCCCTTCTCATTTGCATGGATATTTGTTTCTCATTATAATGTTTAATAGTATTTTTAGAAATTCATTTAATAGTTTCTTCTAGATGTGCAATTTTTTTTCAAGCAAATTCGATTTCATTCACAAGTTCTGGATTAAGAATGATCATTGTCTAACATTTATGAAATTATCCCAACAACTGAACTTCTATCCTGTTTGTTACTAGTCTATCTCTGGTTGGATCAATTTTCATTTTTCTAACCTGTAAACAACTTGGAGAGGGCATATTTTATCTAATTCATTTCCCTGTTCCTTATGCTTAGCATGCAGTAGGCCCTCAAAAGTGAAGCTGAAGAAATAGCCAAGAGACACGGACCGTGACTTTCTGGAACTTGTATTCTTATACGCCTTCAAAAAATAGCAAGTGTGAGTTTGTTGGGGTGCATATGAGAGGGGTGGAGTATTAGGGTTCTCCAGAGAAACAGAACCCACAGTTTGTGTTTATAGAGAAAAAAATATTCTTATTAGGAGTTGGCTCGCATAATTATGGGTGCTGAGCCATACCAAGGTCTACAGTCAGTAAGCTGGAAACTTGGGAGAACCAGTGGCGCAGTTCCAGTCTGCATCCGAAGGCCTGAGAAGCAGGAAAGCTGATGGCATAAGCTTCAGTCCAAAAACTGCTAGGCTGCAGACCTAAAAGAGCCGATGGTTCAGTTTGAGTCCAAGGCAGGAAAAGACTGTCAGTCTCAATCAAGTTCCCTTTTACTCCAGGGACCGTTGCCTTTTTGTTCTTGCACTGACTGGGTGGGAGGGTCGGCCACATTAGGGAGAGCCATCTGCTTCCCTGGGTCTGTGGTGCAAACGTTCATCTCATCTGAAAACTCTCCCGCCACAGACCCACCCAGAATAGCGTTCGCCCAAACGTCATCCCATGGTGACACACAAGATTAACCATCACTGATGGCTTATGCTTCTAAAATAATTTTATGGTGCAAAATGTACTATAATAATTTTAAAGCATCATGACATAGGTGAATGAACTTCTAAAATTGTAGGAATAATTCTCCTGCTTTTTACAGGATTACTTTCATTTGAGGTTGACATAGTACATGCTGTTAAAAAAAATGGTTCCGATGTTAGCAAATGTGTCTTTTCTTAGTGATTGAGTCATTCTTTTGCAGAAACCCTTTGGTACAATGATTTTTAAAAAGTGCTATTGAGAAAAGAGAGGTCAAATATTATAAAACAGGGCTGCTGATTTAAAGAAACATTTTTTAAAGTATAGTAGCAATGAACTGCTGTACCTCTGTATTTTAAATCCCTACATTTGGTACTGATTTCAGACCTTGGAGCATGTGTAAAGCCAGTGGTGGTCTGTGAATGCCAAAAAATTGTTAAGTTATAAAAATTAATATTGTGGAAGAAATGCCTGGATTCATTAAAAAATGATTTCCAGTGTCTATATATTCTTTTATCTCTTTATTCCATAATGTATCCTTTATCACTAAAAATTTTTTAAAAATAATGGTTCATTTATTTACACAAAACGCTATGGAGTTAATTAATAAATGGAGTGGCACTATTTCAAATTGTGTCCACATTTTTAAGTTTTAATATTGCCTTAATTGCCCTATTTATTCACTCTGATGTGAAATGAATATTAAATAATAGCATTTAATTTATATCAAGTGCTGGTCAGAACCCGTGCTTTATATGGATTGTTTGATTTAATCCTCAAAACAGACTTTTGAGGGAGGTATTACTAACCATCAGGGAACAGCTGAGCGCCTACTGTGCACAGCGTTGTGCCAGGCAAGGGGACGGTAACCAACAGAACAGCCATGGTCCACCCACTTTCTAGAAGAAAGGACTGCTGGCCAACAACCCTCGGCTTTTTAAGTGCCATCGTGAGAAAGGCTGTGAAAGAGAAATTTAGATTCCTTTGAAAGTGCATCACACAGGTGTGGAAAGGGATGGCAGCAAGAGAGAAATTATCTCAGGAAAACCTGTGCAGCCAGAGCAGGCCAGTGGGGAGGGAGGCGTTCTCGGCAGGGAAGCCAGGGTGTGACTGTCCCCGAGGTGGGGGGAAAAGGGGGCGTGTTCCAGCGACAGGAATTGGACTAGGGATCCTGAGGTGTCTGGAGTAGTGGCTCAGGATGAGGCTGGAGCTGGATCAGACAGGGTCTTTCTGGCCAGGGGAAGGATTTTGTTCTTTTCCTAGGAGCAGCGGGTAGGAAGCCTTTGAAGTGTTTTAAGTAAGAGTCCCAAGAGGATTTGCTTCTAAAAAAGAGCACTTTGGCTGCTATGTAGACAGGGGGTTTGTACTATATGAAATTTTCTGTTGCCCTATAATTTTCAATAACCTTAATTATTATCATTTTGATAGGTTTAGGTTTCTTAAAAAGAAAACAAAAACTTAAAAAGAAACCCGTAATAAGGGGATGGAGGGACTTGGAGGGGAAAAAAGGGGCAATTCAAGCCTTAAAAGCCAGAGAACTCCCAGTCCCTTTTGGTCATTGTGTCCAGAAGTCTACGTTTGGACCCCTTGGACAGATTGTATTCCAGGCCGCTGCAAAAAAGTGAATGTTGAAGTGAGTCACACAGCTTTTTTTGGTTTCCTGGTGCATACAAAAGTTATATGTGGATTGTAGTCTTAAGTGTGCGATAACATTATGTCTTTAAAAGTATACCTAGTTCAATTTAAAAATACTTTATTGCTTAAAAATGCTAACCATCAGCTTGGTCCTCAGCAAGTCCTGATCTCTCTGCTGGTGGAGGCTCTTTCCTGGGTGGCTGCTGAGTGACAGGCAGTGGCCGTTGAAGGCAGGGGCAGAGGTGGCAGTTTCCTAAGGTAAAACAACGAAGTTCGCCGTTTCATTCGACTCTTCTTTTCACAGCCTGTTTCACCGTAGCCTGGGATGCTGTTTGACAGCATTTTACCCACAGTAGAATTTCAAAATTGAAGTCCGTCCTCTCGGGCTTTGCCATTACATCGTCAACCTAGTTAAGCAATCGTCTAAATCCTTTGTTGTCATTTCAACAGCCTTCCCAGCATCTTCACCAGGAGTAGATTCCATCTAATGAAACCACTGTCTTTGCTCATCTATAACAAGCAGCTGTTCACCTGTTTTATCATGAGATCGCAACATTTCAGTCACATCTTTGGCACCACTTTTAATTCTGTGGCTACTTCCTCCACTGAAGCCTTGAACTCCTCCGTGAGAGTGAGAGTCAACCCTTCCTGACTGCGGTTCATGTTGACATTTTGACCTCTTCCCATGAATCACAAATGTTCTTAATGGCATCTAAATGATGATTCCTTTCCAGGTTTTCAATTTACGTTGCCCAAATGCGTCAGAGAAATCACTATTTATGGCAGCTGTAGCTTTGCAAAATGTATTTCTTAAATAATAAGACCTGAAATCTGAAATTATTTCTTGACCCATGGACTGCAGAATAGACATTGTGTTAAGCAGGTATGAAAACATTAATCTCGTTGTATGTCTCCATCAGAGCTCTTGGGTGACCAGGTGCATTGTCAGTGAGCAAGTAATATATTGAAAGGAATCTTTTTTTCTGAGCAGTAGGTCTCAACAGTGGGCTTAATGTGGTCACTAAACCATATGTATTTTAAACAGACGTGCTGTCATCTAGGCTTTGTTGTCCTATTAGGTTGGGCAAAAAAGTCCAGTGTTTTTTCTATAAGATGCCTCTGGTAGTGCTTAGTTGTCCTTAATGTCATTTGAAACAGTTTTGTTGGGTTATTGTGACAGGCAGAGTAAACAGCATACTTTTTAAGGGCTCTACAATTTTCAGAATGGTAAATGAGCCCTAGTTTTCTGTGTTTTGAAGCTTTGGAGCTTGGCATTGACTTCTCTCAAGCTATGCAAGTCCTAGATGGCATCTTCTTCCAATATAAGACTGTTTTGTTTACATTGAAAATCTTGTTGAGTGTGGCCACCCTCATTGATTTATCCAAAGTCAATCTTCTGGGTAGCTGCTGCAGCTTTTACAACCAACACTTGCTGCTGCTTCATTTTATACTTTTAATTCCTGGAAGTAGCCTTTACCATTAAACCTCATGAACTAACCTTTGCTAGCATCAAACTTTACTTCTGTAGCTTCCTCAACTTCCTTAACCTGTGTAGAATTAAAGACTTAGGGCCTTTTTTTGGATGAGGCTTTGTTTGAAGGGAATGTTGTGGCTGATTTGACCTTCTATCCAGACCACTGGATATCCATCTCAGCATTAAGGCTGTTTCACTTCCTTATCATTTGTGTATTTACTGGGTAACACTTAATTTTCTTCAAGAGTTTTTCAGGAACTAGCATGGGAAAACCATGGAATGGACAAGTGGGATTGACTTTGAGGGGGAGTGGGTGGGTGGAGAAGGGGACAGGGGAGGAAAAAGAGGATGGATGTAATATAACAACAATAAAATTAAATTTAAAAAAAAGAATTTTTCTTTTGCACTGACAACTTGGCTGAGTATTTGGTGCAAGAGTGCTAGGTTTTGGCCCATCTTGGCTTTTGACATGCCTTTCTCACTGAGCTTAATCATTTCTAGTTTTTCATTTAAGGTGAGAAATGTGTGATTTTTCTTTACATTTGCAGGCTTGGAGGTCATTGTAGGATTATAGTTTGGCCCAATTTCAATACTGTGCCTTAGATAATAGGAGAGATGAGGAATGGCAAGTTGTTGAAGTAGTCAGAACACACATTATATTTATTGAATAAATATTTGCAATCTTAAACAATGATAATAGTAACATCAAAGATCACTAATCACAATCACCATAATAAATACCATAATAAGGAAACTTTTTGAAATATTGTAAGAATTTCTAAAATGTGATATAGAGACATGAAGGTGAGTAAATGCTGTTGGAAAAAGTGCTGATAAACTCACTTGATGCAGGGTGGCCACAAACCTTCAATTTATCAAAAAGTAACAGTTTCTGTGAAGCACAATAGTTCAAAGCACAATATGAATTATGCCTGTATTTGAATCAGAATATGTCACCCAGCAGATCCAGATGCATTAGAAATCTGAATTTGAGCTTCTTTCTATTCATACAAGTTTGTCTTCATCCCACCTGAGCTCCATACCAGAGAGAATGTCACTTAAGGATCTTACTGAAAGAAACAGGGCTATGTAGTTTGGTGAGATGCAGTGTAAGGGAGAAAAGTAGGGGTAAACTTACTTTTGTCCTTACTTTTATCCTATCATTTGTTTCTTTCTGCCTCATGATGCCCACGAAAGTAAAACAACTACCCGACATGCACATCAGTTGGTTGTTAAAGAGGTGCCATGACTCTCAGTTCTTGTTTCAGTCAGCTCCTTCAAAAACTCACCTACCTCCTACCTAACTTCTACTGTGTTTATTTTTGTTTTATTCTGTAACTTCTGCCTAAGGAAGAGGTAAATATGTATTTTCTTTTTTCATTCTTTAAAACAAAATGAAACTGAGCCAATTGAAGCAGTGGCAGTGTCCTGGGAAAACAAAGTTTTGGTGTACATGCTGTTGATTGTAGAGATTGTGACCATATCATGTATGCTTTCTTAATAATGTCTGACAGTATCAGATTGATTCACTCAGCATGGAGCCTATTCATATTTCACTATGGTTGACAGCTGTATACTAGCAGAATAGTAGTAATACAATGGGGGGAGGGGTAAAATTAGCTTTGTAATAAGCTGTACTAAATACCAAAGTAAAAACAACATTGAAAGTGTTTATTATTTTACAACACATGAAAGTATTGTATTCACATAGGAGCCTTCTCAAATCCATGCTGACTTATATTTTCAGAGACTGGCTACTGCCAGAAACTAGATGTGCGGATAATAAGATCTTCATTTGATAATTGATGATGTGAATTTCAGGCAGGTATAATTTGCCACGAGCTTCAGAGATCAACATTTGTATCCTTACATTGCGTTGACTCTGTAAACCTCATTAAGACATTCAGCCCATCTAAAAACTACAACCAAGATCACTGCTTACTTTTTCTAAGATCAATACCAGTATTTCTGTAAGAAATCAGTTATTGTAAAAGCAGTCGTTTTCCTCCTTGCTTCTTGAAAATGTGTGTTAACATGCCAGTGAGTGAGCTGGGACCCCTGACAAAGGCCCACCATGACCTGTCCTCAACAGCCCTGCTCAGCCCTGTGATTTCTTCTGTGGAGTCAGTCCATCGCATATTTGGTCTATCTTTTCCTTCTGCCTTTGATTTTCCTTGGCATTATTGGTTT
The DNA here is from genome assembly GCA_004026585.1 of Noctilio leporinus. Taxonomy (NCBI): domain Eukaryota; kingdom Metazoa; phylum Chordata; class Mammalia; order Chiroptera; family Noctilionidae; genus Noctilio; species Noctilio leporinus. Next base: position 402,340 of record PVIW01000552.1, on the reverse strand, counting down.
TTTCTAAAGAACCCTGCCTTCCCTTGATGTGCCTGAAGTAGGACAGCTTCAGTTTTGTTATTTTTACCTCCAGGTATGTTTCGGCATATTTTGCTCTAGGACCCACTTACTCATCTTTCTGGCAGTTTACAGTATCAACGGAACTCTTCTCCCAAGTGTCTTTCAAATGTATCGATTTTCCCATCAGCCTTCTGCACTGTCCAACCTTCTCCATTCATAGAAGATATTAGTCTTGATCTCTAAACGAATGGGTTTTGCTTACTTCTGATTCTGTTAACTGTGTAGCCTCATGCAGGACATTGAGGGCCCTGTGGTTTTGACCAGAGTGGCACAGGTCTTGACCTCAGTCAAAGAACTGTTTTGATGTGCTGAGAATCCTTGTTTAGGATAACAGTTATTAATTAAGCTTTGAGGACTAATGTTGGACTGTTGAGAAGCAGGCATGACAAAAGCAGTCTGAACTTCTAAATCGTGTTGTATAAAGTATATGCACAGAATTTTCTATTCCACTAGGAGTGGCACCTAGCTTTTAGTCAGTGATCTAAAGCTATTGAACTAATAAAGCTTCAAGTTAATATTCAAATAGTATCCAGTCAGATTTTATCATTTGGAATTAAGGTAACAAATAGCTGATAAGTGAGTGGCAAGATATGCAAATTATGTGGAGCAGTTTTCACCTTCTGGGAAAAGAATAACTACATTTCAGAGAGCAGTTATCCAAGTAAACAAACATTAAAGTGTACTTAGATGCCTTGTATATTAACACATAATCATGTTATATGCGTGTGTGAGAAATAATATATATTAAATTCCTCATGATGCTTAATATTGCTAACTTAATTAGTACAGTGTCATGATCGGTTTAAATCCAGTAAATTAAATATATTTAATTTAGGAAAAAAGAAACAATTTTGTAGTACCTGCCCTGACTGGTGTGGCTCAGTGGGTTGGGTGTCATCCTACAAAGCAAAAGGTCACTGGTTTGATTCCCTGTCAGGGCCCCTGTTGTGGGCCAGGTCCCCAGTTAGGAGCATAGGAGAGGTATCCAGTCAATGTTTCTCTCCCTTTCTTTCTTCCTCCCTTCCCCTTGTTCTAAAAATAAATAAAGTCTTTAAAAATGCATTAGCCCCTTTATTGTAAAATAATAAAGTATTTCAAGGTTTGGTAAGTCCCTGAAAATAGGAAATTAGATAAAATTACTTATACTTACTTAACCATATTACATATATATGCAGTCTTGCAGATGAGAATGAGTAGAAATATTCCATATCTTAGAGGAGTTATTTTGAGGAGTTTTAATACCAGTAAAAAGAAGCTTGTAATTAACATGTCTATGTAGCTACCACTGTAGCTTTATTTTAGTGTATTATATGTCTAGGACATGTCGCAAATAGAAGTGTTCGCTGAATTGAATTAAATGTATGCTTCCTAGATGTAGTTTTCAAAAGATATTGAGCAGTTGTTTAACTACACTAAATTATAAACAGTAATCAGATGATTAATATTAACTTATGAAATCTGAAGCTAATTTAGAATAAAAAGAATCGATTTGTGGTAGAATTCAGCAGCAAATTTTGCATAATTATACTGCGAAAACCTAAATTACCAAACCCTAGTGGAATAGAACCAGACATAGCAATATTACATATCATTTATGACTTCTTGATGGTTTATTTAAACAGATATTAACATGTTCAATTTGTGATTTGGGGGTATCACATGGTAATAAATCATTCACTATTCTAAATTGTCACTTTGTAATATTAGAGTTTAATGTAAATTAGAATTTACTTATGCTTTACTTATCATACACTTGTCCTTGTGTAAGATTTCAGAGTCATTTTAAAATATTGTACCATTCTTTCATTTTCCGGTAATAAATTGACAGATTCCATTCAGTAGTTGAGGTGTTAGTTGAGGAAATTCTTACCCTTCTTTCTTCAACACCTCTATCACCACTCACTGATGCTCATAATCGATTAATAGTTGACAGTGTCTTTTATTCACTTGTTGGAAGGTTATAAATGCAAATAAGCCTGGGAAAGAAAACATGTTTGACTTATTACCACATTAAGATTCAAATCACTGATACCAAATTCTTTTCTTAGGAGGCTTTGCTAGAGAAGAGAACACAATGGCATAGGGTGGGACACTGGGTACCAAAGATAAAGAACCTATCATACCCTATTTTAAAAGTTTGCTGAGGTCAATCCCTGTGACTAAGCCCCTTATACAGTTTTGGGAAGTGTTTTTATTAGCCCTCTAATTTGCACGCAGTTTAATTTGTTAATGGTGAGAATTCTGATAGCTCTAATATTTGGGAAATATTCGTGCATATTCTACAATCCCCTTTCTCCTACAGTGAAACGCAGATACAGATCAGGAAAACATTGGTGCCACTTTTTACTGGGAAGTTTCCAGGGATTATGAATGGGACTAGATACTGGCACACAATCTCTTTGATCCTTATTTGTTTAACATTTTGCCCTTTTTCCCCATCTGTCATTGGCAGTTGACAAGTGTTGAGGTTACTGTTATTTGGAAAGACTATTGACCTAACAGCAGCCCTGCTGACCCAGCTGTCTGAGCAGTGCCTTCTTTTAGTGGCACTTGCTGTCATTGTCCTAATATACTACTTGTTTCACATTCAGATTCCCATAGAAGGTCAGCGCAGTCAGTCACCACCTAAGCTAAATTGACCGTAAGGCAGAGTTTGCACCCCAGCTATCCCTGAGACCCCCCATCTCTCTTGTGTTCAGCCTTCAGTGGGTTGCCTTTGAGTAAGGTGTGAAGTCCTGTGACTATGGCTGGGCAAGTGGCTTGCCTGACCTCAACCTTGAGGATCAGTTACTCCTGAGTGAGCTGGGATAACTGATTCACTATTAGTTGAGTTTAAATGCAAAAATGTGTTTGATTTTCCAAATATACTCTGTATACATTAACTCAGAAACATTAGTTTTATGGGTGATATATTGTATAGCATGCATGTATGAGGAGGGACCCAAAACTCCCAAATTTATGTATAAAAAACTATGTGTTTATTCTTACATGTTTAAACTTTAGTCACCTTCAAAGTACTGTCCATGTGACGCAATACACTTATCAGCACGTTTTTTCCACTGCTCAAAACAGTTTTTGGACTTGTTGATTTTGATGCATTTTAGTGCTTTTGCTGTTCTTTGTTTCAACTCTTGCACATTGGCAAAATGTTTCCCTTGCAGGACATTTTTCATCTGGGGAACAAACAAAAAATGTCATTCTGGGCAAGATTGGGTAAATAGGGAGAGGGTGTTGGGTGATGCCATTTCTTGGTCAGAAACTGCAGAACATGCAGCATGGTGTGAACAGGTGCATCATCAATCACCCATCATGAGATGGGCAAACACATTTAAAGAATCTTCAGAAAATTTCCCTTCAGCCAAACGCAGCTTCTCACAACAATGCCAGCTGGTACAGTGATACAGAGGGGTTCCTAGAGTAGTCACCTTGTGGGGGAAGCCTGTACTGAAGGGACTCCAGAAGATAATTCCAGGATTTTTTGGAGGGGTCCCCCCCTTGTATACTTATATGATGATGGTTAAAATTTAAAATTTAATGAAAAAGTTGTATTTTTGGCTAAAGGAGGAATTTTTAAAGGTATTTATATTATCTATATCTACTTATATCCACTTGTACCCATTTATATATTAGGTATACCTATCCTTATAATTATATCCTTATAAGTATATGCCTACATAATATATCTTTTTATACCCATCATCTCATTATAATATTTCAAAAATACAGTTGTAGTCTTAACATTAACAAAGCTGAACACCTTATAAAGAAATAACATTAATTTTTCTTGAATTTTCTATAATTCCTTTATTTACCTGAGATATATTTTTTGTTTAATTAATGGAATGTCTATCATAAGTTATTTTTAATCTAAAAATAAATTGCCAGAAAATCTTTTGAATAGAAAACTCAGCTTCAGAAAATTCCATTAACCATAATGTTAGAAGTCTGTTAAATCCCTTAGAAATTTCTGAAATACAAAATAATTCAAAATATTTTTATTGAAAAATGTCTAAGTCAGCTTTTCAAAAAGTAGGCTCATTGTTTATTAATGAAATAAATTGTCAGTTGCCATTTATTAAATACTTTCTTGTGCCAAGATACTTTGGATGTTATTTTAATTCAGTCTTCAAAATGATCTGGAAAGATTGGGGGAATTATCTAAATTTTGCAGATGAAACTTAGGTTTTGGGATTTGGCCTTTGCTGTCCAAGCTTTGTAACTAACAAGAAAGAAGAGCTGAGACTTGAACTTGTCTCCCATCTTATTCCAAAGCCCAGTCCTTTCCTCCACACCACATATAATGTCTACTGTCCTATACAAATGACTGTAGCACAGTGAATGAAATTTCTTAAATTATCAATATTGGAGCCTCTGAGAAATGTTTATTCCAATGCATTTTGTGAGCTTTCATCCGGGTCCTTCTGTCACCCATGTGTAGTAGGCAGTGGATGAACATTCTTTACAGTGGAACCATTACCCTAGTGATACAGGTTTATCTTCTAATGTAGCTTTGTATTGGCTTCTAGCCTATTGTGAACAATTTTCTTTGCTATTCTCCCACCAGATTATGAGTTTAACATGAGCAAAACACACATGTATAATTCCCATGCTCTTAGTTAAGCAGTATATCATCTTGCCTTGCCTCACTCAGCCATTATTTTCTACTATGAAATAGTTATTTCTCAAAGTTGGGATGATGCTTTATTACGAATGGCTCTGTCTCCTGTGTTTATTTCTAGCTGTTTTCCCACCACTGAAATACCTTTGTCTTTCACTCCTCTAGCAAAAACCCCACACACCCGTAACAGCTCAATTTCTGCCTTCCTGGAATCTTTAACTGTGACCCTAGCTCGTGACTCCTTTTTTTGAATTCCTATTATACAGACTGGGTGCTACATGGCTTAGCACTAAAATTTTGGGTCCTTTTAGAACTAGAAAGTATTTTAGAGATCAGCTGGTCGTCTGCATTTTATTTGTAAATGATAGCAAATTTGTGACTTGCCCTTGGTCAACTATTTAATATTGCCCAACTTTCTAAGGATCTTGGCTGACGTGGTGTGAAATCAGCCAGAGATTAAATTGAGGCTGAGGGAGCAAGTTGAAGGAGTGACAGAGTGGGTGTGAAAGCACTTAGAAAAGCGTGGAAGCATTGGTAAGGGTAAGATATTGATGATGCCATTATTCACTAGGCCACAGGTGGCAAACTCAAGGCCGGCGTGCTGAACCCGGCCCTCCACCTTGGTTTATCCAGCCCAGCACCTTGTTTCTACCTGGTTCACTTACCTGTTAAGGAGTACTTATATTTATACAGTCCTAAAATTACATTCAGCCCTTTGAAGGCAACCGCAAGACTGATGTGGCCCCCGGTGACAATGAGTTTGACAGCCCTGCACTAGATGGTGACATGATTCTCAATAGGAGTAGAGTTCTCTACTGTGAGCAGGGAGGAAAAGGTGGCAAACCATTTGTGTAATCAGAAAGATGGGTCATTGTTGGCTGCCTGTGCAACTCTACTTAGTCAAGTTGCTTCCATTCTCTGGACTTAGTTTCTTAATCCGGGAAAAGAAATGAGTTAGACTAGATTATTTCCAGTGCTATCATATTATGCCTTTGGAAAGGAACCTAGAACTTAGATACACTTGAACAACTTAAACAGAATTGAAAAATTGAATTCATCTATGTTTTCTTTTAAAAACTAGTTTATCCCATTTTTTAATCCTGTGGAAAAATAACTTCAGGAGCATATTGACAGCATTTACTAACATCTCTCTTTGGTTGAATCTCTCTAATTTCCATATATTACATGGAAGCAGGATCAGATCAGGTGATACTATTATAATTGAAGTTGTGATTCTATTAACGTGTATTTTAAAGAAATGTCTGTGTGTCTCAATGGGTTATAATTTGAAAATGTTTATTAGAGAAACATGTTTCAAAACTTCTAGGCAAGAAAGACTTAACATTGCCAGTATATTGATATAAATAACATTCTCTTTATACATTGCCTTGTAAGTTATTTTTTCATATATAGTTTTCATAATTATTTCTGAATTCCATCCTTTCCAGTGTTCCAGTTGTTCAAAAATATTTTTAAGACAAAGGGGAGTATGTGTTAATTCTAAGAAATTAAAACATTAAATAAAGGAAAATTGACCATCTTTTACTTTAGGATTTACAAACCATGACTTTTTATTTTAAATGGTAAACCAAATTTATAATTCATCCAAATGACCAGGTTAACCAAAATTGATCAAAGCCTGGTTTTATAAATTTTTTTATTTTCAGTTTTTAAAAAAATTAATTTATTTGTAGAGAGGGAGAAACAGAGAGAGAAACATTGATCAGTTGCTATTCCGGGACCTGCCTGCAACCCAGGCATGTGCCTCAACTGGGAATCACACCAGCAGCCCTTCAGTTCACAGGATGACACCCAACCCACTAAGTCACACCAGCCAGGGCATGTAAACTTTTTATTCTTCCAAAGTATACATGAAAGACCTGGGTTTATTGAGGTGAGGGGGCGGTTTCCTCTTTCTCTGCCTTAGCCCTAATGATCTCTTTGGTCTGAAATGAGCCTGGCTATCCTACCAAAGTTTATATTCTTGGTGAGAAAAGGTACAGATGAGCACCATCTCTTTAAATGCTATAATCTTTACTTTCCCCGAAATGTTTGTGTGTTGACCCTGGTACTATACTATAATTCTCTTCATTTGATAGTTAACACTTATATATTGCTGACTGTGGGGTGGGCAAGCTACCTTTCTGAGCTCTTTTATGTATATTAACACCCTAAATTCTCAAAAACAGCTGTCCTCCCTTTTTTACAGATTTCCCCTTTGGTATCAAGGCTGATCACTAAGTAATAGAGCATAGGTGAGATATCCAGAATCCGGCCAGCACTGGTGGCGTGTACCCAGTGATGGGCTCCAGGAGCAGTCTTCTTTAAAGAAGCAGATTTGTCACACAGCCTTCACAGTAGCCGTTCTGAAAGCACCTTTACCAAGGGGAAACCAAGTTTTACTTGGGTTGTCACGGTGCCTAATACCCAGTGCAGAACAGAATTGTCTTAGCCATCTTTCCCACCCTCACATTTAAGTCCTCACATCCGATCTTAAATACTGTTAATTCAACCAATGCAATGTTTCCCTTAGTTAGTCCCCTCTTCTCTGTGTCCATCGGCTGAGCTATTGAAGCTGTCGTTCATTGCCTGGAGTGTGACCTCTTTTAAATGATAGCTCCCTACTGCTCTTCATGCCTCTTTAGATATAACTCTGCTCTCGTTCTTTGTAAGTTGTAGACAGTAATAGCTTTTTGTTGGTAACAGCTTTATTAAGGCATTATTCACATACTACACAATTTACCCATTTAAAGTTTATAATTCAGTTAAAGTAGTCACAGAGTTGTACAACCATCCTTCCAAAAAGAAATCCTATACACATTAGCAGTCACTTCCCATTTCTCCATACCTTCAGCTGTAGGTATCTAAAATACTAATCTACTTTACGACTCTAGGAATTTGTCTATTCTGGACATTTCATGTAAGTGGGATTATGCAACATGTTTTCTTTGTAGCTAACATGTTTTACTTCCCGTAAGGTTCTCAAAGCTCACTGTTCAGAGAGGGTAAATGTTTGCCATGACTTCAGCCAAGGAGTTGAAAACAGAATATCCCTGTCGAGTTCTCAGAAGGCATAGCCTTGGACATGTGCATAGTGTCCAGGGCCACTGAATGTGACCGTGGTTTGAGCTGGGCGCTGTCTGTCTCTCCCACCCCTACCTCCTGTTAAGCTTCAGATGAGGGTGTGTCTATCAGTTTCACACTCTATCGTTAGTGTCCACTAATTCCTAACTGTATTAGTGTTCCAAAGCTGCTTTAACAGATTCCCCAAACTGGGAGGCTTAAAACAACAGACATTTACTGTCTCACAGTTCTGAAGGCTGGAAGTCCAAAATCAAGATGTCAGCACAGCCATGTCCCCTTCCTTGCCTCCTGTGGCTTCTCATTGTTTGCCAGCAATTCTTCCCGTTCCTTAGCTTGTAGATGCACCATCCCAGCCTCAGTTGCCATTCCATCTCCACGTGGCCCTCGTGTGTCTGTCTTCACATGGTGTTCTGTGTGGGGGATAACTGCGCAGTGTTGAGCGTTTGAGTGCTTACTACATGGTGTTTTGTTGGGGGTTTGCTGCATAAATATTCTGGAGTCTTCAGTTGGTGCTGGGCCAGTTTATTCTTGCTTCATCGCTTACGGTTATTTGGGACTTGGGTGAAACTCTTTCATTGTAATGTTGAATTAGTTGAAACTATGCTTTTATTAATAAAAAGTCTTGTTCAGGGCATTTAATTCCTTACACAGATGAAGCTTTGTTGCTTGAGGGCTGTCATACTTGTCTGTTTATTTAACAATAAAAGTCTTAGCTAAACTTTTGACTATCCCATACGTGAAATTAAGAAAGGCCCAGCTTCCTTGTAAACTAGAGAAAGGGTAAAACAGGTCGTGTCCCGAATTGGGGTCAGGGTCTCCTGGGCAAGCTCCTGTGTTTTCCATCCTTCCCATCTCTCCCGTCCGGCGGCCACTTGGTGACCGTTCCCCCCTTGCTTAGCTGCAGTCCCAGCAAGTGGACTAGCAAATGAAGCCTGCGCGCTTCGGTTTCGTTTCCATTACTGGTTAGCAGGTTTTTTAAATGGACGTGTAACAAAGAATGAAGATAGTTTTTTGTGCCTCATCCCTATTAGTTCTGCCCCCATTATCACATGTAATCATGACTTATCTATAATTGACTAAAATTGCAGGAAAGTAAAAAAGTAGTTGAGAAATGTTTCCTCACGATTTTTGTTCATACCTTGCTTTGGGGAAAAGAATTAAAAAGAAAAAAGACCTAGTGGATTCTGATTATTTTCTTTATCTATGTATGCTATTTTGTTAAATTGTGTGTTATAATGAACAGTAGAGTCTGGCTCAGTTGTGAATTACAGGAAGTGGCACATATGATAAAGACTTTGGTTTTATGTCTGTTCAACAAACCAAGATGGAACTGAAATGAGACTATAAATATTTAAACAACACCAATTGCTCCTGCCACCAACCAGTATTAGTCCCTAATGAAAACTAGATCTGCTGATACAAAGTTAATGGGAAGCAGGGCAGGATGGGTCCTTATTTAGTAGCACAAGGCCAACTTGAGTAGTTTTGGGTTTTCTAGGGGTGCATTTATTTTGTTTACTAAGAATACAAATTTAGCTTCCCAGCCAACACCAAACCATGGACATCTCTCGGGACAGCTGACACAAGTGCCACAAGACCAGGGACAAGAGGAAGCCCTGCCACAGGAAGCGGAAATATGAGCTGGGGTGCCCTGCCGCCAACACTAAGCGTTCCCCACTGCATACGCACAGTTGGCGTGCGGGGAGGCAGCAAGAAGTACCGAGTCTTGAGGCTGGACATGGGTAACGTCTCCTGGGGCTCAGAGTGTTGCACGTCAAAACAAGGGTCATCGATGTTGTCTTCAACACACCCAGCAATGAACACCCGTGCCCAGACCCCAGGGAAGAAGTGCATCGCGCTCATGGACAGCACACCCTGCCAACAGTGATGCGAGCCCCACTGCGCACTGCCGCCGGGCTGCAGGAAGGGGCCAAGCTGATGTCTGACGAGAAGGATTTTAAACAAAAAGCGATCAAAGAAAATTTAGAAGAAATCAAATGAAAGGAAAAAGAATGGTGAAATCAGCAGTCTTCTTGGGAGCAGTTCCAGCGAGCAAGCTGCTTACATGCTTCGCTTCAAGACCAGGCCAGCGTGGGCAAGAGCCGAAGTTCTAGCTGAGGAAAACTGCAGCCCAGAAAGGCAAATAGGTCCTCTTCCCACCTTCTTGAAAGCTTGTGTTTAAAAAAGAAGAACAGCCCTGGCTGGTGGCACGGTGGATAAGGTGCTGGCCTGCGAACCCAAAGGTCGTTGGCTCAATTCCCAGCCAGGGCATGTAATCAGGTTGCAAGCCAGGTCTCCAGCCACGTCCGAAGCTGGAGGCAGGTGAAAGGCAACCATACGTTGATGTTGCTCTCCCTCTCTGCCTCTCTCCTTTCCTCTCTTTCTGGAAATAATAAATAAAATATTCAAAAAATAATAAATAAAATATATTTTAAAAAAAACAAAAGACTTGTAATAAAGGTGTTTTTTCTCTGGTTTAAATATATATATAAATTTAGAGTATTTTTACTCATTAAGAACTGAAGAAACCACAGTGTCTTTTCTTTGAGAAAAGAATTTACATTTAATAACAAAATGTCTCACATATAGTAAATAATATGAAATGAAACAATATATGGAAAAGCAAATAAAAATATTCAGTTTGTATACTCTTTCCAGTGCTTCTGTACCAATCTGATAACTGGGCTGGAAGAGAGAGATAAATTCCCCAGATCATTCAGCTACCAGGAGTATACCATACTTTCTGAAGCTCTTTCCTGAATATTTGTACGTAGCCCCTCGTACACACAGGGAGTATGTACCTGCAACTGAGAATAGTACCACACCTTATACAGGGCTGGGCAAAAGTAGGTTAAAAAAAAAGAAATAATACAATAATTAGTAAGTAAATAGTACAAGAATAAACTCTTGTTTCATGTACCAAAAACTGTAAACCTACTTTTCCCACCCCTACATGTACTATATTTCTTCCTATACACACATACCTATGGTAAAAGTTTAATTTATAAATTGGGCATAGTAAGAGATTAACAACAATAACTAACAGTAGATCATAACAATGTAGTGTAATGAAAGTTCTGTGACTGTGGTTGCTCGTTTTAGGGAATCCTTTCTTGAAGTCTTCACGTAGACTCAGTACTTTCCCGACCAAGCACTGCTGTCATTCGGAACGTTTTCTGTTCATGTCTTTTACCCACAAATATAATGCCTTTTCTAGCTTAACTAAACACTTGTCACACACTGTAGCTTTTGTAGTTTGAGGTGCAATAGCAAAAGTAGTTGGAGTTCATTTTCCTTTTTCACAATTTCATGGATAGATTTGTTCTTACTCTAGATCTTAGTTACCTCAGTATATGACTTTTTCTTCCCTTATTAACTTGAGAACTTTCACCTTTTCACTTAAAGGAAGCATTTCACATCTTCTCTTAGGCATATCTGAATTGCCAGTATTACTACACTTCCACTTTTACCATTACATGTTAAGTAAAATAAGGGTGACCTGAACGCTGGCACTGCAGTACTGTGACTGGTGATCTGATAACACAGGTGACTACTAAGTGACCAAGCAAAGATTCTGTCTTTAGATACACTGAACAAAGGGGTGATTGATTGGTTAACAGCTGTGAGCTGACAGAAATCTCATCACACTATTCTGAAGGGTGTGCTTTAATAAGTTTACATTTAAAACTTATTCATTATTTATTGAATTTTTTTCTTAGAATTTTTATTTAACATTTTTGAGCTATGCTTGGGTAACTGAACCTGCAGAGAGTGAAACCGCAGGCAAACAGGTCTATTGTAGTAGTAACTACAGTTAGAATTTTAACACTTTCAGTTCCTTTAGTATTATATAAACAACATTAAAATATATTCTGTGTAATAGCCTGATTAATTTTAATTCCTCTTCATTTTTGGATTTTTAAGTCCAGAGCAATAGATTTATAAATTTAGTCTTTGCCCGAAGCATTCAGAATGTTACACGTTTATATGATTCTCTAAGCAGCCGTGAAAGTCCTCTTGATTTTGTGTGTTCATTTATTTTTCAGTTAGTAAGACTTCAATGCTTAGTTTATGCAAGATAATAAGCCACTATGAGAAACATAGTAATGAATTTCCAATTCCTCCATGACATTGAGCTTCAGGCCCAGTACAGGAGAGAAAATGATGAGAGCAACTCAGGATTCCTTATGTCCTGCTTTATGCCTCTCATCCCGGCATACTTATTAATGGTATCCTCTTTCTCTTTCAGATGTACTGGGTTGTGTAAGTTGTATGGGCACATTGTGAGCAACTACATAAATGTCAGGCTAAGGTTAAGCTTTAGGCTACTTCAAATAAAGCTTCATGGAAATTTAGAAGGAGGGGGATAGTGGTTACCTTAAGGGTGGGGACAGAACAAATATTTTAACTTCGATGCTTTTTCTTAACTCAAGAGTAGGTGAATCGTTGCCATTTGGTTCTTAGAAACTCCCAAATGTAAGAATATGAATTTCCCCTGTTGGAGGGGAGACAGAGAAAGAGGCAAAGAAGGGGAACAGTTTAGTCCAGGAACTAGTGTGGATGACCCTTGGACATGGACAACACGTGGGACTGACTGTGGGAGGAGGGATGGTGAAGGTGGAGCAGGGGAGAGCAGTCAGGGGGAAATGGGATAAATGTAATAAAACAGCAATCAAATAAAATCAAAGTACAAAAAAATTCACTATTCAAAAAAAAAAAAAACAAAACGAATTTCCCCTCTCATTTCACTTCTTAAGAGATTTGTGTTTTGTAAACTATACTTTTAAAAAGAAGAGAAAGGTACTAATTCCAGTATTTATTTTTGAGACTATTGTTTTAAGTAGTTGCTGAGATTTTTATATTTTTTAATTGGTTAAATTTAAAGAGAAATATTTAAGATATTTCAATTCCTTGATTTTTCTAATGACTTAATCTTACAAGTAATATTGATAATTAAGTGAAAGTTTATAATTAATGTCAGACATCTTGTTTTAAAAGTCTGAGATAGTACATAGTTTTGGTTTCAGACATTTTCTGGAAATTTTATAATGCCACATAAAATTTAACTGCAGTGCAGAATCTAATCCCATACTCTTGTCTCTCATCATTGTCTCCTTCATTTCACTAATGAGAAACTCTTTCAGTAGCCTTATAACTAGAGAAATGTTTGTGTAAGCGATTGCAGATTAGATTGCTTATTGTACTTACATATAGCAAGTTTGTGTGTGGCTGTGATTTGTGTTGGAGACAGTGAGTTAGGAAGTTATCCTGGGTTTTTTAAATTTTTTTCAGATAATACAGGTGTATATGACTTCATTCTCCTTTTTTCTTGTTGGAAAGGCAAATACAAGTTGCTTAGTGAAATACTCATTGTCTGTTCTTGGCCATGTAGACCAGGAAAGCAATCAATACTAAAAGCCTGGACAAGCAACATGTTACAGCATTGCCAGGTAGGCATCAGGTAGGCAGATGAGTTGCTCACAGCACAGCAGATGGAATCAGGCTTGCTGAAGTCACGAAAAACCAGTGATGATCTAAAGTGAGAGGATGTATCCTGAAGAAATATGCCGAAACTCTAGCTTTGTTCCATCTCATCCACCCTAGGAAGGCTGAATGAACACAATTTTATAGACCAGTGAAACCTTACATAGGTCTGAAAACCTTGTAAGCATCAGATAAAACTGCTTTGTGCATATTGGAAGTTGGTGTGGTCTGGGAGCTTGAGAAGATGGGGTTTTTCAGGTTCCGATTTCATAATATGGTTCCTTATTTCTTTTCATCTTAGTCATAGAATGATAGGAACGTGCCGACTGCTTCTTTAACAGTGATTATGTAATAGTTGACTCATATTTATTACCAGAAACATAATGGTCATAGTATAGTTAGGGGATCAAATATTTTCTTTTTCTATGTGTGTGTATGTGTGTCTGTGTGTGTGTGTGAGAGAGAGAGAGAGAGAGAGAGAGAGAGAGAGAGAGAGATCTTGTGTGCAATATTTGAGAATAATTTGGTATAATAGAGAGGAAAAAATAATTCCAGTAATCTTTTTTTTTTTTATTTTATTGTTGTTGTATTACATCCATCCCCTTTTTCCTCCCCTCTAATTCTAGTAATCTTGATAAGCAAACTTCCTAATGTGTGAAACAAAAGATCAGATTAGATCATCTCTAAAAGCACCTTTTACCTCTGGATCTTTGAGTCTGTAGAAAGAGACTCCTGTCAGTTAGCTAAAATATTATGATCTCAGTAGTTTTTTTTTTGCACAAATGCTATCTAAACTGAATAAGGCATTTACACTTAACACTCTGGTCCTCTTACCCCAGGATTTTACTTGCTATAGTAGACAAAAGTTTCTCTTGGAAGTATAGCAAAATAATAATTCTTGATGAACATTTTAGTGTTTAATGACATGAAAGTTAAGGTAGGAACTTATAGGCATGAATTTTTATATTTGGTAATAGAAAGTTGCAGTTATAGCTAAAAGGGAAATTTTCAGTATTGTATTGAAAAGTCAGACCAAATAAACAAATATGTTACGGAACATCTAACATGAGCATGGCTTCAGTCTCAGCGTGGACATCGAGAAATACCCATCGAATGAGCAATGAATGCGTTATATCATTGGTGGGGGGTGGAATTGCATATTTTCTTTTGGTAGTTTGCCTTGAATTTGCTAAAAACAGTTTAAAGCAAATACACTGTTTATATGTTGCCAATGTACAAGACAGAGTAGAAGGCAGAAAATTGGTATGTAGGCGGCCAAAGGAGCAGATTCTCTACCAAATAGCTCTAAATGAATTGATGCAAGGAATTTAAATATCAGGCTTTGACAAGAGATTGCTGAATTTCACCCGTGTTGTTGTTTCTTCTGGTATTCAAGTTAATTACACAACAACAGCTAATTGGAGCCAGTGGCCCAGACAGCTTGCCTCCATTGGCACGAATGCCAGAGAGTGGGACAGTTGGCTTTATTGCTGGCCAGAAGGACTTCCATCCAGACTTAGCTGTAATCCTGCCTGCAGGTCCCTCCTGGCCCTCTCAGAGAACCTTGACTTTCACCATCTGGGGCATTGATGCCAGTTTTACTCACCCCTCTTAATGTATTTTTAGTAATCTCTAAGCACGCCCCCCCCTCCCCCCCGGAGAAAAATGAAGAGAGCCCCTATTGGGTAAGAATAAAAATTATTACAAAGTATCCTGCTTCTGTATGAAGTGGTAACTTACAAACAGAGCAGCTGATATTAACCTTAATTGTGCACAAAAACACCGAGGAATCTTGTTAAAAATTTAGATTCCCGTGGCACTACATCATAAATTCTAATGCGGTAGTCATGGGAAGCAACACTTGTGAAGCTAGCCCTTCCCCAGCTTGCCCAGGATGGAGAATGCCTGCTAAAATATTTAGAAGTCAGAAATGATTTTAAAACAAAAATGTTTATAAACAATTTGAGCTCTACATTTGTACTTCAGAGATTAACATCTTTTCACAGCTCTAAATATCGTACATTCAATTACATGATCTCATTAGCCTCTATTAGTACACATCCTGGCTTTTAGCAATAGGGTTTGGAAAGAGCTCTTCCCTCATTTTATTGTGTAGAGTAAACATTGAAAATAAGAAATCCTCAAAAGTAAATTTACATTGCTGGCTGAAATGTGTTCATCTTTTAGGGGTAGGTGATCACTCTCTTTAATACTTGAGTGCTTAAGTACAGAGAGGTTATTTAGATAGAGCCCTGTAGTAAGTATTCTATATGGAATAGTGCACAAATTACAAATAATTGAGTTTTGGGTGTCTCCTAATCGAGCCATTTGAATTTGGAAATGGTAGAGTGTTTGCTGGAGGTATAAGGGGAGAATCCAGATGACTCCTTCAATTGTCCAGCAGTTTCATGCATCAGGATTGGACCTAGTGAGTTCTGGGGTAAATGATTTAGCATTTTAAAATGCTCCAAACTATTCATCTGTGTTTGCATTCATAGTTGCTTGTAGGATCAGACCAAATGAGTATCCTGGGCCCAGAAAACATATTCGAAGTTATATAGTTTCCCCCAAAGAACTTAATTTACTCTTCCTCAAGGATTTGCTGTTACTGAAAAAGACTAGAACAACATTGCCATACCACTTAATTATTTCAAATTATCTTTTTATGATTTGTAACACCTAAGCAGTTTGTTATACAATTGATGTAGGTTAGCCACCATGTAATGCAGTTAGTACTTGTGATTTTTACAGTTCATGTTAATTTAAGTAAATGTTTAGCAAATATGTTTAAATAATTAGTCATTTTTTTAGGATTTTCAAATCAAATTTATCCTTCAATACTTGGGTATCATACACCATATTAACATCTTTTTAATTAATTTATTGCTGTATTACAGTTGTCCTTTCTCCCCCACTGCTCTCCCCTGCCCCTCCCAGCCCATCCCCTCTCCCACAGTCAATCCCCACAAGTTGTCCATGTCCATGGGTCATTTATGGTTTCATTTTGTTTAAAAATCAGTGCAATTTAAAAAGCCTTCCAAAATATGTTTAAATGATGCCTGCTTAAAGGAAAGGTATTGCCTTCATTTGTGTGTGTATTTAGCTCTGTGATGTTTTATCACATCTGTAAATCCATATAAATATCACCCCAGTTAGGATACAGAACTATTCCATTATCACAAGAACCTTTATGATAACTTCTTATAAGGCATAGCCAGTTATTTTGTCATTTTAAGAATGTTATGTGGATAAAATTATACCTTTGGAGATTGGCTTTTTCCTTTTTTAACTCAGCATAATTCCTTGATATTTCTTCTGTGGCACATAGATTACTTATGTCTATAGTTTGGTTTCGAAATTTGGATTTTTATGTTGTCTAATTGATTTCCAGTTTGATTCCATCATAGTGGAATATACTTTGTAGCATTTCATTTCCTATAAAATTTTTGAAATTTATTTGATAGCCCAGGATATGGTGGTGACTGTTCAGTGGGCCCTGAAAAGACTGTGCTGTTGTTGGGCGGAGAGGTCTCTGTATGCCAGTGTCCTGATGGCAGATTATTTGTTCCATTCTTCTCTGCCCTTCCTGACTTTCTATCTGGCACTATCAGTTGTTGACAGTGGGGCATTGGGGTTACCGACTGTAGTTACAGATTTGTCCATTTCTCCTCTCAGTTCTATCAGTTTTTACCTGATTTTTTTAAATATTTTTTGTTTGGTGTGTACAGATTTAGGATTATGTCTCCCTGAGGGAATCATCCTTTGTCACTAGGTAGTATCCTGTTTGTCTCTAGTAACTTTTTCTGCTTTGAAGTCTACTCTATCTGATAGTAATATAGCCATTCTTGCTATTAAAAAAGCATGTTTGCATGGTATATCTTTTTCCATCCTTTCACTTTCAGCCTACTTATGTATTACATTGTATTTTAAAAGTAAGTTAAAGCCAAATTTAGGTTTTCAATGTTCTGATTAAGTTTTTTGAATTCTTTCGATTAAGGTTAGGCTACTCTATGGATAAATGGTACAAATCACTTTTAAAAGCTAGAAAGTGAAATATTAGTACAAAGCAGAGTAAGAGAGCCTTATTCATTAAATCAGTCTTTTGGTCATCAAACAAATGTTGGTTGAATATTTCATATGTGCTAGGAATTGCTTAAGTTTGAGAAGCAATAATGAACAAAACAAGGAAAATAAAACAAAAGCACATTCTAGTGGAAAAAGAAAAAGGTGAACAAATAAACTATATTATATGTCAGAAAGTTAACAAATGCTTCGGAACAAAGTCAGGCTGGGAAGGGGACAGAGCTAAGTACCACCAGTGGATGGTGTTGGTGAGGTTTTGATCTCAGGTATGGTGATCAGAAAGGAGACCCCTATGAAGTTGATATTTGAGCAAGACCTAAAGATGGGGGAGCAAGCTTGCTAATTTAATTTATCTGGCAGAAAAGGAGCTCAGCAGAAGAGGGCATGCTTAGCACGTGAGAACAGCCAGTGGGAGACAGTGTGAGTGGAGCCCATGTGACTAATCCACCAGGCGAGTGTGAGGGGATGAGGTCAGAGAGGAAGCAGGGGCCTAAGTCGTGTTGGAGCCTGAAGGCACTTTAAGGACTTCAGCTATTGTGAGATGGGAAGTCACTGGAGAGTTCTGAACAGAGTAGTGACATGATTTAGCTTATATTTCAAAAAGAGCATTTGATAATTTATACTTTCCTGGTCTGTTTAATAAAAGTTAAAAAATGGGAATTAAATGCACTTGATGTTCACATTATTTTAAAGAGGAACATGGACTGAATAATTTGAAACAGTATTTTCTAATACCCTCTCTTTTTTCTTTGCCATTATGGATGCAAAAATACTCTTTTTTAATTTACAAGTATGAGGAGTGCTGTGGAATAATTCTAGATGTGGCCCTACTAGTAATAGCATTGGGGTGGGGGGTGTAAAGGAGTCTAATTTCTATTGAGCTGTTTGACAGACCATTTTAAAGGTCTAGAGGAATTCATTAGAGGCACAGATGGTGCCATATCAAGAATAACAAAGACTGGAACCTCTGTCACAACTGTAATTTATCTTGGTTTATTTTTAATGGCCTGTCAAGCACTTCATACCCACTGCGACAGCTGAGTGCTTAAAACAATATACCTAACAGCAAGAGCAAACACAAATAATTAAGAATGGTAAAGCGAGAGGAAACGCAGGCCATTGATAACAGAGACTAACTACACAATTTCCTAATTGCCAGGGCCTTGTCCTATTTTTTCTACTAGGTCATTTAACTTAAAAATTTTTTCAGTGAAGATGAGGACATGAAAAAGTCGTGTCTTTTGTATAAAGATGCTAATCACAGTACTTAAAGGATCAGGAATGCACAAATTGTGTTTTCTTTACAGATGCCATTAAAGTAAATTTTGCAGAGGTTGAACATAGAGGATTTTTTGGAAATATAATTAAAATACAATTTACTCATCTTCTGAAAATACAAAAACATGCATACAAAGAACAAAATAGTACCTTGTGCTTTATGTAAAGATGATCTCACAGCACCAGAAGAATCTATAGCCACAATTTACAGTGTTTAAACCATCACGAATACTACATTTAAATCTTAGAATTTAAAAAGGTTCATCTAGGGCTTTGACTGGTGTGACTCAGTGGCTTGGGCATCCTCCTGCAAATGGAAAGGTTCTGGTTCAATTCCTGGTCAGCCCACATGCCTGGCTTGCGGGCCAGGTCCCTGTCCCCTCTCTCTCCCTCCTTTTTCCTCTCTCTAAAAATAAATAAACAAAATCTTTATTTAAAAGTTCTTCGAGGGACATCTGTGTGTGTATGGCTTACTCATTGCTCCATTGTGAACCCCGCTCACTTCTTCCTGAAATGGAGCCACTTTTTCATAGTCCTCCATCAGTGCTTTTCCAAGAGCAAGGACTCAACAAATGCTTTCTCATTCAACAATTTTGGTAAATTGTAACTTATCAGAAGACCAGGCGGCAGGACCCTTAGTAATAATAATTACATTTTCTGATCAAGTATCAAAGTAATGGGATTTGACAACAGGTTTAGAATCTTTGAAAATTGAGCGACCAGATTTACAAGGATCACTTTTGTCTACCACATAGTCTAGCGCTTCATGATGCAGGACTTAGGGTATTCTCTGGCTGTTTTCTGGGTGCAAGTATCTTCTCCTAAAAAGAAACCTCATGTAGGTCAGTACCATGTTCTCTTTCCCATGCCTCCACTCATCACAGCTTTTAAAAATACGTACACATAAAAATAGCTCCTGACTCCCTCCATTTTGTTATTAATGTTAATTAGAATTTCTGTTACTTTTGTTTATTTAAAAAATGTTCCCAAATGATCCTCCTCCTCATTCTAAATCTTAGCACTTTATCAGTAATTTCCCCAAAAAGGCCTAGTTCACCAGACACAATGTTGAGGCTAACCTTGAAGAAAAAACAGAATGTCTTAAAATGCTAATAATGCACCGAAATAACTTTCCTGGTACAGATCAGCCAGGGTTTTTCAGTATAACTGTAACAATTTTTTATGTCTTTTTAAAGTAGTGTTTTCCTATGAGCACCAACAGTTGCATTATTTTGAAGGTCATACTGACCAAAATAACACTTTTGTGAATCCAACCAGAGCTCTCAAGATACTTTAAGAAATCATCCTTTTACAGCCAGGAAAGGGCTGGAAGAAAAGCCATTTAGTCCATTTTGCAGATACAGTATCTAAAGTACAGAAAGTTTAAATGGCGCAAACTGGGTTCTCAGTATGTTGTTCACTAAAGTGAAAGTGTTAGGTAAATAAATAGAAAGGGTCCAAATTAAAGGTGGTTCATCCCGACCCCTAGTTTTAAGTGCCCTCGTTTAAGGAAGGCTGAAGTCAGACTGCACAGTGTTCACCCACACTGCAAAAAGATGGGCTGGCTCTCTTTGCAACATTTTTGACCCAAAAGATCATCTTCTTTTAAAGTTGTTTGGTTCCCATTCAAGCCATCTCTTCCTCCACAAAGTTTGCTTTGTGTCTTCAATTTATTATTGATTATATATGATTTTTTTTTCATGAAAATGCATACCTCATACAACCTTAAATGATTTGGGAAAATTAGTTTGAATCATCTGCTATTTATTAAAGAAAAGTAGACCATTTATTCCATTTTATTTCTCGGAAGACAGTTTACTTTCCTTTGTTTTTCTGTGAAGTAACCATTTGTGTAACAGTTTTGGATTATGGTTCTTAATCCAAATTCTGAAAGTAATTAATGACATGATAGTGGCAGCATCTCTGAATGAACTGCTCTTATTTATTAGAAATTTACTAATGAGAAAGACTTAATAATTGAAGGGATCAATTGGGCAATAATACTGATATTGACCTGAAGGCGGGCATCATTTGAGAATAGAGTCAACTCTCAACTATTCAGGGCAAACAGCTGTAATTTGTGATTATCAATGTCTTGACTTTCTTGTTATCCTCTGCTGACAGTTTGTGCTATATAATCATTCATTCTGTCTCAACCAAGTACAGATAAGATGTAATAAAATTCAAACTAGATAAGTTTGCTTCAGGTTAGGAGCACTTACAAAAAGTTGTGTAGATTTTACTAAATAAAACGAAAGGCAAGACCATGTGTTCTTGAATCTTTATGATGCTATTCCAAATGTAATGGATGAATACTGGCTGAATAGTAACCAAAATCAAGCCATAGTTCTAAAACCATTAAAACTATGATTCATGGCATCTTATTTGTGTTATAGATTAAAAATTGAAGTAACATATTGATAGACTTTATGGCTTTCTTTTTAGCACTTTTAGATATTTGTACCAGTTTCATTAGCAGGTCTTAAGGCAGAGATTTTGAAGTTCCTGCTCCTGTCAATACCGGTTAGAATGCCAGGCAGAAACTAGTATGACTGACAAATAAACAGGCTACAATGTAGGGGAGAATTTTTTTAACTGTGAAAGATCTATACATTTTCATATATTATAACAACATTTGCTGATAGAGCAGAGTGTGAGTTAAATCACACCATATACCAGTTAAATTCAGTTTGTTTTGAAGTTACAGATATCAACCCAAATGCAAATCAGTAAACATATCCCAGAAATAAGAAACATGAGAAAATGAACCGATGAAGGAAAAAGATATATTAGACATTTAAAAAGTGATGCAGTTTTTTGAAATAGTATTGGTATTGCTCTGAAGTTGATCAAAACAGAACCTTACCCTGAATATGACAGTGAGATTTGGCTCTGCTAACAATCATATCTGATTTCTTCAGCAGTTTCATCAGTGTCACCTGTGAGATATGCTTAACATTAAATGACAAGGCAGGATTAAAGTGCAGACCCTGGAGTCCAGCCAGTGTTTCACCCTTGAAGCTGTGTGGGATGCTATATGACACTATTGAAAACAGATGACAGAAGGCTGTCCAAGCAGCTGCTACATGGCGATCTAAAATAGGGAAACCACAAAGCAGGCCAACAGAAGAAAGGCTTTCAGGGCACACTGAATCACACCATCAGTGAAGGGTGAAACACAGCTCAGGGCAGCCAGGAAACAGTTGTTTCTGTGGATGCAATCATCAGAAATAAAGTATTTCCTTTACAGCAAAGCCGATGAAAATAACACTGAAATGTTTGCTTGAAAACAGGGGCAGAATATGCAAATAATAGTCTCAACTCAAATCAGAGGACAATGTAATTAATAGTTCAGACATCATGAAAAGGGTCCTTTCTTTAAAACAATTTTCAAATCATTAAACATATCTCCCATTATTAATGATGCAGGTAACCTTTACCACTGATCTAAGACAGAAGTTTAAATTACATTCATTTGGTTTAAAAATAAAAATTCCCAAAGAGCTCATTTTCCAGTGTGGACATGTTCTTTTCTACTGTAGCACAAGGCATCATTTTGAGCATGTTTAGGCATAGATAAATTGTGGTGTTAATTTGGTAATAGTTTTTCTATGATATGAAAGGGAAATCTTTGTTTCATTAGAAATAATGCAGTTTAGATGTCTGGTCAACATAGAGACATAAGTAAACACACCTCACCTCCACACACAACTGTAGCAAAAAGTACAACTACACTACAAAATAAATATCACCAGAATTGTCAGAAATCAAGCTGTGTGGAAGTCTGTCAGCCAGGGATTTAAAGAAGCCACATTTATTCAGATGGTTGGGAGGGACAGAGATGTGGAGAAGTGCAGGGACATGGAGTGGCACAGAGGTGCAGAAATGGGAACAGCTGGTCCCACGTACACATGTGGTGGGTAAAAAAAAAACAGGAAGTATACCTCAGGACCAAGGAATCCCAGCCCCAGTCTGGACCACCCAGCCTAGGGTCCCAAAGCCAGGAAGCTTTATCCCTATAACTTCTGTCTGTAAAAAACAGTGGGCGGTGATTGAGTGGCAGAAGAAACTGTCATCTTAAAGGACTCACTGAAGTGGGTGGAGAGGATGGGGGAGGGGGGAAGAGGAGGCAAAGAAAGAAGTTTAGTCAAGGGACAAGCATGGAAGAACCAAGGACATGGACAACAAGTGGGATTGACTTTGGGGGAGAGTGGGTGGGTGGGGAAGGGGACAGGGGAGGAAAAAGGTGATGGATGTAATACAACAATAAAAATTAAATTTAAAATAAGGGACCCACAATGGACTTAGAACTCACACAGACTCACCCCCTGGGATTCAGCACCAGGGCAACAGCTGGAAGGGCACCATTGGCAGGCAGGGAGAAAGTGAAGTGCAAGTGGAGAGACAGCTTCCCCCCCAACAAAACTCCAGAGGCCAGGCAGCAGAACTGTGCCCTCCGAGAGCCCTGCCCCACACAGAGCCACAGAGCAGTGATGCAGGTTGCCCTGCCCTGGCAACCTAAGGCTCTGCCCCACATAACTTCACAGGTGCACTGAGACAGAGAGTCAGAGCCCCCCACCCAATTCACAGGGAGGCTGCCAAAATGAGGTAGATAAATATGGGCCAAGCGGGGGAAATAAAACAGAGCAAAACCCCAGAAAAAGAATTAAATGAAATGGAGATAACCAACCTATTAGGTGAGGAGTTCAAAATGCTAGTTATCAGGATGCTCCAGGAATTCAGTGGGTACTTCAATGCCATAAAAAAAGACCCACGCAGAAATGAGGGTTACACTAAGTGAAATAAAGAAAAAACTACAGGGAACAACAGTGGAGTGAATGAATGTGAGAATCAAATCAATGATTTGAGCCTGGGCAGGCACTGGCGCTGGCTTTAAATTAAAAAAAAAAAGAAAGAAAGAAAAACGATTTAGAACACAAGGAAGGAAAAGGCATTCAATCAGAGCAGCAGGAAGAAAAGAGAATTAAAAAATAATAAGCCTGAGGAGAGGCTTAGGAACCTCTGGGATATCTTTAAACTTACCAACATCTAAATCATTGTGGTACCAGAGGAAGAGGAAAAGCAACATATTGAAAAGTTATTTGAAAGAAAACTTAATTTGGTGAAGAAAATAGACATTCAAGTCCAAGAAGCACAGAGAGTTCCAAACAAGATGGACACAAAGAGGACTGCACCAAGACACATCATAATTAAAATGCCAAAGGTTAAAGATAAAAAAAGAATCTTAAAAGCAGCAAGAGAAAAGCAGAGAGTTCCCTACAAAGGAGTTCCCATAAGACTGTCAGCTGAATTTTCAAAAGAAACTTTGCAGGCAAGAAGAGGCTAGCAATAAATATTCCAAGTGATGAACAGCAAGGACCTACAACCAAGGTTACTCTATCCAGCAAAGCTATCACTTAAATCAAAGGGCAGATAAAGTGCTTCCCAGAGAAGGTAAAGCTAAGGGGGTTCATCATCATCAAGCCCTTATTACATGAAATGTTAAATGGACTTAATTAAGAAAAAGATAAAAATTATGAACACTGAGATGGCAACAAATGCACAAGTATCAGCATCTGAATCAGAAGAACAAACTAAGCAAATAAGCAGAACAGGAAAAAAATTGTAGATATAGAGATCATTTGAAGGGTTATCATTGGGAAGAAGGGAAATGGGGAAAAGGTACAGGGATTAAGAAGTACACATTGGCCCTGGCTGGTGGCACAGTGGATAAGGCGCCAGCCTGCAAACCCAAAGGTCGCTGGTTCGATTCCCCAACCAGGGCACATAACCAGGTTGCAAGCCCGGTCTCCAGCCAGGTCTGTAGCTGGAGGCAGGTAAAAGGCAACCATACATAGATATTTCTCTCCCTCTCTGCCTCTCTCCCTACCCCTCTTTCTAAAAATAATAAATAAAATCTTTAGGAAAAAAAAAAAGAAGTACAGATTGGTAAGTACAAAATAGACAGTGGAATGTTAAAAACAGTATAGGAAATAGAAAAGCCAATGAATGTATATGCAAAACCCATAGACATGAACTAAGGAGATGATTACTGGAAGGAGTGGAGGTACCAGGTGGAGAGGGACAAGGAGGAAAAATTGGGATAACTGTAACAGCATAATTAATAAAATATATTTTTAAAAATCCACTCTCCCCCCCAAAAAGGAAATGCTGCATTTTATTATGGGCACATGGATTATTTTCTAGTTCATTTGCCTATGAATAAATTATATGGGTGCAAGAATATAAAATAATTTAAATAAGTCTTATAACAGAAGAGTACATTGTCAAACTTTAGGAAATGAGGAAAAACTAGGCTAAGTTGCGATCCAGAGGAAAACATTTTATATACAGCCAGGCTCCTAGTTTGAAGCAAGTTAAATACTCAGAGTTCTTCAAAATATAACAGAAACTCCCAAAGAAACACTAACAGTTACATAGACTGACCTACAGATGCCAGTTAAATATAATGTCTTAAAATGTCATATATATATAACATATATATAACATATATATACACACACACACATATGTATATGTATGTATATATGCATACATATATATATGTTGGCATTGAAAGAGGAAGATAACCACTGCAAATTCATATCAGTATTTAAACAAAATGGAAAAACTAATTGAAATAAGGGAATAAATCAGAAATTAAAGGATCGTTTTGCAGTAAAGCCATCAAAAAGAAGTTGGTTCTAAAACAAAAGCTTGCAAACAAGGACAAAGGGTACAAATAAAAGTAAAGGATAATCTGATACAAACAGCAAGTAAAGATTAGAGAACTAATTAGAGCAGATGAGGTGTTGGTGGAAAACTTTTTGAGTCTTTTGAAATCTGTACTGGAACATGACTGGTGTTTAGGAGGTATGATTAAGTGTCCTTTCAAAATCCTTTTCTTTTCGATGATAAGGGAAAATTAGAAGCCCGTACTTTTTCTTCTGCTTATCTCTTAAGAGCTAGTTGACTTTCTTCTCATTCTATATATTTGTTGGTGATTTCATCTTCTTGCCTGTATTTAATTATCTATTTGCTGGACTTCCAAATCTATACTCCTAATCTAGGTCTGTCTTCTTAAATTTGCTAATGTGTATGTTCAGCTGCCTTCTGACAATTTCTGCTTGGATATGCCAAAGGTACCTTAAACTCAGTATGTTCAAAGCTGAATTTATTACTGTATCTCTCTCAAAAGAAAGGGGGGAAAAAAGAGAAAAGGGGGAAGGAGGAAAAAAGAAGGAAATGTGTGTACTACCCATTCATGACATAAGTCAAACACTCTGACTCTCTAACCCCTCCCCTTTATACCTATATTTTAATCAATTCTCACCCATATTAATGCAATAACATTTTAATTGTTCTTTTACTTCAACTCCATTCTTCAAATTCTGCCCATACTTAATAAAACTCCAACCTGAATAATTTACTCTTGGGGACATCTGTAATAGTTCAACAATAAAAATAAAGTTGAAAAAAAACTCAACTACTCTTCTTTGCCTTTGGATAAAGTATCTATTTAATTTGAATTTCACCCTTCAAGATTTACACCTTTTTATCCCAATTGCCTCTTTCCTCCTGACATGATGAAGGGCTGACCTTCTAACAACCCGGGGAAAAACATGCCTTTTCTTTTCATGTCTAGTCCTTTGCTCATGCTTTTCAGTATTTAAAGAAGCTATAGGAAAAATACACAATAAATTTATAACAGTTATTGTTAAAGGAGTAGTTATTGCTGAATTCATAAGCCTGAATGCTATTCAAACTGGATTTTAATTACATAAATGAAGCCCACAAGCAATGCTATGGTTTAAAAATTTTTTAGAGATGCCTAATTTGGTAAGTAGTAAATATAAAATAGTGTAGTAACTATTATTTATCTCAAAAATTTGGAGTCATTTTAAAATATGAATATCAACTTTTGTCCCAAATAATGCACTGATGTGCTCACAGTAAAATCAGTGGTTAAGCTTTAAAGTATTAGTGCTTGTGAAGAATAGTGTAATTTAAATTACCTTGTTTAGTTGACATTTTGTAAATTAGATGAAGTTGTAAATCTTGGTAAATTATTGTACCAATAATTAAAATGAACAATTTCTCAAGTTTCAACAGCTGTTTTTAAATGTTAAGAGTAAGTTATCTTCAGGATGGGAAGGAGACCTACCAGCTTACCCTGTGAGATCTCTTGTATGTAGCAGCTGGCCCACCCCCACCTTTTCAGTCTTCCTTTACTCCCCAGATCATACTGGACTAAAACTCTGGGAAATGGGCATCTTAAAAAATGGGAACATAACCAACAGCATATCAATGAAAACTCCACTTTTTTCCTCCATCTAAAAGTAAATTACATAGATGAAACAAGACTGTGCAATCATGCTCCTAATGAGAATAAATTGACTGTGAACTTAATTCTCATTGACTGAGAAAACTATTAGCAGGTACTTCTCAATGATTCTTACAAGGAATTACGTGGTTTCTTTTAGTGAGTAATTTATCCCTTCCTGACTGATGCTAGTATAGTTCACAAGGGCCAAGATGCGCTATCTGATACTCGGCCAGCCAGGGTACTGGCAGGAAGGTCCTGTGGAGAAAGAAATCCAGGCCTCTGAACAAGTGACAATACATCACCTTAGAGATTTTTTTCCTAAACAAGTCTGATTCTATACTTGGAAAAAATACCCATAGCTTTTTCTGAGATATTTGCATAATAAACCAGTGTCACAGTCATTTGACATTTTGTTCATGGACAATGAAGTTTATAGGTTTATTGGGATATTGGATAGCTTTTCTCAGTTTACTAAAGGATATATTTTTACACGTTTCTTTTTTACATTTACCTAGAAAGAAATCCTATCTGACCGTCTGATTGGAATCCATGCTAATCTACACCTTGTCTTACCCTAAACTTATAAAAGTATGCTGAAAATATAATATTCAGATTGTTTTTAATGTTGGAAAATAAAAGCAAAAGAGATCAACAGGCAGATTTATGGGAATATAATCTTAAAGTCTTCAGTAGAAGAATGAAGAATGAAATAAAATGCTCTTTCTAGCTAGGAGAGCAGGAAGCATGAAAGTTCTCTTCACGATCACCACCAAAACACCAGGGACGGCACTGTGGATTCTCAAAATGCACGCTGAGTAGGAAATGGCAGGCTCGCAGGGCCTCCCTTCCCCCTCCCTCTTTATACCTTTACCATCATAGGTTCTGCTCCTAGACCCCGGTCTGTCGTTTCTCTCCTAGATTCAAGGGGAAGCCTGGGAGGTATGGCATTATGTCTTCAGGTAGCAGATGGCAAAACAGGGAAGAAGAGAGAAATTGAAAAGCAATGTTAAGCCCTGGCTGGTGGCACGGTAGGTAAGGCACCAGCCTGCAAACCAAAGGGTTGCTGGTTCGATTCCCCAGCCAGGGCACATAACCAGGTTGCAAGCCAGGTCTCCAGCCAGGTCCATAGCTGGAGGCAGGTGAAAGGCAACCACACATTGATGTTTCTCTCACTTTCTCCCTCCCTCCCTGCCCTTCTCTCTGAAAATAATGAATAAAATATTTTTGAAAAATTAAAATAATGTAAAAAGAGAACATTAAATAAATACTGAAAGGAACCCCTGCAGCCCTTCCCAGGTGGCCATTTGCCTGCAGTACTCCAGGAGAGTGGAGCAGAGACCCTCTTTACAGAAATTCCAGCAAAAAGATGTTTTGGTGATTTTTTTTTATTCCCAGTAGAGAATTTTAGCAAGTCTTTAGATTTTTTTCATGGTTTCTCACATTCTCTTAGTATTTCTCCCTGTACATTCGAGGCAAGTAACAACTTAATTCTGTCGTGGTTTTAGTCACTTAATCTATTATAAAATGTCCATCCCCGGGATAAAGGCTGCCACAGGGACTCCTGCTGACCTTCCCAAGCTCATCTCTCATCCGGTCCCCTCAGCCTTTAAGCTCCTGAAGCACAAGCTGCCTTGGAATTTGTCTAACACAACAAACTCCTTTCCGCCTTAGATCTTTGTGCATTTTCCTTCTGCTTGGACCTTACCTGCTCCCCGCACTTTAGATTTTCATCTTAAATGTCACCTCCTCAGAGAGGTGTGTTTAGTTCATTAATGTCTGTCTCTCCCATTAGCTGACTGATTCCAGAGGGTAGGAACCATGTCTATTTTGTTGACTACTCAACGCTTAGCACCATGTCTGAGATATCATTAGTATAATCCAATAAATTTACAGTCTTGAAGGAACACAGGGGGATCTAATCTCTGTGGAACATTTCTCCAGGTATGAGGAGTTACTTTATAATTATGTATTTTAAAACTTCCAATGCTGTACTTTACTGATCCATACTTTTGAAAGGTATTCCCTCTCCCAAAGATACATTCATAAAACTGTAGCAGTGCAAGTTTTCAAGAAAAGTACTTCAGTGTCCGAGCTGTGTATGGACCACAACATAGTTTGCACAAATGTTAGTAAATCGCTGCTATTAAAACTACAATGTTTAAAGGGAGTAAGAGGTTTGTCAAACAAGATGGTATTAATGTTATTCTCACAAGTAAAATTTAAGTCTGTCAAACAAATATTTTAAATCAAAATGTCAATAATTTTCCACCTCTGTTGGTTTAGTTCAACCGTCTTTATAATTTCAATCAGTTAAGTGTAACTTTCGTACTTTTTGCCCCACCCCCATACTAATTTCCTTACTGATTTTTTAAGTCACACTTTTTAAAGACTTAAATAAATGCATTTCAAAGAGAAACTGTATCAATTTAAAAACAAAAGCCAATTAACTAGTAATTAATAGGTCATGCAATCTATTACACACTAATGAAAAACATTGAGAGCTGTCTACAAAGATTTTGCTAACAATGTCTCACATACCAGCTTCTGAGAGACAGGACCACACAGTGGACAGGGTGTGGTTACATGGCAGAGGCATGTTGTGAAGGTTTGGAAGGACAAAACAGCACCTCATGTTCAGCCTTAGCATCGTGTACATTTTCAAGGATAATAAATAACCTCAGTAGAACTCAGAGCATGTACATAGCTTTGAAATTTTTTTAATTACAATGAAATTCCTGTATACACAAATAAGAGTAAGATGTGTGTAATTTTAAAATAAACTGGTGTTTTGTTTTTCAGTCTTCATTTGTGATTAGCTTTGAGTATATTCTGCTTACTGAGTATATTTCCTCTTAAGATAGGTACATAAACATCATCTATCTGAGCTCATCTAGTCGTCTTAGTTTAAGAAACTTGTGTGGTTTCCTGTTTGCTTTTAATACCTTTCATCTGTAATCTTATATCTCACATGATAGTAGATTAAGAAAATACCATAAGAGGCACAATTAACTTTAGGACACCAAAAATATGTGTTGAGAGTAGTGATGACTATGTATGTCCTCATTAGCATATGTGTAGTTATATACATAGTTGTTTCCAGGGTGAAAAATCAAATACAGGTCTTCATTTTATGCAGCGTTCAAATAAGATACATGGAAGTTGTTGAAAACTTGAAATTCCAAATATCATTACTAAGATTAAAAAATAATGTTTATGAAGCTGTAATTCTATTGCAGGTACTATGCTAAACACTTTATCTGTTATTTTATGATATTGTTTCCAAAACCGGAAGGAAGATTGGAAACTGAGGCTTGAAATGTTTAAACTAATTTGCTGGGGGCCACCGCACCGGTAAATGGACAGGGGACACTCACACGCAGCAGTTGCAGTCCAGACCCTGAGCTGTGTGCTTTGAATACACTTTCCATGCTGCATTCAAAACCTCTGTTTTCCAAGTCCTCCTGCTGTTCTGCTTAGAGGCAATGGTCTAATAGATAAAGGGACCACTGGCTTGTCTAGTAGGTGACAGAGACCATTGTCCTGGCTCTGCCACTTGCTTTCAAATCAAGGCTTTTCCCAGTTCTTCGAACTCTGGTCTCCTACAGGTAGAAATAATAATGACTTCATTGTGAAAAATAAGCAGGCAGCAATTAGGGCCCTCAACGGTATTATGAGCGATTACTTAAAATTACTGTCACAGCGAGCAAGGTCACGTAGTAACACACGTTAGATGCAGGCTGGAACACGTGCGCAGCTCTCCTCCTTCACAGTGCCTGCTGGTAGGATTGGCTTTCCTCCTAGGCGTGTGGGGACCAAGGCTTAGCTGGTTGGGCGCAGTGCAAATAGCATCACGTGAGGGATAGGATTTCCTTGCTGTCCATGGTCAGAGACAGAGTATGGGCTCAATGCCAGCCAGTTGCGTGCAGTGTTTGGGTGAATATAGTAATTAGAGAAAAGCATGACTGTTAAATCCAGGAGAAATACCTGAGATTTAAGTGAGTAAGAAACCACATAAAATATCGAAAATAACCTGGCTATAGGAAAGCTACTTAATAGAAGCACAGTCTATCCTCCTGCAGTTTAAAAGACAGTATCTCAGTACATGTTGTCAGGTAGTGGCCTACTTAAAATCTATTCAGTGGGGTAAATCTATACATGTCGATATTTGACAGAGGACTCGCATGATACATATATTTAATTTATATAATTTCTTTATGTAAATACTTTAAAATACCGAAATTAAAATACTTTAAAATTGAGTTTGGATTATATATTCTTTATTATGTTTTACAAAATAGTATATATTGCTGAATATTGTTTTATAAAATCCATGTATACTCTAACATATAGGCTATTTTTGAAAATTTTAAGGGCACTCTGTCTTGTATAATTTTTGCCTTTTGTATTTAACTTTGGAATCATTGTACAAATTAGTTGTGACTTTTGAGGGCAGAGATAAAGGAACTGATGTTTGTAATAACTGCAGTAAGAATGAACTTTTCTTGGATCTTTTATGGACATGTAGTTTTAAAAGTCTTGTAGAGTGTCTATAGAATGTATCCAAGAGCAAAGTTGTCCTACGTATAGAAAGCTAGTCCTGGTTCTTTATACAGAAATATACAGAGAAAAGGGAAAGATCATTTATTAACCAAGAATGGCTTAAGAGAACTAAACCTTAAAGTAAGTACATCTACTAAAAAATCACCTGAAGCATAATCTAATTATAAGAATCTAGCAAAGAGGGACCTCCACTATACATTTATCTACTACATATCATTAATATATTTATTGTCATCTGATTTGTAGTTCATGCGTTGTTGTCCAACCCCTCTCACAAGATTATGAACTTATTGAGGATAGGAACTAAGTGTTTTCCCTTTGTATTCTTTGTAGCACCTGTACTGAGTAACAGAAACTCAAAAACTTCAGATGAATTTTTCTGGTTCTTGGATCAGGTTAGCACTCCATGGTAAATTAAAAAGGGGTTTTACTTGTTTATAAATCAATATCCTGTGATTTTGGGTAGCACAAATTAATTTTTCAGAGTTGGATTCCAATGGGAACTTAAAAAATTATATTACAGTAGAATGGTTCCAAATCAGGAAGGTACAGGGGGCAAAGTTTCTGGTAAATTTCTGTAAATGAACTCCATATTTCTTCAAGGCATATAATGGGATTTCATGATAACCTGACTCTTTCATTGCAACACATTCTGTGATTTAAAAAAAAAAAAATACAGATATATGGCATCCAAATAGGAATGGGTGTAGATTTCTTCTTTTTTTTTCCCCAATTCTCACCTGAGGACATTTTTTCATTGCATTTAGAGAGAGAGGAAGGGAGAGAGAAGAGTGTGTGGGAGGGGGGGAAAAGGGGAGAGTCAGAGATCAGAACATTGATGTGAGAGAGGAACATCCATTGATTGCTTCCTGTGTGTGCCCTGACCTGGGGTCTAACCCTCAGCCTTTCACTTTATGTGATGGCGCTTCAAGCCACACCACCCAGCACTATATTTCTTTTTTCTTTTTGCCTTTTTTTAATGGAAGAATAACATAGCTTTCTATCTCTGGAATGGTTTTTAAACTATATAAATACATATATTAAAGCATGTATAATCTGGAGATATTTTTAAACAGTCATCCAAGAAGCCAATGTCTTTATTTTTCTTCTCTTTTTCTTTTTTTCATTTGAAATTGTATTTTTCTATCACCATGTGTCCCCTGTCCCCTGTGTACCCTTTTCCATCCCTACCCACCCCTGGATCACCACTGTTGTCCTGTCTGCAGGTCCTTTCTCTTTTTCTTCTAAATCCCTGCACACCTCTCCACTCCCCTGGGGCTGCCAGCTTGCTGGCGATTTTAAAAATTGATAACTGGACAGAATTATAATTTTATTTAACATTCCCTGAAGGCAAGAGGCAACAAGTTTTATCTTGCAAGTCCAGCAGTTTGGTGATCTGTAGACTGTGGGTAGAGTGAGCAGGCTGGTGTTTTGAGTAGGAAGATAATGGTTTTTAATTGGCTCATCACTGAAGTTCCTTCCCTGAAAGGAAAGAAATGAATCTGTAGCCAATGTTAACAGGTGATAATTAAATTATGGGTTCTGCATGCTTAATGTCCTAGAGTAAGGCAAGATGAGGCAACTGGAGGTCATTAACTTTAATAATTGGAGTCAGTATCTCTCTTAAGTAGGATTTTATAGCACATTAGGAATGGTTGGCTAGTATTAAATCAAAAAATAAACTGTTTTCTTACTAAATCATGTTTTACTGATTCAACTTCACACCTTTACATTTAAATGTGCAGAATAACCAATATGAATATAAATAATGATAGAAAATAACTTAAAATATATGAATATAAATTAAAAGAGATACATGGAAAACATCTGTCAAATCCTAAATCAACCACTATTGCGAAACATTGTTTTTCATATTTTATATGGGTAAAATAAATGTTCAAAATGAAGCCCATGATGATTGGTTATAATATTGGTGTAATTATAAAGAACTGGGAACAACAAAAAAAAACCTTTAACATTTAATTTTATGATTAAAGCTTTAAAATCCCTAATTGAAATGTTCAAGTGTTCTGTTACAAAAATTTTATACCATTATGTTTGGCTTCATGTTTTAAATATTAGGTGGTTATTTTACGTTACTTGTATGAGTGATGCTATAGGCATTGTGTAGAAATTGTATTGTAGCAATGATAACCCTCTTTCCGAAGAATTTCTGTATTGTTTTGAAGAACATTTAATGAACATTTGCCTTCATAGTATTTTTAAGCTTCACTGCTACTACATTAACTTTGAAATACTATTTTAAATGTTTTATGTTTATATTTGGGGCTTTGGTTAAACAGTCTCTTACTCCCCTCCCACCCCCGGAGAAGTCCATTTCTGTTCATGACTAGAGTGACCACGTAATTTACCATCCAAACATTTGGGGAGTGAAAAGGGATGCTGTTATTAAAAATAAATATTCTAGGAAAAGAGGTGTAAACAAGGATATGTATCACCCTAGTATGGTAGTAGACTACTATAATATTATAGTGCAATACCTGGATTATTATACTTTCTGATCACGAAGGTCGTGCATTTCTGGAGAAGTGCTGTCAGAATCCTTACTTGGGTAACAAGAATGCATGTCCCCTCCCTGCTACACACAGTAAGATTGGGGTCTCTCTCAACTCCTAGCCACTGGAGGAGTTTTCGTTATTGTGCTTACTTGGTGTCTTTACCTAGCAGGGTGGCCAGCACGTGCAGATGAAACAAGTGGAATCCCGGGCTCCAGACTAGAAGGTGTAACTGGAGTTGTATCGACCAACTTTCAGGATGAAGGGAATTGAGGGCCAAGAGACAGGGAAGCTGGGCTCTTAATTCCTGTTTCTAACCACAAGAGCATGAGTCTGTATTCCTGGTCTTACAGACTTCCCAGCATTTCAGTCAGCGGTCCTTCCTTTCCATTTCTACCAATCTAGTGTTTTACTCGGTTACGAGCGGTGCTTCTTTCAGGTTACCTGGATTCCCTGGGGTTTGGGGGAAGAAGAGGGGTGGAATGGGGTTTAGGGCACACCTCTTCCGTTCACTCATTCTTCCCTTCACTAATTCTTCCCTATCCTGCTGTGTTTTGAAGTAGAGGAGCTCAGTATTTACAAGATAATAGGACCAAGAGGGGGAGGAGTTGGGAGAGTAGTAGTGGATTTGATCCTAGGCCATTTTAGATTTTATCATTTGAGTCTGGGAAGAGCAAGGAGGTGCTCTGGTGAGATGCCTCTGTCTGTGGCTAACTGAGGGTTATATAATTAATATACACCCACGTAATTCTTACATATTTTAAACAGGTCTGTAATCTCTGAAAAAGAACAGCATGAGAAGGCTTACTCAGTGTTTCTCTTGTTCCAGTGATTTTCACAGCAATGCTTCTGTGCGCCCAGAAAAAAGAAAGGTCCGTGTAGCTTCACATTATCTTTAAATGTGCTTTTATTGTGTGCTTATCTGCACGACAGTCTTTCAAAGTACAGACCCCATGGTGCATGCACGATCTTTAAAATGGAGAATCCATGTAAGGAAGTTAAATGAGGAAAAAAATTCAAAACAGAGCGCAAATAGCAAGGTTAAATTGAGTGCTGTTAACCCCCTGCTGACGCCAACTAATAGTGCAGAAGGAACAGCGGGGGTCTGAAGCCGAGGTTAGTGTTGGGGAATTTCAGCCCATGACAGTTAGAAATAAAACATATTGGCTAGTTTTCCTCCTAGGGTGTTTACTTGAAAGAACATGTTAAAATTCACATCAAAGATGATGCTAAGTATATGTCAAGTGGAAGTAATAAAAATTAAAACTGTATTAGTCTGAAGCATCCATTATAAGTCAAGTGAGTTTTTCTTGTATTTTGAAGTTAAGATGTTTTACATATAAAATGTTTAAATACTGTTTTATTGATATATTACACAGCTCAATGACTTTTAATACAAGGATTAAATCAGAGGTCTGATCAAAGTACTGAACATTTTCACCATCCCAGAAAGTTCCTTCGTGCCCCTCAGAGTCATGTCTGTTACCATTAAGAAGTTTTGGTTCTCTAGTTATGCTCAGTTCAGCTCCAATTCCTCGTAAATGACCATGTCTGTTTTCAAAGTTACAGGCTGTTGATCACCTGCCACTGCCTCTTCCTTCCAATATGTTTCCAAGAACAATTCTCTTCTGCTTTTGGCCTTATCCCTCAAATCCTATTAAATGAAAAGCAGCTCCTATTTCATAGATAAGCAAATAATTTAAAAACAGTGACACAGTGGCCTTGACAGAAAACTTGCTACTTTGAGAATATATATCATCAGGAAAATATAAGCAACTAACCAATCAATGACTTTGATGAAAAATGTAAAGTATTCATAATGTTGTATGTAGGGTATAACTATTTAATAACCAAAAAAATCCATGGAAAATATGTTCACAACCAGTTATAAATTTCATTACTTATTAAAAATGCTGTCACTCATACTCTGATCACTAGGCCATCGTTAAAAATAACTAACGGTTTTATAAGCAACATGCTCATTTATTTCTATTCAAATGAATCCAGGAGTTTTTCATTTTTTCTCCACTATTGGTGGAACTTTTGATTATTGAACAGCCATTCTCACAATTCCCTGTTTTCTCACCATTTCACAGAACATACCTAGCCAGTCTTCCTTTTACTTTATTCCTATGAAAATATAGTAAAATTCATTTAGAGAGCTTTTAACTATCCTGAACTTGATTCCACTTTATTTCTTAGAATACTTTATTTAGAAAGGATATATATATAATGCCAGGGTATTTTCTTCCTAGATTTCCATTACTGTAATGGGATTTACTTGGTTTTAAAATTAGTCAGTGTTTCTTTAATTATTAAAATTATCATTATCTATAGCTAATCCATTTCAACATTTTGTTTTGGCTCTGAAGCTGGTAGGTAGCAGGGGTGCTTATTGATCTCTTGGTGAACAGTGAGTGCCTTGCTACAGTGTCACCAAAAACATTTAGGTAGTCAATTAAAACAGACAACTTGAAGGCAAAGACAGAAAAGGAGATCTGGTAGGAAAATAATACAGAACTGAGAAAAGACAAAGTTTTACAAAGAATGTAGACAGGTTAAGAGAAAAAATAAGGAAGTAGGGTAATTAAGACCACTAAAAACAAAATTTTTAAATCCTGATTTTGGTAACAAAAAAAAAAATTGGGGAAGCAAAACATGACATAGAGCAGAAATGTGTTCTGGTGATTGGATTGCTACAACTTCTGAGACGCTCTCCCAGCTCTTAACACAGTGATAAACAGCAGGAGCTTATGTTTTCTACTTCCCACATGAGGATATTAGTATCTAAAGAGGCAACAGATGCAGAATATCTAAGAGATTTGAGAGGATTTTTTCCTTATGAAAACTATTTTAACAGTCTTAAAATTCTTTGACAGAACTTTGGTCAGTTGTTTCCATTTAAAAGACTAATAACTTGAAACTACACATGCCCGCATAATGGTCCACAAAACATTCTCCTTTCCTTTTGCAGTTTTTAGGATGCCCTATTATCATTAACCAGTCTTTTACTGGTAAACTTAAGTGGCCAATTGAGATAATTCTGCAACTCTTCTTCCACCCATTAAGAATGGGGTGGTGAGCCCTGGCTGGTGGCTCAGTGGAATGGCACTGACCTGTGAACCCAAAGGTCACTGGTTCAATTCCCAGTCAGGGCACATAACCAGGTTGCAAGCCAGGTTCTCCAGCCAGGTCCATAGCTGGAGGTAGATAAAAGGTAGCCATACACTGATGTTTCTCTCCCTTTCTTCCTCTCTCCCTGCCCTTCTTTCTAAAAATAAATAAGATATTTTAAAAATGACTGGGGTGGTGAGTATTTGGGATAATATTCATTTAGCCATCTGAGCCTGCTGGACAGACTTGTGGCTTTGTCAGCTCCAGCCGCCTTCTTGTCCACTGCTTCAATGGCACTCACAGCAACTGTCTGTCACATGTCACAAGCAGCAGTGACCCAGAGTAGGATACTTAGAGATGCTCTCAACACATATGAGCTTGCCAGAAACCATATCACAGAAAGCACCATCACCAGATTTCAAGACTTTAGAGCCACCTTCCGTGTTCTTCCCCGGTCAGCGATCAGGAACACTGTGACCCGTGTGAGCTGCAGACAGCCCAGCACAGGTGCACAGTCAGCACTGATTTGGCCTGGATGGCTCAAGCTAGACCCCCGAGCTGCGAAACCAGCTGCTTCCGTTGGCGGGTCATTTTTGCTGTTGTCAACCAGATTTCCATGAAAACAATTCTGACAGACACGTTCTTGACATTGAAGCCCACTTGGTCCCCAGGAAGAGCTTCATTCAAAGCTTTGCGGTGCATTTCAACAGACTTTATTTCAGCCGTAATGTTAACTGGACCAAAGGAGACCACCATGCCAGGATTGAGAACAGTCTGCAGGGCCAGGGCCAGGGCCAGTGCCACCGGTTTTGTAGGCAGCCTGGAGAAGGGGCAGACGCAAGAGCTCATCGGTTGGATGAGTTGGTGGCAGGATGCGATCCAGAGCTTTAAGCAGCATGGTTTCATTGGCATTGCCATCCTAACAGGTGACTTTCCAGTCCGTGAACCAAAGCATGTTAGTACTTGGTTTCCAGCACATGGTCACCATTCCAACCAGAAACTGGCACAAATGCCACTGTACCTGGGTGTAGCCAGTTTTCTTCATGTAGGTGGTGACTTCACTAACTGTTTACATGTGTCTCTTCTAGCTGTAGGGTGGCTTGATGGAATTGATTCTGTTAACACTAACAGTGTTTTAGCCAGAAGGGCATGCTCATGGGTCAGCCCATTCTTGGAGATACTTGCTTCAAATTTGCCGACACCAACAGCAACGATCAGAAGAGCACAGCCAGCCCACAATGAACCTATAATCATGTTTTGGATAGATTCTGTAACAGCCATGACTTTGTAATACTTGCTAGTCTTGAATTTACAGAGAGATACCAGTTTATCCAAGACATAGGCATATGTGAAGTAACCCTGTCCTATTTGAGCAGCCTCCTCAAATTTTTCAATGGCTCTCTGGTCAATCCCACCACCTTTATAGATCAGCCGGCCAGTATTGGTAGACTTGCCCAAATCTATGTGTCCAATGAAGGTGGGTTGATGTGAGTCTTTTCCTTTCATATTTTGGCTTAGATTTACTGGAGGTTTTCATGACACTGTGTTCTGGCAGCAAATCTGTTGCAAAGAAGTGAGAGGATTAAAAAAAGATTACATAAAATTAACCTAAAATTGATCTAAAATACCTAGTGTAGAAGCTTGGTTTAGAGATTAGGAACCTATGTAATTATGAATATACCTGCAGTTACACTTAAGGTAGAATTATAAAACATCAGTCCTCATGCTTTGAGGCATAAAAAGAGCATTGAAGGCAATCAAAATGAAATTTCTCCCTTCTGTACATTGCTGCTCAAGTAACAACTCAAGGGACCTGAATGCCTGCCTCAAATGTAAGGGAGAACTGTGTGCAAAGCAGAAAACCAGATACGATGACAGGGTAGTTGGCTTTGATTTCCATACTCCTCAGAGCCTATCCAGGACGCCTGCTTACTGCCTTAGCAGTAGTTTTGAGACATGCTGAGTGAGAAATAACAATAGAGCTAGTTGCTGGGAACATGTACCAAAAATTTGATAATATGTATGTGAAACAATAACTGCAAGAAACCGGCAGCTTTAAAGAGTGTAATTTCATTGTTTTTCTTAAGAGAGAATATAAAAAATCAAAAAAGCCTAAGCCTGAAAAACAGTTCAGTGGCAATTTATGGCTATGCATTAAAAATACATCATTATTTAATTTTACATGCTAGAGGACAACAGTAGGGGAAATGTCAATAAAGTGGTAACTTCTGAAGTTTTACTCATCTTAAGAGACATTTTTCCCAGGAAGCCCATCATTCTTGGGACCACAGAGTTCCGTGTGCCTAACAGGCTAATTTTAAACTCCTTCCTCAAATACTTTAGATGTTGAAGAAAAAAATTGTTTAATAATACAGACAGCATCTATGAACAAGGGCCATGATCGAAGCCACTCTTTAAATGAGGAATAAAACTTTAAAACAACTGCAAATCAAATATACCGTGGGATGAATGGAGACTAGTATCTGAAATTCCAGATATCTGTTATAAAAGACTTTAAAATATCTACATTTTCCTCATTAAGCCTATGCATGTATCAAAGCTGAATCCTGGTTTTCTAGAATAATGGGTTATTGAAAAATATACTTTGTAAAATAGCTACAATTTTATTGGCAATCACAGATTTCCATTCAATAGACATTTGGAAATGGTGTGCCTTTCTCTTTGAAAATAATAAAAAGCTATTAAAGTGGATGTACTTCATGATGTCAATTATTTGAAAACATTATTATATTTTATGAAGTTTGTTTCAAAAACTTCATTTTATTCCACATATCTATTCCATTCTGACTTTTGAGTCTGCTAAAAGCAGGGATATATATGTATTTATGGAGTATCCCTCAGTGGCAAATAAGAGAAAGAACCATAATTTTGTAAGACTTTTAACAGTCAATGTATAGACATCTAGAAATGTATTTTCTAGATTCATCCATGCTGTCACAAATGGTAATATTTTACTTCTTTTTTTGGCCAATTAGTAATACATTGTACTCATTTATATGCATCACATCCTTTTTATCCACTTGTCTATTGATGGGCACATGGGTCACTTTTATATCTTAGCCACTGTAAATAAATGCTGCAGTGAACATAACAGTGTGTGTATTATTTCAAATTAGTGTCTTAGGTTTCTTCAGTTATATAGCCAAAAGTGGAATCACTGGCTCAGAAGGCAGTTCCGGTTTTTCGCATTTTTATGGGCACACTCCATCCTCTTTTCCACAGCAGCTGAGGCAGTCAGCATTCTCCCTGCAGCGTTCCCTGTTCTCCACACCCTCGCCAATACTTGCTTATTGATGATAGCCATTGTAACAGGTGGAGGGGACCTCTCTTTGTGGTTTCAGTTTGCATGTCCCTGATGATTAGTGCTGTTGAACCTCTTTGCATGTGTCTGTTGGCCATCTGTATGTCCTCTTTGGAAAAGTATCTCTTCAGGTCCTTTGCCCATCTTTTAAGTGGATATTTTTTTGGTGTTGAGGTGTATGAATTCTTTATAAACTTTGGATATTAACTCCTTATAAGATGTATCATTGTCAAATATCTTCTCCCATTCGGTAGGTTGTCTTTTTTTTTTCCTTCATGGTTTTCTTTGATGTGCAAAAACTTTGTAGTTTAATGTAGTCCCATTTGTTTTTGTTTTTTTTTTTTTCTTTTGTTTCCCTTGCCTAAGATATATACATATACACACATACATACATACATTTGTTTGTTTATAAATACCGCTACAAGAAATGTCAGAGAATTTAGCGCCTGTGTTTTCTTCTAGGAGTTTTATGGTTTTCAGTCTTACATTTAACTCTTTAATCCATTTTAAATTTATTCTTGTAAATGCTATAAGATGATCTAGATGGTCTAGTTTCTTCTTTTTATTTATTGATTTATTTGCATATATCTGTTCAAGTTTCCCAACACTATTTATTGAATAGACTGTCTTTACCCCACCGTATATCCTTGCCTCCTTTGTCAAATATTAATTGATCATAAAGGCATGGTTTTATTTCTAGGCTGTCTTGTTCCATGATGTACTTGTGTAAACTCTTAAGGAATGCTTCTTTTCACCAAAGAAAGGCACGGGTGTAAAGAGCACAAACTTGAAAATTAGGAAGGCTTGTCTTTAACTCCTAAGACACTGAGACCTGTATCGATTTCCTGTTTTTTCATCCATGAAGTCAGGATAATTAACACTAACCTTGTTATGCTGTCGGAAGGATTACTATACGGACAGCCTCTTAGAGCAACTGGTACAGAGTAGAATCTTCACAAATGGCAACCATCACCATCATCATCATTTTTATCATTTTATAATCTAGTTGGTGTCTACATTAGGATTATAATTTTTATAAAGCAAGGCCCTTAGATAATTATAGAAATCATTAAAAGAGATTAAATGAAGTGCTTTCTTCTATTAAGAAATATTCATACAAGTTCCTTAGGTTAAAAACACAATACATAGGGTAACAAACCCATCACAAAATGAAAATACTAATAAAGTGATTACTTACAAAATTATTCCTCACTCATTTGTTCACTTTCTGGTGCAGGTGCACGCTCTCTCTCTTTCTCCCTCTTTCTCTCTCTTTCTCTGAAATAGCCATGGTAGATTCCAAACTGGTAATCTTCTCAATATAATTGTACCTCATTTATCTGGCACCACTGAAAAATGAAGTATTAACTAGAAATTCACCATGATCCTGAAGGTGGTATGGTAGGTCTTTCCCATAGTCTTCCTCTGTCAGGAAGATTTCATTGTTCTTCCTCCTTTGCTCCCTAGGAGCATTTAGAACACAACAATAAAATGCTATATTGAATTTAAATTATTTGCTTATATGTCTGTCTGAAGCAATACATAGTGAACTCTTTGAGGACAAAACCAAATGTGTTTTATTCATCTTCATACCCACAGTGTTCAGCATAGTTCTGCCACACAATAGAATTGCAATTTATCTTTGTCACATAAAGGAAGGAAGGAGGTGGGCAGGAAGAGCTCAGACTTTTTATTTTTTAACATTTACAGCACTTTTTTTTTTTTCTTATTGTACAGAGTGAACTAAGCATTCTTGTTAAATTTTTTTTGAACAACTAAGGGTCATAGTTTGGAACACTGATCATCACTCTGTGCTGCCATAATGATCCCTTCTAGTGCTTTCAAATGCTTAGGTGGATCTTTCCAAGAATTCATTACCGGGAGGCCTTTCCAGTTGGGATACCTTTGCTAACATGCAGGAAAAACTGAAAGTTGATAAGAAAAAAACACACATTAAACCATGAATTAGCCTTTATGCTGAGGAGAGTCCTGAATCCAAGTGAGGGGGCTGGCTTTGT
This sequence comes from Noctilio leporinus, assembly GCA_004026585.1. Lineage (NCBI taxonomy): Eukaryota > Metazoa > Chordata > Mammalia > Chiroptera > Noctilionidae > Noctilio > Noctilio leporinus. The sequence goes on along the minus strand of PVIW01000552.1, from coordinate 359,877 downwards.
GGCAGCTCAGGTCTTCTCCATCTTCCTAAGGATTCGGGGATTTGTTCTTATATTCACATTTGAGAAAGCCGATTCATCCCTGGCTGGTGTGGCTCAGTGGATTGAGTGCCAGCCTGTGAACCAAAGGGTCACTGGTTCAATTCCCAGTCAAGGCACACACCTGGGTTGTGGGCCAGATCCCCAGATGTGTGCAAGAGGCAGTCGTGCACACAGTGATGTTTTTCTCCATCTCTTTCTCCTTCTCTTTGCCTCCCTCTAAAAGTAAACAAAGTCTTAAAAATTAAAATTAAAAAGTTCATTTGTATTTAATTTCATTATTTGTGCACCATAAATTTTTCTTTCTTAAGTACATAGGAATTCCAAATTTCCACTGTCCTCAAGATGGAAGTATCATTTTTAAAGTAATTAAAATGCTCACTTGCATAAAAAACAAAAACATTATAGTGTTTAGTTAAGAATTACACAAAAATAAAAATGTATCATTTTACAATGTATAGAGAAAGACAAAAAGGAAGAGTTCTGTTTCCTAAATATCGGCTTTTAAAATGTCCAAGTTTTTATTTTGTAGATCACGGTCTGTTCAAATATGCCACCATCGAAGCTGTTTCCAAAGTTCACAGATACCAGTTATAGAAGTTATTCTAAAGTTAGTTTTTATTTAATATTCTAACAGGGAGGACCAGCTATTAAAGATAGCACTTTGTTTAGAAAAGAAACGTGCACAATGAGCTAACGCCAGCCAGCCTGTATGTACCTGACTCAGGCCTTGGGAGCCCAGGTGATCTCTGCAGGGCCTGCGGCCTGTGCAGGCCTGTGGGTATCAGTGTTCACTCTAGAGCCCGCTAGAACTGTGTTTCTCAAAGCAGATGCTACACCAGGCACTGACGGCACCAGCCCTGGGCCTCTGCCCTTAACATCATGATCCAGAAAGAGCAAAAACACACAAGCTATAATCTATCTGTCTTTTGAGAAGCAGCAAGGAAAAACCTTCTGAAAGAAATAGAATGCTCATGATGGTGATTTGTCAAAAAAGAGGGCTGAATGTAAAGTGGGGTCAGATCATGGCCTCTTCAGGACCAATCCTGGGCACTACCTCCCACCCCAACCCAAAATTGCAGAAATAGCAGTGTATACTGAAAACATACCTGAGGGCTCCAATTTTGCATCTCATATTTAGTGCCCTCAGCCAATTTTTGAATATATCTGAAACTCAATTCTCACAGGATAACAATAGGATGAAATGAAAGAGTGTATCATAAATAGGTTACCATACCTTGAAACAGACAAGCATTCAATCCATGTTCATTTGAGGCACACGTTAATTTAAAGCATATGATGTGCTTTTTTCGCTTTTCTTAGAAACCAATATTTAGGTATTTAAAGACCTATTTTCAGTTCCTTTGTGATACTCTGACAGCTACTTTTTAAATAAAAGTGATATAAGCAAAATAGAAAGCATGATTGTCTTTAACCATATAATTCAATAAATTACTTTGTAATTTATAGTTTTAGAACAAGTATATCAATATGATTCTGACAGAATTGAATTCTTTAAAAAGTTCTAAGATGAAAGTCTCTACTGTTAGGTCAGGTTTTTGCAGTTATTAATTGGTATCTTTGATATAGCTCTGAAAATTCATTTTTACCACTTCTTGTACAGAGGTTTGTTATATAGAATATTTTATAGTGACAACATCAGATGTTTGTACACTGTTTCTTGGCAAGGCATATGAATTTTACTAACCATCATATGCAAACTATTTTTTAAAACCTTAGCTCACTATATTTACTTTTCTCTGAAACATTTGAGCAAGGCAGAACAATTACACTGTTGTACATACCATATGGACGTTTTAATAGACATAAAATCAGTAGCTTATTCAGAATCCCACCAGCATCAACACAACAGAAGGCTACCTGGATTATACCTGGATTATATAAATATGTTTTTTAAATAGTCCTGCCATCAATTTTCTTCCCCTTTTAAAAAATAGATTTCCTTCTGTCTTTGAGGAATTTCAGATGAGTAATGTCTACCTAAATGTAGATGACACATGTTTAGGAATCATGAGGAATAATACAGCGTCACTAGAGTTGAATCCTACTCCAGGGATACCTATGATTTCTCTGGTTCTTTTTTTTTTTTTTTTTTTTTAATATATTTTATTGATTATGCTAGGGAATGGAATGTGTTCCAGTAGAACAACAAATGAATCGCACAGAACTCCTTTCTGTTACAGTACTGTGATCAATTAGAGCAGCAGCAACTGAGGTATTTTTCTTCCTCTTTGGCACTCTGTCAGTTTACACTTTCCTACCCAAATGATGCCTGAAGCCCTGCTAACCTTAAATGCAGAATTGAAAAGAATGAAAGAAATTATTTTAGTAATCAAGATGGGAATATCAAATATATAGCAGCAATTGCTCAAGAATGGAGTGTGAAGAACGTTTTATAAAGGAATTGAATGCTTAACATGACAATAAACAAAACAATTTATCAATTTCATGTTTTCTCATTTTTGATGTCTGTAAATAGAACTTTTTAAATTTCAGTGGCTTACTCTTTCTGTACTCATTTGCTTTCATGTCATTGTTATTAAGATGGAATTTAACTTCATTTTTAGTTAACACCAATAACAAAAATGTGTTGGTTTTGTGATAATTATTACAATTTGATTCTAAAGAGTGTTTTAGTGTGTTATTTTTTAAGCCACTTGTGGTAAAGGATAAGTAACCAAGTGATAAAGACAAAAATGTATTGAATTTACATGCTGAAAGCTGCTAAACTCTGTAAAATATTGTCGTCAGTAACCTATCCTAAATGTTAACAGCCATTAGGAGTTTAATCCAAGCTATCCAAAAGATGAACGACTCAGTCAAGAGTGCACTGACCTAATCCTTCCCCGTGTGTACCTATAATATTTGATCTTCCATTTGCTACAACCACAGCTATACCCAGTTTACAAAGGTCAGTTGCACGTGTAGGCAGGTAGTCTCCAACTTCAAATCAATCAGTTGATTCATCTCTACTCAGAGGTGGAACTAGACCTGTACAAATGAGTGCAGCTGTGCTGACAAGCGCCCCTTCCTTCAGGAGCAGAACTTGCCTGCTTCTCCGGGGTCTCATGAGTGTTGTTTCCACAACTCCAGATTACAGACGTGGGGGACGGTCTGCAGTTGAATTCAGAACAATAATATCTTACATGTGCAACGTTTTTCAAGTTTGTTCTTTTTTAAAAGTTATTTGGTTATTTAATCTTTCCTTCATCCAACAGTTATTGAACATTTAAGTGCAAGATATACAAAATTTAATATTACAGCACTCACCCACAAAGGAGGTCAGGCCAGAGAGGGAGAGAGGTCAACAACCTATTGCAGAACAATGTGACTAAGTTTACAAGACTACGGAATAAAGACAAAAGAGAATTAGAGTGTTTCTTTAAAGAGATGTCTTTGAGAAGTAATTTTTAATATGCTTAAATCACTATTTATCGTTTGCTTGGGATCCTACTGTGAAGACTGTCTCCAATAAAATGTGTACAGATAGGCCTTACATTGCATTTCTTTATACTTTATCACTTAACTCACCCCATGCTGTCTCGTTAACATCCACACTTGGAATTCTGGATTCTTCTTCCAGTCACTCAGTTCTTGCAGTGGATTCTGCAGGAGAGCAAGGGAAAAAGTGGGAAGTGATAATAGCAGAGGAAGTGGTTATAATCACTTTTATTATGGCAAACAGAAGCAGTTTTAAAGCACTAACTTGCTTTCTAAAATCTGCTCAACAGTAATTACTGACATGCAGGTTCTGTGGCTCTGAGGCTTTTTGCATGAAGTTTTAGTTTCTTTATTATGGACATCAGGAGTTGCCCAATGTGTGACTTCTGTGTGAAGTTCTTCAGAATGTTTCTCAACACTTTTTAAGTGTCTTTGAGGATGGAAAAGGGAGGGTGAGTGGCCTGCCTCTGTTGTGAAATGACACAACCACGCAGAGGTCATGGAAATCCCTGAACCAGGTAAATCAAAGTACTTATGTTTGAGGAAAATAAACTGAACATCGTAACCGGTTAGACATACCCAAACTGGCAGATTCCTGACAAATCAGAACTGGAAAAAACATGAAGTAGAAGTCTTGGAGAGTAATTAGCATAGTAAATCACTTGCAAATTTAAAGGTTCTTCCTTTGAAGACTAGATTTGGTTGGTATGTCTGGTTTTTAAATCCACTGTTAAGTATAAAAGTAATAAATGTTAGAAGCCCAAATTGAAAACTACTTAAGTGCCCATAAAATAGAATGGATAAATTATGATATATTCACAATGGAATACCTCACAACAAGAATGATAAACTGCAACTACATAAACATGATAAATCTCACAAATCATATTGAGCAAAAGAAGTCAGACACAAGAGAGGATCCTTTCTATAATTTCACTGATATATGATCTGAAATGTAAAAACTCCTCAGCAGTAGTGGAAAGAAGTCCCAGGCAGTGGCTTTTTAGAGGGGACAGGAAGGTGGTGACTGAAAGGGAGCGAGAGAAAGTAAGTTTTCTTTTATTAATCTGGGCAGCAGGGTTATACAGGTGTGTTTACTTTAGGAAGATCATTCAAAGTATACTTATGTTTGTGCACTTTTCTGTATAATGCCACACTTCACAAAAGTTTATTAAAATGTAATAAATGTTATATGTTCACCTCAGAAGATTTCTTTCTGAACAGAATATGTTGCATATTCAGCCTTGAATCTCTTTTTCCATATAACACTAAGTCAATCATATTCCCCTGTCCATGTTTAATACATTTCATTGACAGGAATATTAATGAAGCTATTTTCTTGGTTATAATATCTTGATGAAGATATTTTGAAAGGAAGCAATATTCATTGTATATGTTATTCATTCTCACACACGTACATTTACATGTAGGGTGATAACATAAAACCACTATATTGGTTAAAAACCCAACATAGAACAACTTTTTAAATACTTTTTCCATGGTAGATCACTTGGCTTATGCTACAAAAGCATAAACACCATTAGGCCAGCACAGTAATAGTAATGGGGGGCGGGGGGGATGCTCTCCAAGGGAAATGCATCTCTTTATAATTTGTCGTGAAGTACTCATTCTTTTTTTCTTTTTTTTTTTTTTTTTTATTTTATTGTTGTTGTATTACATCCATCCCTTTTTTGCTCCCCTCTGTCCCCCTCCCCAACTCATTCTTAACAGTAACTCCTTCCTTGTTATAGTTTCCCAAAGTTATGAAGTAGAGAAAATAATATAAAAATTTATTCTTGCTCTTAAAGCTTATTAAAGGAAATCTCCCCTTTAATAGAAAATTCACTTCAACTCAAATTGCTGCTAAATATTAACTTATACTTCATAATATTTTGAATGGAAAATCTATAAATGTGTATTCTTTATTTTGGGAACAAGCCAGAAAATTTAAAATATACTCATGAATTAATAATAAAATTGACTATAAATAAATATATTGGTACACTAAAGAATGCACTGTTTTATAGGTAGAAGCATGGTTTATATAATGTTAAACTTTAATCTGTGATCATAAAATGGTTCACAAAATCTCACAGATTAAGGTAATGATGAGCATATACCTCCTGTGCTAAAGAAATGACACAATGAATCAGCTAAGACAGGTACTGCATGATGCCTGAATTCCCCCTTCAATCCAGAGAGAAGTAAGCAATAATATTTCCATCAACACCTTCCTCCCCTATTACTGACCATTTATGGCATTTCAAATTCAAAGTCTCCATCGTACACAAAACTCTATGAACATTTATCTCGGAAACCTTAAGCAGGAAGTCAACAAATGTTTATTTTCTTTTCACATCCCTTACTATCAGTTATTAGGTTTGCTTTATGGAACTATATATACACATACTTAGTCTTTGGAGTCTTGCTTTCTTCATCATTTTTACATTATCTCATTGATTCCTTTTGAGAATTAAGATAGAATGATGCACAGCTGAGTTGTTTACTTTTCATAAGAAAAAAGTGGCCATATGTGTTTGCAAATAAATAATTGATCAATGATGACATTATAAAAATTATTCAGCTATTTTTTAAAAAGCAGGCAAGCGAAGGAGGAAGTGGAAGGAAAGAAAGGGTAAAAGATCATAATTTAGAATATACTTTATGCAGATAAGAGGAGCTGTGGGAAACAAGGCTTTAAAATACTACCTTTAATTTCTGTTCACAGCTGTCAGTTGGGTTAGATGCTAAAATGTAGACTCTTACCTAAGCTAAACATTTATTTATCTCATGATCTTTAAGATCTAAGTTGAAGGGTATCATTAGAAAAATATATGCATTGTAAGCACATAGCATGGTTCATGTGTCCAAAAGGAGAGGCACGGTGCCCAGCAAGTAGAATCTCAATAGAGTAGTTTGGAGTAATTATATCTCAGTATCCTCATACATAAAATGGGAATAAAGTTAGCACCTAAGATTATAGAGTAAATAAGTTAATTCATGTCAGTCACTTAAAATAGTATCTGGCATAAAGGAAGTGCTGTGTAAAAGTTCACAATTATTATTGCAACTAAAATCACTACCCGTAAGAAAATTTGTGGCTTCTGTAGACCTAACTCCATTAATTAATACTGCATTCATATAGAAAATGGAATTTTTAAGTTATCAGCAAGACTCATACCCACATGGAAGGGCCTCTTAGTCTGTGATCATACTCTTCTTGGAGATACGGCCTGTATCTCAAAAGGAACACTCATCAATTTTGTGTATCAAGGTACTTTGGCCTATTCATTTGTATAGTTAGCAGCATTTCCAAAGAACTAAATAAAACTTTGCCCGAATGCTGATGCCTCACTTCTGGTAGAGGGAGAAGGAAACTTCAGTAAAAGAAAGAAATCAGACGCAAAGACTTGCAGGAAATGAGGAAGTAGACTAGGAGGGAAAAGTGCGTTGCCTGGGCAGACGGTAATCAGATGGTTTATGTAGCTGCCCTAAAGATCCCAGTCACTGGTCATCCTTTTCTCCCGTTTCTGGCGCTCAGTTATTAACAGGTTAACAAGTGCACCCACTATTCCTGCCTCGCATTCCGTTTTCTGATTTGATTGACTTTCAGGCTGCATGAAGAAATTTGCTGGCAATACAGGGCAAGAAGGGTTTCCAGGACTAGGGATTTAATTTTTTTAATTCCCACCATGCCCCAATCAAGCATCTTTCCCCAGGAAACAAGGTGTTTTATACCTTTTTTTTTCTTCCTTTAACATGTTAAAACATGATTTTAGTGTAGTTAAGTCTATTTGTTATAAGGAGGATTTGATGTGATTGTGTGCTTTATAAGGGCAACTTGTAATTATTTTTATAATCATCTGTTCAGATTTCATTTTTTTTTTTTTTTAAGATTTTATTTCATTACGTTTAGAAAAAGGGGAAGGAAGAGAGGCAGAGAGGGAGAGAGCCATCAATGTATGGTTGCCTTTCACCTGCCTCCAGCTACAGACCTGACTGGAGACCTGGCTTGCAACCTGGTTATGTGCCCTGGCTGGGAAATCGAACCTGCGACCTTTGGGTTCATAGGCCAGCACCTTATCCACTGTGCTACCAGCCAGGGCCCTTCTCATTTTTAATTGGAGTTCTATAAGGCAGGAAGAGCTTTTGTTTCTTCCATATTTATTTACTTAGTTCTATTTGGATATTTACTTTTATTCTATGGATTGTAATACATTACTGTCATTGCTCAAATTGTTCCCAGTTTGGTCACCAAGAGCTCTTGAAGTTACCTCCTTTGTTCTTTGACATGCTCTTTTATTTTTTTAACGTTTCCTTATTTTCTGTCACAAGCTCTTCCAGGCTCACCCTGTAGTTACCCTGCCTGGGTTCTAAAGTCACTCTTTCTCCAACAAGCCCTGGTTTTTTTACCGGTGCTAAGGACCTCACATACCAAGATCCAGGCACTAGGTGTATTCATCTGTGCAAAGATATCATTGCTGCTAGACCCTTTCACGAATGGGGCTAGGAAATACATCAAGGATACATATACATGCAGTCTTTTATTTCTATATCTGTCTAAAACCATTTAGTCATAATGGCAATCCAATTCCAATCCAAAACCACAAGGTTAATCAGAGCTTCCTCCTGTAAATAAAGAATTATTTTATAGCTCCTTTCTCTTGACATAAAAAAATTGATTCTCAATATCCACAATATATTTACTTGCTCAATTTTAAATACACATAAAATAATTGCAGAATTGCTAAATCACACTTGATATTGCTGAGTTTTCAATGAGCCTAGTTAAACTGAACACTTTGATTTTAAAATGGAAAATGACATGCTCACATATATCTTCAACTGTCGGAAATAAGCCAAAACAAAAAACATTATGTCCAGTCTTACCTACCTTGGTAAAAACTGGCACCACTAGGAAGAAACCTGCAGCCACCTCTCCTCACAGTTGCCCAGTTCGGTTCATTGAATCTCCCATCTTGCTTCTCTCCTCGCCAGTGTGCCACTTCTGTCAGCTAAAGTCACTGTCAGAGCCTCCTGGGAGATCTCCCGCAGCCAGTTTTGCTTTGTTTCAATCCAGACATTCCGTTAGTGATTCTTTAGATACAAAAAAATCTGATTATTTAACCCTTGCTCCCTTTGTCGGCTCTCTGCATTGCAGATAAAGTCTAAAATCCTCAACATACCCCAGAACACGCAGGACCCCTTCCCTTGTTTTCTGTCCTTCATCCGCATTATTAACCTTCTCTGAGTGGCTGCGGGTCGTACACAGGCAGGTCCCGCTGCCCTGAATGTGCTCCCTTTCCCTGCTTTGTCCTTAGTCCTGCTACTTCTAAGTGGCAGGTGAGCCTCAGCCTCCATATGGGTTCCTCAGTCCAGTTGCCCCTGAACTCCCACTCTGGGTTAGAGTCCCGTGTCAAATCAGCCCAAAGCACTTAGCTTTCTCAATGACAACTTAGACTTAACACATTCGTAATTACATACTCAAAGTTGGCCTTCTCAGCTAGATTAGAAACTTCTTAAAGGAAGGGATGTTGTCTGTGTTCCACAGCGTTTTATTCCCAGGGCCTGAAATTGTGTGTGGCACAAAAACGGGTTAATTAATCATGAATATCTAAATCCTACATCAGTGAATAAACGAACCAAAAGGCATTGTCAAAAATGGTAGGTAAATGCTGAAACCATATCATGATTAATAACTAACAGTAATACCTACAAACTAACCTTTATACAATTTTTATGGATGTGGAGACTTCTGTATTCGTCTCCCTTCTATTACCTTATAATATTGGAAATACCACTATAAAGTATTAACAAATCCTATTCTTACCCAGCAAATGGAGAAAGGTTGAAATTGGTTTATAAAATGAGTCCAGAGCCATAAAATAGATTTTTTATAAAGCCTAAAATTCAAGCAAATAAAAAATCTTCATTAACTCTTCCTCCTTCAAAGATCTTCATTGGATTTTGCTCACCATCACTTATTTTAAATCTAGCTATGTCCATCAAGATATTCAATATCTAGGCTAGCCTGTTGTGTACTTGCTGTGGTTTTACATCAAGCTGATTTTTGTTGATTTAGCACTAATGCAAAGACCAATCTGTTTAAATGAGACGATGATTGAAAAATATGAAATGTTTTGTCATTGCCATTGATTTTGTATTTCCATTTCTGATAAAAGTTTTACTGTGATTGAAGAAAACTATTACCAAGCATAAATAGACCTTTAAATGTATTTTCCCATGAAAATAATTTAATTTGTCTATAGGAATTTGGGACAGATTAGCCATTATCCTTGGAGAGACTTATAAAATCGTTATCTTATTTCTCAAGTGATATACAAGGTTGGACTCCATTGTTCGTTGTAACTGCTTATTTTTACTTCTTCCTTTTTTTCTTTTTGCTACAATTACTATTCATTCAACTGTACCTTGGGATTCCTAAACCAACATATTAGCAAAGTAGTGATGTATAAACATCGTAATAGAAAAGCTAAACATTATTAATTCTTACAGAAATGTTTTGAAACTTCCCCTCTCACTTTTACTAAGTGAAAACGAGACAGTCTTGCTCAAGAATGCAACATGTGTCCTAAGAGGATGAGTTAGTCAATCTTGCTTTAATCACTGAAGACCGAGAACGGAGAAGACATCATTTGATGTTTTGAGGTGGGAGGCTTGCTCTATGGCACCAACATTTTGAACAAAACACAGTGAAGTCAGACAGTACAGTTTAGCCTGTTCATAATAATTATGTGACTTTTGAATAAAACAATTCATTGATTAAAGTTAATACAATGAAATGGTAACTACACTGCATAAAGCTAAAATTACATTCATGTATATTTTGCTTGATTAGAAATAAACAATCTCGGCCTTCACTATTATTTCACCCAAATGTGAAGGAAAGTAAAAATAATGACCTTCAACTGACAGTTTTGCTATACTTAAAGTATTGATTTATTTACTGAGATTAAGCCTCAGTGTAAAATGTAAGTTCAAAGCAAGCCTACAGGATTGTAAATATTTTTTTTTTTATCTTGAAAGATTAAACACTAAAGTTAAATTGACACTAGATACAACAAATTGTTTTCAATGCCTGTCTTTCTTGAGTTTTCTGTGCTTCTAAGTTTTCTATAATAAAAGTTTACTTTTATAATCAGATACTGTTAGGTTTATTTTTTTAATTATGGTAAAATACAACATTTGCCATTTTCATCATTTTTAAGTGTACAGCTTAGTAACATCAAGGACATTCACATTGTTATGCAGCTGTTACCACAATACATTTCCAAAAACAGTTAATTTTTCAATAGGCATTAAATATATATAGCATCTGAGAAAGTTTTGTTCAAAATGAATTGTGTTTTCCATGTAGCCACAGAATACTTAGGACAAAGCTGACTTGGTTTTTATTAATAAAGTATCAAATTACAACAGAATTTAAAATACTGAAGAAGGTCCATAAATAAAATTTAGCTTTAGTGTTTTATAAGAAGCTTACTTGTTTCCAAATATATGTGACTACAGCTGCATCTGGGTATTTATTTAAATTTTTAAAAATATCAAATTTTCATTTCACTTAAGAGAAGTTACCTTCCCAGCCAGTGTTTTTAAATTTAATTTTTATTGCAATTTTTTCTGTTGCCATTTAGTCCTCTTAATAGCCCCATCCCCCCAGCAGTCACCGCACTGCTGCCCGTGTCCACGGGTCCTTTTTCCTTTGAGTTCAACCCCTCCACCCCTGTCATCTAGTCCCACCTCTTGTCTGCTCTCCATCTGTGAGGATCCCCATTTCCTTGTTGGTTCAGTTTGTTCGTTAGATTCCTCATACGAGTGAAATCATGTGTCACATTTGTCTTTCTCTGACTGGATTATTTCACTTAGCATCATATTCTCCAGGTCCATACATACTGTTGCAAGAAATAAAAAAAAAATTTTTACAGCCAAGTAGTATTCCATTGTGAAATGTCCCATAGTTGTCTCATCCATTCATCTACTGATGGACACTTGGGCGGCTTCCATAGCTTGATGATTGTAAATAATGCTGCAATGAACATCGGGGTACTTATGTTCTTTGGAATTAGTATTTTGGGTCCCTTCGGATAAATTCCCAGAAGTGGAATCTCTGGGTCAAAAGGCAGATCCATTTTTAATTTTTTGAGGTAACTCCAAACTGCTTTCCACAGTGGCTTCCTCAATCTTCATGCCCACCAGCAGTGCACAGGGTCTCCCTTGTTGATTTGTTGATGGCAGCAGTTCTGAAGGTGTGAGGTATCTGTCTCATTGTGGTTTTAATTTGCATCTCTCTGATGATTAGTGATGTTAATCATCTTTTGATATGTCTTGGCCATCTGTATGTCCTCTTTGGAGAAGTGTATTAATGTTCTTTATCAGTTTTTAATTGGGTTGTTTGGTTTTTTGGGTGTTGAGTTTTGGAAGTTGTTTATAAATTTTGGATATTAACCCCTTATCAGATGTATCAGCAAATATGTTCTCCCATTCTGTGGGTTGTCTTTTTATCTTGTTGGTGATTTCCTTTGCTATGCAAAACCTCTTTAGTTTGATGTAGTCCCATTTGTTTATTTTTTTACTTTTGTTTCCCTTGCTTGGGTAAATAAATCTAATAAAGCTGGGGTGTCAAACTCCTTTTCCCAGGGCACCACATCAGTCTCACGGTTGCTTCAAAGGGCAGAATGTAATGTTAGGACTGTATACATGTAACTACTCCTTAACAGCTAAGCGAGCTGGTTAGGAACAAGGTGCCGGGCTGGATAAAACAAGGGGCCCAAGGGCCTTGCGTTTGCCACCCATGTGCTCAAGAATGCAACATGTGTCCTAAGAGGACATGCTTCGAGCAAGGTCTGATAGTTTGCTGCCTGGTTTCTTCTATGACTTTTATGGTTTCAGGTCTAACTTTTTTTAAATTTTATTGTTGTTGTATTACATTCATCCCATTCCTCCCCGCCACACACACACGCACATACACACACTGCTCACATTTGGCATTTAAGGCTTTGATCCATTTTTAATTTATTCTTGTGTGGTGAAGAAGGTGGTCTCGTTTCCATTTTCTGCACGTATCTTTCCAATTTTCCCAGCTCCATTTATTGAAGAAACTGTCTTTAGCCCATTGCATGCAAGCCAGTGTTTTGAATAAAATTACAGCAAATTCATCTAGTTTTTAAAAAATAGTTCCTAAATGATTTCTTTAATTTATAAAAATTTTCTACGTTTCCCCTACTTAAGGTACTTAATTCATTTAAACCCCAAAACTAAACTGTAAGGGTGTTATCAGAGAAACCCTGGTTCTTCTCACCAACGCAGTCAAGAGTTACAGATCAGCGAACCTGTTAGCATGCATGCAAAGTTTATTAATGAATGGGAGAGCAAAAAACAAGGGAGGCCAAAGACTGGGTGGCACGCTTGCCCTAGTGTGGCCAGTGGCCCAGGGGACCCAAGAGAACAAGTCCTTTGTTCTGAGGACTTACGTAGTTGGAGGGCTGGAGGTGGAGAAGTTACATATTGATGGACAGGTAAAGGTGGTGCCTGCTCTCCAGGACTGGGGCACAGATCCTAAAGGTGTTAATGGGCTTCTTCCTTTAGGCACTGTGGGCCCTTTCCTGCCTTTAGGCCTTGGGATGTAAATAGTTTCAAGGCTTTCCTTCCCTGACAGTGGAAAGGACACAGAATTCAAAGGACTTGCCTCTCTCTGGTAACATAGCGTTTCTTACGATGGTGAAACACCGGCAGTGTTATCAGACCAGGGCCAGGACTGCTGGGTTAGCAGGTGAGACACATCTCCCTCTGCTACCAGCCTCCTGTAACAGGGGTGTTTCCCTTTTTCTATTTTTGGTTCATTTTATTAATTACAAGTTATGGATAGATGGGTTAATGCATTTTAAATAAGCGCACTACTTTTCCCAAAGCATTGTATGTATGTGTATACACCCAGCGTTTTCTTTTTATCTTAAGCCTTATTTGTAAACTTTACATCAGACTTTTAAAAAATATTTAGGTACATTCTGTTTGCCAACTTACCAGTGAGCTGACCTGCAGGTTGGCATGTACAAGCGATTTAAATACAGCCCATCGGGGTATTTTATAGCATTATTGCTTTTTAAAATTGGTTTAAAGGCAGCATTTTCTTAATCTGTGAAAGGTTAATAGGTATTCCATAAAAGATTCCATGGTGAAGTGAATTTTTAAAATATTCTTTATACCATCTTTCTTTCAGGGGACATTCGCATATATGTTTTTTAAAAAGTCCAGTAGTAAAGATTTCTGTTTTCATCTAGTTCCCTGTATCTCAGCTTTTTGAAGATGGAACCATATCTGTCTATGATGTTTAGTTTGAAAACCACTGGTCTCAGAGGTTGGTTCATTTTATGGATTGCAAGTCATGGATAGATGGGTTAATGCATTTTAAATAAGCACACTACTTTTCCCAAAGCATTGGGCGTGGCTGAAACAGTGACCTATTTGGAACTCAGGGCCTGCAGATGGGGGTGGGGGAGGAACAGGAGTAAATCACCAGCATCATACTTTTCCTGAGATGTTTTCACCAACCTCTGCTGCAGAATAAATGCTTTTGTCACCTGAGTAATGAAATGCATAGCTGTATTTTCCAGAGCTAACAGCATGTACACCTGTCATCACTTGTTAAAAGTGCCAAAGGAATCTTTAGAAAGCGTTAGTTTTCTCTAAAATTATCAAAGTGATTTGAAGCTTTAGTGAAATACATTTGGTTGGCACCCAGAGTGGTCCCCTGGGTATCTAAATACCACTACTTTCTGCAAGTAAAAACATCACCTGATCGAGTTCCTAGACAGAGATACCCATGTCTCAACAAAACAAAAAACAAACAAACAAAAAAAACCACCCACAACACTGTCTGCCAGGAAGCCCAAAGCTAAGTTTTGTGTCCAAATGCAGACATTCACCCCCCTTAACGCATTTTCTGTCACAGCTATTGTTCCTCCTTCCTACCTGGGTCTTCTTTACCTAATGTGGCATTATTAATAGAGTTTTTAGACTCAAATGGTCACATGACCTTTAACTCATTTTTCACTGATTTATCTTAATTTTAATAGCTGTCATGTATGTATTTCCTTTTCAGAAGTAACAAGATAATAAATACCAGAAGAGAGATTTGGACAAAAATAATCATGTGTTTTCTTTAGAGTAATTGCTTCTGGGAGGCATTGTTAATAAAGGGGAAGTGATTAGTTAAATTCCTAAAAAACTGCAAATTAATGGAATGTGACCTTATATGCACTTAACTGCAAACCACCTGCTAATCCTCAGAAACCCAAGAAAAATTACCAGGCATTTTTCAAAGAAATTAATGTCGTACAAGTCTGTGCTTTGTTACCATTCTTTACGATCTTGATTCATAATCATTTATGGAGTACACACTGGAAACTATTAGTAAAAATAAAAAATGACTTACACTGTTTAAATAATATTCTTCGATATTTGCCTGCTTCTGCAATTACACTGCAATTATTTTTTATTATCGATAGTAAACTTATATAACTTATTTCATAGGTGGAATTCTTACTGTTGGTCTATTTTAAAGTACTGCTGTTTGGGAGGTGTTATGTATGTCAATTAAGATTGTTCTGAAATATCTCTGGTCATAGAGAGCCCTGGTAATTTTAGTGCATTATAGGAGAAAACATACCTCACTTGCAAACCTTATAGGCAGTATTATGGTATCTATTTACAAATGCATTTTTGCTTATAGAAAAATATCTGAGGAGTTATGAAATTTTTAATAATACCTTAAAATGTATGTAGTCCCTGGTTGGTGTGGCTCAGTCGATTGGTGCTGTCCTGCGAACCCAAAGGTCATTGGTTTGATTCCCCAGTCAGAGTTATGTAACCAGGTTGTAAGCCAAGTCTCTAGCCAGGTCTGTAGCTGGAGGCAGGTGAAAGGCAACCATACATTGATGTCTCTCTCCCATTCTTCCTCCCTCTCTGCCCTTCTCTCTAAAAATAATAAAATAAAATCTTTTAAAAAATACATGTAGTACTTTTTCATTTTATTGAAAAGCTACATGTTAATACTCTACTAATGAAATATTTCAGATTATTTTATATATCAGAAAACATGCTACTTGAAATTATTGACTCCTGTTCTGTTTATTTAACAAGGTAGTATTTTTTAAAGAAAATGAAAATACACTAAGAAGGCGAAGATCAGAGGTGGTAGATTACTTTCTTCATTGGTTTTGATGTCTGTATGTTATTTCCCATTATTAAATTGACTCCATAAAACTTACAAAACTTTCTAAAGACTGTGTGGCATTCCCTTGTACAGTCATTTTATTAGCTTCTTTATTAGTAATGCAGAACAAAACAGTATTTTACCCCCCAAACTAAGCGCTTCCTTCAGGAAAGACTTGTTTGTTTATGCAGATATACTTTGTAGTCAGCTTACTTTGAAGGTTCTTTGGATTTTAAACTAAGGTATAGGTTAAGCAAAAAGCAAGTTTTCTTTCTTTGGAGCACCTAAATATTCATCTAAATTTTGAACAATACAAACATTTTTAGTTCACAAAACTTAAATTTTAGTATGGAATCTCTTATACTACTACTTATAATTGAATTATATGCCTAACTTATGCTTTTCAGTTTCAAGACCTCTCAAAACATTAGGATTTTTTTTTTACAACTTGAAAACAAAACTCAAAGTTCTAGACATGTTCTTTTCCTGAATACGAACTAAAAAAAAAATGATTGAACAACTGAACGAAAAAAAAAAACAAACTCTTAGAACCTTTTCTATCCCTAAAATATGTCTGCTATTCCCATCTAATAAGAAATTCACTTGACTTATCACATATCTATTAAAATTTAGTGATTCTTAGGCAGATAGAACAAAATATAAAATCTTAGAGTACACCCATGAGTATATGGATATTTGGTATATGAAAAACGTAGGTAATCGTAAAACTGCCAAGAGCCTTGGCCTGTGTGGCTCAGTTGCGGGTTCGATTCCCGGTCAGGGCACATACCTAGGTTGCTGGGTTAGTCCCTGGTCCTGGTACATATGATCCCTGGTCTGGGCATGAACAGGAGACAACCAGTCAGGAAGCAACCAGTCGTTGCTTCTCTCTGGCATTGGTGTTTTCTCTCTCCCCCTTCTTTTTCCCGTCCTCTCTCTCTAAAAAGCAATGAAAAATTTTCCTCCAGTGAGGATTTAAAAAACAAAAGCTACAAAGAAATCTTGAGCTTTCTCCAGTAATTTTGTTAGTAATATTAGTATTTTGACTTTGTTTCAAATGTTTACATAATAAGCATGTTATTCGAATCCAAGATACTCAGTGTAAGAGAAAGTTCCAAATATAAAATGAACTAAATTTAGGGAAAGAAAGCTGCTGTAATGTCCAACTTGAATTGGTACTATCAGTATGAACCTGTGATATTTCAAATATATATTTCCTGTTTTGTCCTTAGAAAAGGGCCAGCCAGGAGCAGTGGCATCCTGGTAGCAGTGAGCATCCCTGGTCCCCAGGCCTCGTTACCATTACCACTAGAAGAAAACAGGATTCCAGGCAGAAACTGTTGATTTCAGGTGTACAAAGGGAAAATAACAAAATTAGCCTGGGAGGATCTTGTACCTAAAAGCAAGGAAGCCCTCAAAGACCAACCTAATGGTGTGTTAAAAGGGCACAGGAGCACCACGGTGTAAATGTGGGATAAGTTAGAAGTAAAAGATACATTGACAGTGGAATTTAAAGGAACAATTAAATGCAACCACTTAACATGAAAAATAATCCATGGTTTCTTTGTAATACTGAGCTAGAGCTGACCCAAAATATATTTGCCAACATTAGAGGTTACTATTATACCAGGTCCTTATTTTGAAAAATGGGGTAAAAGGGGAAGAGCTTAAGTTTTAACCCTGTCCTTTCCAGTTGACAAGCAACATGCATAAGAATATCAGCTAATAAACGTGGATACTAATATACAGTAGAAAAATCACTGTTTTTCACATTTCGTACCTATGTGTGGTACAGATCTGGTTTTCGTGTATCTTGCAGGTAATTTCTGTCTTTAGATCCCCTACCAGCGGGTGACATTTTCAAGGCTCTCATAGGGACAGAACAGCTTTTGGAGATTCTCAGCTTTAAGCAGGAGTTTTAGTTTCCAGCCTTTCCACTCCATGGGATCTGGAAGACAGAATCTGTGGATATGTGTCAAGACCATTATAATATCAGCAGCCCCGTGGGTTTGCTGTGCCTGGGGGTTTTCCTTTGAGATCTTTTTGTGTCTTTTACTAAGAATTTCTCCTCTTCTATTTATTCTGTTATGCTGGCAGAAATCCTGCGGGTGAATGGGTATTATAGGTGGGACAGTCTCATAATCTAGTAATCTGCAGTGGTACCTCGTTACTTGTCATTAATTCATTCCCATGAGTGGCAAGAGTTGTGACTCATACAGAGTGCTGAAACATTTTTCTCATCAAAATGCAGCAGGTACCAGGTTTGACAAGTACTGAAGCCAGTGAGTACCAAGGTACCACTCTTATTTATGTTGGATAATGTCTTCAGGCAGGATCAATGAGTTGTCAGTGCTCACTTAAGAGGGAGTAGAACTGAAAATGTCTGAAAAGCAAATGAAAAAGACAACTATGATATGATTCCACTTATATGAGGTACCTAGAATAGGCAAATTCCTAGAAACAGAAGTATAATAAAGATTCCCAGGGGCAAGGGGAGGGATGGGTGGGTAGTTAACCATTTCATGGGTACAGAGCTTCTTCTTGGGGTGATGAGTAAGTTTTGGAGATAAATACTGATGGTCGTACAACATTGTAAATATACTTAATGACACTGAATTGCTTACTTAAAATGGTAACATTTATGTTATGTACACTTTACCACAATAAAAAATGTAATTAGTTACTCTTAATACAAAACGCCATACCAGAAAAAGAAAAAACCTGAATAGAATCCTAAGGAAGCCATTGGCAAAGTGCCGAAGCCTAGCTCACCCAAGGAGAGCAAAGGGACCTGTGCCGGAGGGAGACAGCAGGGCTTCAGGTGACTCATGAAAAGATAGCTTTGTAAATACTTCAGTTGATTTCATATCAGTTCCAAGCTTAGGATTTTCCTTCTTAGAAATGTGTGAAGCCGATTAAATTCCTCCCTTCTTTCAGTTTCTGTTTTAGTGTTACCAATCCCTGCTACTCTAGCAGTCCTGGAAAACCGCTCTTGTGGGAGCAGTTAGTCTCCCAGTGCTCTTTGTATTCATTATCGTACAAAAGGTGTCTGTGAAAATGATTCAGTATTTACTTTGTACAGATGGTATTCTCTAAGAATATGGATGTGTTGTTCACATGGATGTATTTTGCTTCAGCTGACATAATAGGTTTTTGTTGGTTTTGTAGGTTTGGTTTGGTTTTGGAGTGTGTGATTTAGCAGACTCCCAGGAAGACTGTTTCAAAACCTGTCTTTAAAAAAAGAAAAATACTTTCTAGTTTATCTCTTTTTTTTTTTTTTTTTTTTTGTCTTGAATAGCTATCAATTGAAAGGGTACATAGAACTCAGATTCACTGTCGTTGTGGTTTTCCACTTATGTATTGACAGAAAGCATCATTATGACTTTGCTTTTGGCATTCATGCTTATTTATATCTGAATCACAATAGCCATCATTCCATTTTAATAAATTAATAAGTAATAATGTAGGCATACCAGTTTGTATTTATAACTATAGTTATATTGCAGCTGATACTTATTGTTGATGAATGAAATGCCATTTGCTTTACATACATTGGAAGTACTTTAATTTTCACAATAACTCTCTGTGGTAGAAACATTATCCCCTTTTGGAAGATGGAAAATCTGAAGTGTTGGCATGGTTGGTTACTTATCCAGAGTCATACAGCTGGCAAGTAATAGTTAGCTTTAACCCATTTCATAGGCTAGGGTCTTAACTACCTAACTGTAAGCTAGTGAATAGCTTATTCCCAGAAATCATCCAGAGTTGCCAGTTATTTTAACTATTATTTAAGCTATCTATTTTATTTTTTTTATTGTTCTATTTCAGTTGTCCCATTTTTTTTCCCTGTTGCTCTCCCCTGCCCTGTTCACCTCTCCCACAGTCATTCCCAGCCTGTTTTTCATGACCATGGGTCATTTACAGTAGTTCCTTGACTAGACCCTTCCTCTTCTTTCCCCCTCTCTGCTCACTGTCAGTCCCTTCCCTGTTTCCGTGTCCCTAGTTCTATTTTGCTCATTCGTTTTGTTCATTAGGTTCTTGGATTAGGCGAGATCATATGGTATTTATCTTTTGCCACCTGGCTTATTTCACTTAGCATAATACTCTCCAGCTCTATCCATGCTATTGCAAAAGGTAAGAGTTCCTTTTTCCTTCCTGCTGTGCAGTGTTCCATTGTATAAATGTGCCACTATTTTTTGATCAACTCATCCACTGGTGAGCACTTAGGCTGTTTCAGTTATGTAAGATATATATTTCACAATCTTAGTTCCATAATAATAAATTTGAAATAAATTTAGAATGTGTTTGTAAACTATAGTTCAAGAATGAGGACTATATTGCCTGTGTATTAACACATCACACACTCATCAAAATTTTTATTGAACATCTGTTGTGAGCTAGGTACAAGGATGATGCAAAGATTTAGAAACGTGACTACTGTCCCAAGAGCCTTAACATCTAATTAGACATTTGTTTTTTAAATAACCTGTGTCTCTCTTGGATGAACCCTTCTTAATTTAAAATGTCAAAGTAAAGTCAGGTACTTCTTATCCTCTGACTCTTGTTTGGTTACTGAGTTTGTATAGTGAGGGATACCTAAGTTTTGGATAATGAGTGGTTATGATAGCTTTAACAGCAAAGGAGAACAGTTCCACCTGGAAGTGTCTGTTCGATTCCTGAGTTTGGATAGTGTGAGTTCAGTTAGGGAGAGGTCAGATTGTGAGGAATATGTGTATCACATCTTAAAATAATAAAACAATAATAAGCAGAATGAAATGGTGATTTAAGACAACATTGTAACCCTTCCATCATTATTCTATTGTCCTTTGAGTATAAAGACGTTCCACAAGAATACCTATTTCTATATAAAATAATTGTTAGATTATAGTAGTATCTTAATGTTCTGTTTGTGCTGGCTTGCATTTATATATAAGTGAAGTGGTTTAGCACACAGCTATAAGTATTGGGTCTGGAAAGAATTATAGAACTTGATCCACATAACAGCAATACAGTTATTTCAAGATAGAGTCTGTTGTGGATTATGCTAAGGCCAGTGGCAGGACAGAAAATCCTTTTTTGAACTAAGTCTTAATAGCATGGCCTAGTGAATAATATGTAATATTCTGTTTAAAATATACCCAATTCATTCTACAAATCAAGGACCTCATATGTGCCAGACTTTGTGAACTCGTATCCAAATGGTGCCTGGCCACATGAAAATGAAAATCTAGTCAAGTTCTCTACTATTTTCGAGGCAGTATTTATGATTTGGAGGCAGATGGCTCAGATTTGCCTTCTGGCTCTTTCACTTACTAGCTGCTTGAACTTGGGTGACCTATTTACTCTCTTTATGCCTTGGTTCCCTTATTATAGTTAATGAAAGAAGGAGGAAGGAGAAAGGAGAATTCTAGTAGCATCTTCCCTATGGGGTTTTGTGATGACTGAATAAACAAATGTATGCAAGCCTTAGAACAGTACCTAGCATAATAAGTAAATGTTAGCTATTTTTATTCTAATGTGGAAACCCATGATTAGAAAAAATGCACATTAAGGGGATCTTGGCTTGGTTGGGAGGAAGGACATACTCCAGAATGACGGCCCTGGGGATGTGATTTGCTCTTGAGAAATGAAAGATGAAGAGTTCTGAGTAACTGAATCGGGAGAGGAGCAGAGGAAGAGAATTCCAATGTGAGAACGGCAAGTGTGCAGCCAGGGAGAGGCATGGCCAGGGTGGCTTGAGTTAAAACACAGGCCAGAGAGCTAAATGAGAATGAGGCCGAAAAGTTGATAGGGGCCAAATCTGGGAGGGCTCGAAAAGCCTTAGAAGCCTGGTTTTAAACAAAGAAGAGACAGGATTCAATTTTCTTCTTACCAAGATCACTGTGCGCGCATTCTGCCCAATGTTTTGGGATCAGGCAGCGGAAATATGAGTGCAATCAGAACGCTGTTCAAAATAAAAGATGATGGTAGTTTTGTTTGCAAACTACACGGTCCTTGCCCTACAGCGGCCTGCAGTTTGGCCACAGGTAGTCATTTCCTGGGGCTCTTTAATCACTTCTGGAGAAATAGGTTTTTTGAAAAGGATTCAGTACTGTTTGTACAGTAATAATACCTTGGTATTGAATGTATTGTGTACAAGTGTTCTCCATTTTCACTTGCATGTGGAAATGGGTCTTCTGAGGGCCTGAAGCCCGTTCACCATGACTGTGCCTTTATGGTTTGTTTAGATAAGATTCAGCCCTGTCACAGAAAAATACTGAACTCTGGAAATGTTGCTTTCGGCGATAGTAAGCTTACTGTGCACCAACACATCGCACACCCTCCAGTTAAGAGTAACTGGAAACACTGGGCAAAGCAAAACCTGCTTGAAGGCATTGGAAAACTAGCAAGTCAGTAAACACTCAAGGGACCAGGGTCCCAGAGATTTGCAGTACAGGTTGAGGAGCTCAGTATCTGGCACAGCCCTTCACCTCTGCACATCCGCCCAGTTCGGACAGGGCTGAGACGCCCAGTGGAACTTCTGGAGCTCTGCTCGGGGTAGAGGCTGAACATTGGAGTCCAGAGATAGCTAAGGAGTAGTTGATGAATTTAACTTCTTGAACAAATCTTAATATTTTTGCACAATTATCACTTAACTTGTACTTGATGTACTTGAGCTAATCATTCAAAGAGCCGCAGCCTGCCATTATGTGGCAGTGACTGACAAAGCCAGATGAAAATTGCCCGTTTTTAAAAACATCTTCAGCTTCCCTTTTCTGGGACCTAGTGAAATGGGTTCTGAGCCATTAATTGCCAAAGCCCTGATTTTAAATCCTACTTTGCATTTTGTGTAATTGTTCCTGAAATCATCAGAGTGATTCTATGTGGTGAATGCCATACTATGATAGTAGTGACTTTAAAAATCAAGAGAACAAACAAAAAGCACTTTCTACTTCCAGCCAAGAGGAAGAATCAGCCCTGTCAGTAAGAAAAAAAGTAGGACCATTGCTGCATCTGTCATTGTTGTTCGCTGTGCATCTCTCTCTTTCTGCCTTCCCTCTCTGCCATCACATCTTCTCTGTAGTCATAAGCAGGAACCGGATGCAAGAACTAATGACTGTGCCCAAGAAACAACTCCCTACCTTTATTCTCTTGACTCTGCTCCTTTTCTGCTCCTTTGACATTACTTTCTAAAAGAGTGGCTGGCGTCAGATCTCTCTCTCACTCTCTCTCTCACACACACACATGAAATTGTTTATAAACTCAGTGGTAATGGAATTCTGCATTTGGATAGCATATAAGGAGGAATGGCTATATTGGTATTTATCAAATACTGGCTTCTTTGTATAACTACAGGGAGATGTGATGCCAGTATTTTGAACTATTCCTGCCCTTCCCTCCCCACTTAACTCTGCAACTTGACATCTGTTCATCAAAAGTAAATGCCCATTTCGGTGAAGTGTTTCTGTAACAGGTAGTAATTACCTTAGACTTATTACCCGTAACACACAGATGCTTATCATCATTCTTTATCAGGTAACCTAATTGTTCCAGCATTAGTGGAGATTGAGCTGTGAGTCCACTTTTCTTATTATTTGATGAATGGCTCACTAGGGAAACTATTAAAAATATAGCATTTGGAAATGAACAAGAATGGTTAAGACTTTCTACTGGTTTTCATTTTTTATTGTTGAATGAGCTTGTTTATAGCAGCCCCAAATACTTCTTTTTTTGTTTTTTTGTTTTTTGCATAGATTTTGTTGAAATTGGCAGTTTTTGCTATTTAAAAAACATTTTTATACTTGACAATAGGAATGTGTATATTCTAAGAAATGCATCATTAGGTGATTTTATCACATGAACCTCGCAGAGTGTGCTTAGACAAACCTGGACGGTAGAACCTACTACATACCTAGGCTCTAGGCCACGGATGGATGGCAAACACAAGGCCCGCGGGCCACATCCAACCCTCCATCTTGTTTTATCCAGCCCTCCACCTTGTTTCTACCCGCTCACTTAACCATTAAGGAGCAGTTACATTTATACAGTCCTAACATGCCGTTCGGCCCTTTGAAGGCAATCTCGAGGCTGCTGTGGCCCCTGTGAGAACGAGTGTGACACCCTTGCCCTGTGCTACATAGTTTGTTGTTACTGCACTAAAGACTGCAAGCAGTTGGAACACAGTTGTGAGTATCTGTGCCCCTAAACATAGAAAGCACAGTACAATCAGGTATAAAAGATACCTCGAATGGAGCTTGCAGGACTGGAAGCTGCCCGGGGGAGGGTGGGGGCGAGTGTGAAGGTCGCTACTGCAGACTTCATGAACACTATACTGAGGTCGCACTCAATTTAGTTTCAAAGCATTTTACGTAATCAATATTCAACTTAGCTTACTGTAAAGCTTCTACTTTATAAAACTTCTCATTTTTAACTTTTTTACTCATTTGTAATAACACTTAGCTTAAAATACGAACACATTGTGCAGCCATGCAAAAATAGTTATTCTGTATATCCTGATTCTATAAGCTTTTCTCTGTTCATTTTATTTTTAACCTTGTTAAAATTAAGACACACACGCACACACGTTAGCTTAGTGGTAGGGGCAGGATCGGGGTAGGGTAGGTAGGGGTAGGAGGCACAGTCTTCAGCCTCCGCATCTCACCCCACTGGAAGGTCTTCAGGGTCCATGACATGCACGGTCATTGACCCATCATCTCCCAGGGGAACACCTTCTCCTGGAACACCTCCTGAAGGACCTGCCTGAAGCTCTGCTTGGGAAGGTGCTGCTCTTTCCAGAACCGTGAACATTCTTCTCAATTAATGAAAACCTTTTGGTGTGCAGGGATCTATGTTTTCACATGTTTTTAAGGAGCGTGTTGAGGGCTGCAAAATCTCCTGCTAAGCCCTTTACCTTCTTGAGGATTCTTCTTATGGGACCACCATGGTGTGTGCAGTTCATCATTGGCCAAAATGCCATGATGCAGCACGTGACCATAATTGCCAGTGTTAGCATTCAGATCTTTGCCAAGGCTAATAGGCCTGGGTGCTCAATACTCCTGTCTATGGTAACAGTAGGGAGAATTTGCCTATAAAGTTCCATCACTTTTCTGCACTGTGTAATTATATTATGAGATTGAGATACTGAGTAGTTTACCACAATTTTTCTCTTCCTACATTTATTTAATTCAGCCACTTTATTAGCATTATGAAGTCTAGCTTATATATACTGTGACTCAGGTGTTCAGGTGCTTTTCTGATGCTAAAACAAAGTGTGAGATAAAGCTGGCACTTAATTGACAGCTGATGCTACTATAATCAGTGTATTTTTGAGAAATAGTTTACATCAATGTCCGAAATAATATCCTAGGTTATTTTTATAAAATATTTTATAGATGGAAGTTCACATGGAAAAATATAATGTGGCAGACAGACTTGGGCTGAAATTCCAAATCTCTCCCTTTGCTTTGTTTTGGCCCTTTGTGTCCTTTAAAAAAAAAAAATGCAAGTAATGTCTGCCTCGTTGACTTGTAAGAATGAAATGAAGTTATGTAGAACACCTAACACAGTGCCTAGTGCCTTTCTGTGTTTCTGAAGCCTCAGAGCCTGTCAGTGGCAGAGCAGCAATCAGAAGTGAGGTCCTTTGACACAGAAGTGATTTTCACCCACTGGACATGTTCTGTTTTTACTGGTTACTAGAGAGTCTGGGTACCGGCAAATGGATATGCAGAGTTTGTTGTTGTTGTTTGGTTTTTGGTTTTTGGTTTTGTTTTGTTTTGCTGTAAAATTCTGTTAAGGACCTTGCTCAAGAATTAGAAAAAGCAAGATGAGCTGAAAAGAAAGTGAGGAGTTGAGACATGTTCAGGCTGTTGATAATGGGACTATCTACTAAAATGGAACCAGAGAAAGAAAAGCAGGTCCCAGTGAGACTTAGGTGAGTTTATTTATCAGGTCTTTAACATTTTATTTAGTTTTACTTTTATAGTCTTTAATATTAGTTATTTTAGGGCATCCATTAATTTGTGTTATTTGCCCTTTGGAGACACCCTTTTACTTCCTACACAAGTCTAGGTCAGTGCTGTGACGGATGTCAGCCACTCAGAAAAACTGACTTTTCTGTCGAGTTTCCTATAACTAGGACCAGGTCAAAATCTTGGCCTCTTTTAATGACACTTCTCTTCAATGAAGATCATCCTAATTAGAATCTAAATGTTTCTTTTAACAATGAATATACCTGGCTGGTGGAGCAGTGGATAAGGTGCAGGCCTACAAACCCAAAGGTTGCTGGTTCGATTCCCAGCCAGGACACAGAACCAGGTTGCAAGCCATAGCTGGAGGCAGGTGAAAGGCAACCATACATTGATGTCTCTCTTCCTCTCTGCCTCTTTCCCTATCCCTCTCTCTAAAAATAATAAATAAAATCTTAAAAATATATATATATATATATAAACAACTTGAGTATAAAACTAGATCCCTTGAAGTACTGGTTTTATATTGGCTGGAAAGTCTAATAGACAGCAATAGTCTTTCCAAGGCCATCCAGTTCGCAAAGATTTGCTAACATGTATTTATTTCAGCTCCCTCCTTCTGTCTTTTTTTTTTTTTTTTTTCTGCCTTCCTTTTTTTGGATTCCCTTTTTTGTTTTGTGTGTGTGTTTGTTTGTTTGTTTTCCTTTTATTCTTTGTGGAAATGATGCCCCATACTAGAAAGGGTAGGGCAGGCCAGCCTAGGTTCACATCCTGGCTCTGCCAGTTCCTACTTATGGGCCTCCATTTCCCTATCTGTGAAATGGTGACAATAATAACCAATTTATAAGGTTATTGGGAAAAATAAGAAAACAGATTTAAAGAACTCATTAGTAGGTAGCTGTCTTCAATATTATTATGCATCTAGTTAAAACTTCAAAGTAAAAAGGCATAATAAAGCTCAGATAAATAAATTTGATGATTCATGCATGGGTTGCTAGATTAAAAGTTTGGAGTTAAAGAGGAGATTGAAACTAACAGTTAAAATAAGTTTTCTAAAAATTTTTCTTGGGGTTATCCCTCCTAACCCTGTCTGCTGTGACTGTGATAATTGAGTTGACTGTAAGAAAGATGGAATGGGAAAACAATTCTGCTGCCAACTTAAAGAAAATTTGTAAGCCCAGAGGCGTGCATGTCCAGCCTTATTGGCGAAAGTGCTTTAAAATGCAGCCAGCAGTACTTGGACTTCTCTGGTGATGAATTGCCTGCTAAACTGGGCTACAGAGTATTCAATTTAGTTCACTTATCTCTCTTGGCATAACTTCTTTATAAAGTCAGTGCCCTCTCAGGGGGAAAAGGTCAGAGGGAAAGCCCATTCCAAATCTTAAAGCAACCATACTTAGCAATATTTTGAACTCGTGGGCTATTTTCTTCCCAAATTCTCCAACTGTTCAGAGTTATTTTTTCCTTCAGCTTCACATGCTGAAGATATTCTCCGAAGGATGTCATTAAGGTGATGTATTTCTTTTCCTGTGGATAATCCTGACTTTCTGAGTGGCCTGAAAAAGAGAACTTAACCACCATGCAAGTAGTTATCAAGCTTCATGCCTTCTCTCCTTCCCTCCCAAAGCCCATATTCAAAACTAACCTGTCACACTTCTGCTGCTTTGCTTTTGGAAAGAAGTTATGGACTCGGGTGAGATCGAAGACAGCATGGTATAGTGGACACAGCCCTAGTGGTAGCAGCTCCATGTCTGTTCTCTGGTTGTGATTGTAGCTAGTTAGGGTCTCCGTGTCCACAAGACATCTTGTCGTGATCAGCCAAAAGGTTCTTTTTGAAAAAACTTAAACTTTAATTGTGAAAACGTCTAAACATACACAGAAATAGAAAGCAAATCTTTTACCATGCTATTTCATGTCTTCCGCACTCCTTCTTCTACCTTTTACTTTTCTTTGTTTTTTCATAAGAAGTATTTTGAAGAAACTCCAAGTCTTCACTCCTCAGCTTCATTGTACGTCTCACACAAAACTCCAAAATTTCAGGTCTTTTACCTGTGCCTCCCCTTTACCCGTCTTAGAAACAACTACCAATAATATAGAAACATTTAAAAATTCTGTTTTCAAAGATTTCTGATTCTATAATAATCCCACCTCAGCAGTTCTTAATTTGAAGTTCATAGAACCCACTGTAGGTATGGGAATGTTCTAAGATTAATGCAAATATCTGTATGTATGTGTATTTGCTTTTTTTGGTGGGGAGAATGAGTGAGATTATTTATTGAGTTTTCAGGGGACTCCCTGGCCCAAACAGTCTGAGCCTGGGTAAAGAGTACATGGGGTTTTCACGTGATTCTGGTGCCCTGTCTAAATTGAAGTTGTTATATTTAGGAGATAGTATAAGTTTGGTAAACAATCTACGAAAATAGCCTTGGCTGGTAGCACAGTGGATAAGGCACTGGCCTGCAAACCCAAAGGTCGCTGGTTCACGTCCCCAACCAGGGCACATAACCAGGTTGCAAGCCAGGTCTCCAGCCAGGTCCGTAGCTGGAGGCAGGTGAAAGGCAACGACACATTGATGTTTCTCTCCCTCTCTGCCTCTCTCCCTTCCTCTCTCTCTGGAAATTATAAAATCTTTAAAAAAAAAATTTTTAACAGAATCTATGAAAATAAACTAGCACATTATGATAGATTTTTAGCTTAAAATTAAACTAATTATGCTTACAATTCTAATATTTAGTTAGATAAGGCTATTTAGATACAGACACTAAATGTTTTACAGACTTTTGGAAAAGGATTATTTAAAGCCAATGATACACATTTGTGGCTTCAAGATCAAGTTATCAGTCTTTTATAGTGTCTGTATGGAAATAAAGTTTTTCTCCTTTTACAGAAGAAAGTGAAACAGATTTTAAAGTCATACCTCATTTTAATCCACATTTTAATTTTATAAAGAATGCATCTGTTTCACATTATAAAACAAATATTAATGTCTGAGTTGACAAACTGGAAGCTATTTCCCATTGAGATTAGTGTTTTGTTTTTTTTTTAATTTTCTTGATAGAATAAAGCTTTTCCACATTGTTTCAATATAGACTATTATTTTTTCCATTCTTCGTTCTGTAGTTCAATACGGCATCTGACTTCTGTAGTTTGAAAAAGCAAAATTTGTACAAAATTGTATTAGAATATCGTAGTCATTCATTGAAAAGAAACTGAGATAGTAGTTATTTCAGGACCTGAAGAACTATTTGCTGATGATTTCTTTCTATAACTTTAAACATTTTTCAGAGAAGTTGTTTTTAATGAAATAATTCTGGTTTGTGTATTATATGAGAATTATATTGGCAACAAATAAAGTAGAAGACCTTCCTGTTGAAAATTTATTCAAGCCAGTTTGATTATTCAAATTTTTTTTTTCAGATTCTCTTGGTATCTGTCACAGCCTTGCTTCAGATTAACTTAATCTCAGACCAAATTTTGCCCCACCAACAAATTTATATTAGCAAGCAGACACAAAAATATCCTAGAACCCTATTTCATAGGCCTGCAAATCCCTCGCTCTGTTCCTTTAAACATAGTTGGACCAAGCACTAAGCAAAGAAAGTAACATTCTGGGGTAGGCTCAGCTCACTTTCTAGTCTGATTAGGCATCAGAATCTCCTAGTTTCCAGAGGGTGTTTAGCACAGGGGCAGTACTTGAAGACTTTCATGACCTTGGCTGCAACGCAAAAGGTGTTACTGCTGGGCTTGCCAGAGAATCCTGCGCCACCCGCCTAAGTATGAAGGAGCTTCTGTGAGATTTCTGGCACTATTTCCCCAATAAAGTTTATTGCTGACATCTTTTATGCCCATAGATGAACTCTCTGTTGGAGATGTAGGTAAAGATATTGGATGCAGGTCAAGACTTTGGATCAGACTGCCTTTGGAGTTAAAACCTTGAATGGGGTTTTTCACAAGCTCACCCACCACACTCTTGAGTGGTAGAACCTGATCAGTTCCTTCAAATGCTAACTTGGATATAGAGATACTTCATACAGTCTGTGTTGATTTTTTCTTAAGTTTCAAATTTCATCAGTTAGTGGCTGGTGAAATTAAATCAACAGGACCAGCATTTTTTGCTTGCCATTGTTTAGGATGGGATGGGATAAAAGTACATTGTGTGTATTAAGTAGTTTGTGAACCTTTTCTTTCAGTTATATATGTATATGTATCATTGGGTAATTAAGTCAAATGTTAGCCACAGGGCAAAAAGGTTTGAAATCAGCAGTTAGTATTTTTTTTTTTTTTTTAATTTTATTGTTGTATTACATCCATCCCCTTTTTGCTCCCCTCTGTCCCCCCACCCACCCACCCATTCCCCCCAAAGTCAATCCCACCTGTTGTCCATGTCCATGGTTCCTTTATACTAGGTTCTTGTCTAAGAGCAGTTAGTATTTTAAAGAAAATTTACAGGTGAGATACAAGCATTAATTTAATTATTCCTAATTTTTAATGGAATAGATTTTACCAGCATCTTGAGGGTCCTTTTAGTTCGTTCAGGCAGACCTTGGAAATATTGCAGGTTTGGGGCCAGATCACCACAATAAAGCAAGAGTCGCTCTATAAAGTGAGCCGTAATCTTTTTGCTGACGAAGGGTCTTTGCCTTCAACTTGTAAAAAACACACCACCTGTGAAGTGTAATAGAGTGAAGCATAGTAAAACAAGGTATGCCTGTAAATAAAAACCTAAGCTTTTTCTATTTTTTCTGAAGTTACATTATCCTTGTACAGAATTGTCAGCTAAGATGATAACTGGAAAAGAAAAAGTGTTATTTGTTGACAAGCAGATCTTAAGCTAGGCATTCCATCAACAACTATTTTGTGGAGGTGTTAAAACTAACTGTTACGATAGATCTTTCATGTTAGCAGGTAGATAGCCTCCCTGAATCTTCAGAACAACAGTAGAGGGAAAAGATGTGATGTGAGGATTGCAGCACTAATGACTCCTAAGTGCCGGATTTAGCAGTGTTTAAATCATGCTGTTACTTTGTAAATGATACTTTAATATGGTTAAAATTCCCCTGGCAGTAAGGATGTTAGATTAAAGGCCTGAGCACCTGTTCTAGTCTTCCAGATTTTCACTGTCACACATGTTCCATTTTACATGTACCTGTCATAACCCTTGAGCTTAACGATCTCTGGGTATGCAGGTGTTTCAGATGTAGAAGGACCTTCAGGTTGTGTTTCACCTGCAGACTGTGCTTTCCATTTTTCTGTCTAGTGGCAGGTTGTCAGCACATGACACAATTTCTTTTACCTGGTCTCCCCTAGGTCCAAAGGGCAATGCCTGGCATGAAAGCCACTCAAGACGAGATAACATGGGGAAGTGCCTCATCTGACTCACCTGGGAAGTTATGAGCGTTGCTTGAGAATTTGTGTTTTGTTTTATAGTGGGTTTGCAGAGATTATTCCCACTCCCCTGCTGTGCAGTCTTGAGAGCAAAACCCAGACTAAACTGAGTGCTGTTCTGTGGTAGCAGAGACATACCCCTTTTCCTTGACATTGTGGCCTTTGTGCTTGGCAGAGTGTCCGACACATAGCTGGTGCTGAATGAATGACACATAGCTGGTGTTCAGTGAATGAGTGACTCATCAGCTTCGTTGCCATTTGCTTCTTTCTGGGTACCTGCTGTGCTGATTTGAATTGCCTGGTACCACCTGCAGTGAGGAAACTCCCCATCCCTTCCCCCTTGCTTAGGGGTGCAGAATCCTGGGGATATTCACTCCTCTCCACAATTAAGGGACCTCAGAACCATAATCAGACTTGCATGGATGCTGACAAAATGCATGCCTGTTGGTAAGCAGCTGAGTCTCAACGCATAAACATAAGAACAAATGAACAAAATACTTTTTCATCATTTAGACAGAGACAAGTACTCAGGAGAGAATCCATGATGAAATATTAGAACATGTGGCCCTCATCTACTGTAGAATTTCTAACCTGAATTATTATCATGTATTTTAGTTTCAGTTGTCTGCAAAGGGTAAGCTTTCTGAGAGCATGAACTATGTCTATTCATATATTTTATCATTTATTGATATTTTCTATACTTATTATTGAGATATGACTGGAACAAGAGTGCCAGTGACATTTTTCCTTTGATTGAGAATCAGTCTCCTAATAGAGAGCTTGGATTAAAAAAGGTACAAAAGACAGTGAAAACCACAGATGATCTCACCATGTATAGACAATATCATGCTGATACCTTAAAGGCTTTTACTCTCTTTGTGTGCAATTTTAATAAAAGTTACATAAAATTAATTTTGTATTCTGCATTTTTTAGAGTATTTCCATCTGTCATTAAAATACGCACATACGTAATTTTGAATGACTATAATCTATATGAATGTATTTTAATTTATTTAACCATTTTTCTCTTTAGATATTTATATTTTTTATTTAAAGCACATAAATATAGATGTATTTATGTTGTAACCTTTATAGACTCTTTCATAATGCATTGCACAGAGTAGGAACCCAATAAATGCTTAATGAAGGTATAAATGGATCTATTTTCCCAGAAGGAACTCTGTACTGCTTACCGAGTTTCCTTGTTTAGTGAAGTTAAGGAATTGGACTAGAAAGGTTATAAAATAGGTCTTTTGTACCTGAAATAGACACTTCTCCCAAGAAGAAATACAAATGGCCAACAGATATAACAAGTACATGAAAATATTCTCAACCTCACTAGCTGTTTGGGAAATGCTGATCAAACTACCACGAGGTACTGCCTCACAACTGTCAGAACAGCTATTACCAACAAGACAAGTGATAACAAGTGCTGGAGAGATTGTGGAGAAAAAGGAACCCTCATGCACTGCTGGTGGGAATGTAAACTGGTACAGCCACTATGGAAGACAGTATTGAGGTTCCTCAAAAAATTAAGAATAGAGTTACTATATAACCCAACAGTACCTCTTCTGGGTATCCACCTGAAAAATTTGAAAACATTTATTTGCAAAGACGTATGTACCCCCATGTTTGTTGTATCATTACTCATGGTGGCCAGGACATGGAAACAACCAAGGTGTCCCTCAATAAAAGATTGGATAAAGTAGATGTAATACATACATACAATGAAATACTACTCGCCCATAAGAGAAGATGGAATAGTGCCACTTTTTGCTCTGGTTGGTAGCACAGTGGGTGAGGCACTAGCCTGTGAGCCCAAAGGTCACTGGTTCGATTCCCCAGCCAGGGCACATAACCAGGTTGCAAGCCAGGTCCCCTGCTGGAGGCAGGTGAAAGGCAACCATACATTGACGTCTCTCTTCCTGCCTCTCTCCCTTCCTCTCTTTCTGGAAGTAATGAATAAAATCTTGAAAGAAAGAAAGATAGAATGAAAGAAAGAGTGCCATTTTTGGAAACATGGATGGACGATGAGAATGTCATATTAAGCAAAGTAAGTCAGAAAAGCTAAGGAACATATGATTTCACTAATATGTGGGGTGTAGAACAAACTCACAGACACACACAGTATAGTGGTTACCAGTGGGAAGGAGCATTGGAGGGTAGCAAATGGTAGAGAGCCAAATACATGGTGACAGATGATCCGATTATGCGTGGTGTATCATAGGAATCTACGCTTGAAACCTTCATAATCTTCTTTACCAATGTCACACCAATAAATATAATCTAAAAATAAATAAAATGTAAAAAAGAGGTCCCTTCTGTCCCTTGAGTTTTGTGATTATGTGATTCAAAAAATCATCTTAATTAACAATACCATAGAATCACTTCATGTTAAGATTATCTATAATTTAAAGTCCATATGAGGCTCTTTTGTGCAACGGAGCTTAAAGTGACTGGAAGCCTTGGAGAACAGTGCAGAAGAGAGGCAATGTGAACAAGTGCCATGTAATCTGCCATTGCTGTTCCTTGCATCTGTAGTGTAGGGGTAAATGGTGCCCATGGTTGTAACTTCCAAGACATGTCTTTATAATATTCTTCACCGTCTACATCAGAACCACTTATAGAGGCAAGAATAATCATTGGTTAACTATTGCATCATGACAAAATTGTTGATGTGTCTACTTGAAGTTTCGTTTAAATCCTGCTTCTTCCCTGAAGTCTACTCCCCACACTCCTCTCAGGAAAGGAATGGTCTTTCCATGTGTATTTTCCGCCTTTGCAATTAGGCCCACAAAATCCCAGGCTAGGTGTTGGCCAGTGGAAAACAAAGTAAACTTGACGATAATTGTTTTCAGAAACATAAAAAAGAAAGTCATGTGGATCGTGTAGGAGAGGTATCCTGATTCTTTTGCTTTCAAATGAGTAAGGGCAAAAGCTTTGGAGAGCAAGAGTTGAGTTTAGTATTAGGGAGAACTTTTCTAAAAGTTAGCCCTCTTTCTAAGGGGCATGGTCCACCTTTTAAGGTGTGAAGCAGCAATGTTTAACAGCCCACAAGGAATGTTATAGAGGGTGCTTCTCCCTTTCCTTGGAGATCAGCTGAATGATCTAAGAATCTGTAATTTTCAGATCATTTAGAAACTCAACAGAAAATATTTCAGTGCATGTTTATGGTGCGTACCTACACATAATTAGGTAATTCTTTATTATTATAGTCTGCCATTACCTGGTTTAGGAGATGGTCCATGTGTATCCAAAAGATGAGATTTAATAAGAGTAGGACACCAATTTTGGCTTTTCTAAGTAATGGCACAGTTACTGAATAAGAGGAAAGCTAGCAGGAGATTTGTTTACCATATTCACTGAAAGACCAGGAGTATTGTTGGTCAATGAGTCAAAATATTTCTGGTGCTGCCAAAAATAATTAGATGTTATGTGATATTGGATGAATAAATGAAATAATTTTTAACATTAAATACAATGTTTTATATAGTTTTATATATAAACTATACATAAATCGAAGGAGTTAAGTAGAAGTTTGTGCTTGATGTTGATTAGATTACACAAGCATAGTAGGTTCTTTAAGAAATACTTTTTTAAGGATAAAATTTCCTAAATGCTTCAGATGAACATTGGCAAAAAGACACTGAAAGGAGGTGGGTAGACCGGCTGTGTGAGATAGCAGAGGCAGGTGGATTCTTTCTGCGGAGGACATTGCATGGGGGGCCACCGTGGTTTACTGGAGCCCAGCAGGCAATCTGCTCTGCCACCACGCAGCTGCTGTTCCCTCCCCAGTCCAGGGGTGCCAGGTCCACGTTTTTTCAAGAGAAGCCAATATTTCATGTATCTTATCTGAAATTTTAAAACTGTTGAGCAGGTACGCATGTCTGATGACTAGATAGCCTTTGGCTATCAGTTTGTGTGACCCATATAATGTGGTCTACGAGAACCTCAGTTCTTTGTAGGAATAAAGAAAAAGGCTTTCAAGAAGTAAGGATTATTTGGCATAGAGGCAGGACAGGGAGCTCCTTCAAATACTTGTGGATTAGTGAATGGAAGGGGATTAGGCTTGTTCTGTTTCCAGAAGGTAGAATAAGGACCCTTAAGTGAAAGCTTTGAGAAGGCAGGTTTTCACTCAATTTAAGGAAGCACTAACAATTAAAGCAGCCTAGAAATTGTATAAGCCGTTTGGTTAGAAAATCTCCTCTTTCCAGAAGCTGGTGTTCAAGCCAGTGATGAATAATGAGTTGTCAGGAAGATTTTAGATATGATGACATTTCAGATCCCCTCCTATCCTGAGATTCTTGAATCTCGAACTTCTAAGTCCCTGTTTAATTGATGTACAAATGCTCACCTTTTTGTTTTCTAATAGAGAACACCCTCCCATACTGGGCAAGTCAGTACATTATTCTTAAAGGCATGGCTTTTCCTCTTTGTGTCTGCGTACAATGTGTGCTTTGCAATTTTGTGTAAAAGGTCTCTTCTTTGAAAAAGAAAAAAAAAAAAAGTCTCTTCTTTGTTAAGGTATAACAACATTCAAAGTCAAAGCTTTAGAGCCTCTGAAGCTGTAATTGTTTTATTCCCCTAATAACATACAGAACAATTTCATAGCTGGTGCTTTAACTGAAGCCAGTTTATTCCAGGTCTAGTACTACAAATTTATTGAAGGTAGAATACATTAGCAATGAAATGTAAAGTGAACTAAAGATAATTTCTTTTAATCCTTAACTGGAATTGTCTCACATTTTCAATATTACTTATTTTAATAGTACAGATGTGACAATAGACCCTGCTATTTCATTTTATCCTTAATATTCATAACCTTTTCTCAAGATTTAATATGGAAATGTATCTCTATTTCTGTTGTAACTTGTTTTAATGGTTAACAATTATTTATCTCTTATCAGGATGACAGTTAATATATTGTCAGCCTAGATAAGAGTTCTTGATCTTCTTTTTATTTATAACTGCTTTTAATTACTTTATAATAGACTAAAGCTCTAATCTGTATAATACTTGCATGACCAGCATACTTATTCACTTCTAAATCAGTTATTGTAGTAGCTATGCAATACTTAAAACACATATCTTAAAATGGAATATGGACAATTACACTTTTGCAAAATGTATGAAGTCTTAATAGGATACTCATGAATATTTTCAGTGGGACTAGCATAAGCCCTGTATTCTTTCTTGAATCTTAAGATCATTAGTACATAGGACCTGGTGCTACCCATCTGTTAAGAGGAGTGCAGACCATGTCGTAGTAGTGGAATGCTGAAAACTGAATCCCTGCACACTTCTTCAGTTCAGGATGCTCAGGGAGACCCATTTTGCCTAGGTTAGTTACCAAGTCTGGTTGACCTGTTGAGTGGGAGGGGATACTGCTGAGAATTTTGACAGTGCTAAGAGTAAGTGGTTGTTTAAGAGTTACCCTTCGAAGCTTTTCTTCCTTGACTAATTTGGAAATGTACATACTGTGTGATAATTTTTTTTTTATTTCAGTAGTTATTTACTATGTCAAGCTCTACAGGAAATACCAAATTAAATAAATTTCTTTTCTATGTTCAACCAGATAAAGCAAAGACCACATAATTTGTACTACATTTTATGAAAATATAGTGAAGAGTTGCAGTTACCACGTTAAGGTACAAAGGATTCTCACACTGAATTCATTCATCTCCAATCAGGCACTAAATAAGCAGTCCGCTGGGGTGTCTCCACTAATAGGGGATTGAGTAGCCTTCCTTGGTATAGAGGAAACAGTAACTGATTTGAATACCTTTGATTTTCCTGTACTTGCCTTAATGAATACTGAATAGTTTATAAGGGTAAAATAAAGAAAAACTTATCCTATTGTTTGGATTAATGAACATTTTTTTTATAATACTGCGCAAGGTGTACTATTAATGAAAGTGCCTCTGCTGCAGGCAAAATATTTCATTTGAGAATGAAGAAGCAAATCGAGTTAATATATTGTGTAAGGGATTCGTAGTCAAGTATATAAAATGGTGTCAGTCTGCTCTCAGCTGGAACTAAAATATTCTCTGATAGCTATGAGATATTAAAACAATGGAGGAGTTTAGAGAAATATGTCTGTGAATTTTAAATAAACAAAGCAATTTGATGTATAATTGTTAGAGTTTGTTTTACCTCGGTGGTTTGGTGCATGTACTGAGCCAAGTAATTTTTAAGTTGGTATCAACTTTCAAT
Organism: Noctilio leporinus; assembly: GCA_004026585.1. Taxonomy (NCBI): domain Eukaryota; kingdom Metazoa; phylum Chordata; class Mammalia; order Chiroptera; family Noctilionidae; genus Noctilio; species Noctilio leporinus. The sequence continues at coordinate 322,605 of PVIW01000552.1, read as the reverse complement.
GCCTGTTTACTTACAAGCCTTCTAATAATAGCATCAATTCTTCCAATAGTATGAATGGATAATTAAAGCCCAAATAAACACTTGTTTCATTCTTTTCCACTCGACCATGTTTTTGCCATTTGGCTATGGAAAATTTCAGTCAGATGTACAGCAGGAGATTCGTATACTAAAGCCTATTTTCCCACCACATTTCTCAACACATGGTCAATCCCCTTCACCCCCGTCTCACCTCGGATTATAAAGTAAATCTTAGGCATCACATCATTTTCTTGTCATTGTTTCAGTCTGAGGACTCTTTTTTTTTTAACTTTACACCTAATTATAAAGCTGTTAAAACAACTGTTTTTTGGTTGCAGGTTGGAAGTAGGGAACACTGGGGTCTAAACAAGTTCTGGTGACTTGATGTAGTTCTAGGTAGTTAAACAGGTCATTTCACTTTCCTTCTACATGCTCTCTTGTTTTTTGAAAGAGGAGCTTCGACCGACGTAGTCTCTAAAATGACATCTTTCTCTAACCTGCTGGTCCAGCATGTAAGGAACTTATAGCTCTCGCAAGTAAAAATCTGAAGAAACTGAAAAATCAGCGACGCTAAATCAGCGACGCTACTTAATCTGTCAAAGAAGCGAGGGTCACTGGGCAAACTGCTGTCCCTGAACGTGGAGAGACACAGGTGAGTACAAAGAATCACAGTTTACCAGAGCAGAAACTTCTGTAGGAACCAGTACTGGCGTAGGAAGATCTGAGCTGTTACTAATGAATTGCTGGAGGTTGGGAGCAGACAAGTCTGAGAATTAAAAATTTTGTGAGAGCTCAGCCCTTGAGGGGCAGGCAGCCCCTCACCTGTGTGGTTCCACCTGCAGGAGCTCAGCTAGGTTCTCACTGTGCGCCCTTCATGCTCTGGCAGGGGCGGGGGTGAGAAACTGTTTTTAAATACTCCCAGCCATGCTCTTCTTCATAGCAAAGGCCGTCCTTAGAGACACCATTTTACCAGAGCACATCATTCCCGCGGTAGCTCAAGTCAGAATGCTAGAACCAGTTGTTACCTGTCATTCATCCCCAGTGCTATTTTCCATGCAGTCCTATCCTTTGCACCGACAAAATAAAACACCAGTGTCTCTTCTCGTAGTACCTTGTTCTGCTTGCACTCTTCCCCCTGTCCTAGTCCCATCTCTACCAGGTGGTCTAAAGTGATCTTCATAAAATATAAGTAGGATTTTATCTCTTCACTGATTTCTCCTGCTTGAAATCAAATGGAACTGTAAGTTCCTTATAGCGAGTGTCCTCAGTGGCCCAACATGGCCTTCATCCCCCCACTCTTCTTACTCAGTTTGAAGGACGTCTTTCTGGTCCTCCAAACGAGTGATCTTGCACAGGCCGATTCCCTTCTCTACCTTCCACCCTTTGCACGGTTCCTTCTCATTCTGTGGGGCTCTGCTTCAGTATCACAGTAAGGCTTTTCTTCACCACCACACAGCTCAATAGCTCCCTCTCCAGACCCTGTTTGTAACTCTTATTATAACTGTAAATGCTGCTCTCACTTGGTCTGCTTTTATGATTTCTGTCTGCTACCATGCTAGAATATAAACCCCATGAGGGCAGGAATTTTGACGCTCTAACTTGTCAGTGTGTCCCAAGGTCTCTAGTAGACCATCTGGCTATACTCGACCCTCCAAACATAATTAGTGGATGAAGGGAAGGATGAAGGAAGAACAGACATGAGGCCAGCAATGAGGGCTTGGAAAGAGCTAGCTAGTTCAGAGGAATAGAGACTGTGGAAGAAACAGAGAAGGGAAAATACTCGAAACAGGAAAGCATATGAACAAATGTAGAAAAAATGAGTGTAGTTGTCATAACAGTTGACCTTGACATCTGTTCCACTCTAGTAATTAATTCAAGCCATTTATATTAATTTGTTTCCCTTGTTTGGATTGACCTGAGCAAGGAGACATGAGGGGAAGTTGGCCGAGTAGGGTCTAGAGATGTTTTCTTCACTTCTATGAAAGAGGACACAGGAAGGGATTCTCTCCCTCGTCTCGGGGTGGCCCTGGGTAGATACGAGAATTGGAGTTCCTGGAACTGCTGTGCTGCCAGTTGGAAAATGAAACCATCACGAAGAATGAAGGGAACATGAGGAATGATCCCCGAGCCATTGTATTCTGCACTCACAAGTTTGCTCTCCTGGATTTATTATAAGTAACCTAATGAATGCTCTCTGTACTCACCTCAGCTTCAGTTAGAGGTTCTGATTACTTCAGTGAAATGTTGAGAATCTGCCCAGGTGAAGAAGCACATTTATATTGGATAGTGGTAGGATTTCATTCTTGGGAGGTTAGGTTTTGAGACTCAGGGCCCTTGAATGCCAGAATGAATAAGCACTGTAGTGCTTAAGAGCATGGAATCTGTGGGCACCCTGCACAAGGCCTAGTATTTCTACCACTTTCTAGCTGTGTGGCCCAGTGCAAGTTACTTAGCCCTTCTCTGCCTTGTGCCTCATATATAAAGTGTTGATAGTAATAATACCAACCTCACAGGGTTGTTATGAGAGTTAATTAAGTTCATCCATATAAAATTCTTACAACATGCTTGGCCCCCATTGAGCATTTAATATGTTGGCTTTTATTCTTAGTGGTGGTGATGTTTTATTTTATAGTTAGCCGTTCATAGCTTCTGTGAACATAAGAACCACATAGGAAGTTTGTGAAATGCCAGATCTTATTGCCTGACCATTTTACTGAACATGGATTTGGCCATACGTCTTAACTATAGGGTGATTCTGCTGTAAGTAGCCAACAGGCTTCACTTTGAGAAAATGCAGAAGACAGTGAAGAATCAATGGGAACTGTGCAGCACTGGAGTGAGATGGGACAAGAGTGTTTCTAGATGAATTAACCTGCTTGGTATGGAAAATTGGAGGTTGGAGAAGAGAAATTAGGAGGTTTTGAAGTTGTTGCTTAAGATACGACAAATGAAATTTTGACAGGTGTTGTTATAAGAAACCACTTTGAAATGTTGAGCCTATGTGACTCAAAGAATAATGGTACTACTGAAAGGACGAGAAAATGTCAGAAAGGAGAGTCTGCTGAAGATTTGTGTTGTTTGACATGACAGAGGGCCACGCAGGGCCATGCCCAGTAGGCTGTTAAAAGATGCTGACCTTAAGTTTTCTCTGTGGAGGAGAGCCAGAGAAGCAGCTGGCTACCTAAGGGAATGGTGCCACAAGCTAAACTGAGATGCATCAAAAATCCTCCATGTCCAGTTTCTTCGATAGTGGCATTGGATTGCATTGTTTGAAATTCTGTATTGCTGTATGGGATTTTTTTTTTTTTTTTCATTTTTATGTTTACCAAAGTTGAAATAACTTTCCCACACTTTGCAAGTCTTTTGTTTTCCTCTTATTTTTTATTGAAGAGTCATTTATCTAAAGACTTTCCATTTCTTTACTAAGAATCTACTACGTGCGCTACAATGGATACTATGTTTACACACATTATTTATAATTCTCACAACAGCCTTGTTAGGTAAGCACATGTTTTGTTATGTGAGAAAACCAGGGAGGTCAGATTGCTCACCTATAGTCATAGCTAAGCTAGAATTCAAACTGAGTCTGTCCTGGAAGTCCTTACTCTTCCTGGGTTTCCACTAATGCATCAATCATGTAACTAACCGAGACCGTCTAACTACAATTAACATCCTTGGAAATCCGTGACAGGACTTTTCATTTAGATGCTATCATTCTGCTTTCTTCATGGTGTATATAGCAGGGAGGTGTTATTAATGTGTATTAATGTGCCTATTTTACCTTTTAATGAAGGAAAGTTATTTGCATATTTAAACTTTCACATTCATTCATCAGACTCTCACATGAGACATTAAATCTATTTATTTTGTTAGTAAATGACACACTTTTTTTCTCTGAATTATTGTTACTACTTCTACTTCCTCTGTTAGTAAATGATGTAGTTTTTTCTCTGGGTTATTGTTATTTCTATTTCCTCTGTCTCTGTCCTGATAAGTTATGGTAAGAATCAGCCTTTTGTTTGTGGAAGGTTAGAGTAGCAAATCTGGTCATTAAAACTAGAATAAAAAATTACCTTTGTGTCCTAAAAAAGAATCTCTTTGGGGATGGGAGGAATAATACCTGGATATAGAGTTTATGAATCATCCAGAAAATCCCTAGCTGAGTTAGTCCCAAGTATTCAAAAGGTGTTCTACTATATAGTCAACATATTTTTTTTATTATAAGAATTAAATGTATTGTCTAACCATGTGGGAAGGATGTTTAATAGAACTTTGTGAATTAATTGGAGAGTTTTACATGCCAATAGAGTACTAATATATTTCTGGGAACTTCTGAAGCATTGAAAGCAATTTGAGAACACTGCCCACTTTTTTTAACGACATTAATGGAACTGGGTTTTTCTTTAACATTTTTGAAATAAGATAATCAGTAAAGATAAATTTTTTACTTATTCCCACCAGCTAAACTGGGTATGAAATCAAAAATAACAGCAGTGCTCTGGCTGGCTTTCTAGAAACTCTGGTGTCCTCATTGCCACTCTGTTGATAAGTAGAGACAAAGGGTATACACAGAAGTGTTAGTGAAGCCCTTCAAGTATTGATGTAACCCTTGATATTTACCTACAACTCTTGGAAACAGATTGTCTTATTATAGAGTCATACCTCTTAATCTGCCCCAGTATAGTCAGCTTGGACAGGATGGACACATACAACCCGAGCTTCACAGCAGTGCTCTCTCTTCCTCCCTCCAGCCTTTCTCACCTCCCAGCCCTGTCTTTCGGTTACTCTGTTGTTGCTGTTACCTATCTGAAGGGCAGGGAATGTCGGGAATGGAAGGGGTCAGGGGAAAACGGAAGAAAGGCAAAAAGGAATCAGTTTGTTTGCAGAGTATACGCAATGTTTTCGGGTGGTTTTATTTTTTTCTTTTTTAGCTATGGAATCTTTGTTTAAACAAAATTTGAACCAAAGCTCCGCAAAAATGTAAAAGCTAGGCTGCTGTGTTTTTGAGTAGGAATATAAAGCTGAATCCTGCTCACCAATGTCCCCTAACCCCACTCTGAATTAAGAAGGGGTCTTTTAATAAGTTACAGGATCACGCTTTGAAAACCATTGCTCTGCACTGAAGACTCATGCTTTGGTATAGTATATTAAGTTGAATCCAGTGTGGAGGACAATGGTTTTTTTATTGTTTAAGAGGAAATGAGCAAATTTTGTTTGTGAGCTCAATATATGCAAGGTATAAGATAACATAACTCAATAGATTAAAAAATTTGAATAGCCAGACTATTAGTTTACTTTTTATATTATTTTCCTATTGCGATTCTCTCTTGTGTTACTCTTGGGAAAATGGCATGAGTACATATAATATGTTTACTATGGATAGATTCTAATCATTAAAAAGTCTGATTTCTCTCGAGCTGGGATGTAAATCAGCCATTACTTTCCTTGTTCTTTTCTTAGGTAGTATATTTAATAGAGCTATTTTATCAGTTGTATAATGGAATGTGCAGATTTATCACTTAATAGAGCTTTGTGGTAAGAATAAAATAGTATAAACAGGTTTTAGTCTGTGAAAATCACTTTATTTGCATTAACCACTGTATATTCAAAAAAACCTTTCTATTCTCAAGAATATCCATTTGAATTATTAAGCCTTGCAAGCTGGAGGTTAAGGACATTAGTTTGGTTGTTTTTTTATCATAAGTGATAATACTACAGAATACAGTTACATGGTACTTAGTGAAAATAAAACCTCAATACTTAAGGATTAAAATTCAAAATATTTTCAGTACAACTGGCCAAATTGGCCTACATACTTGAGTGCAGGCTGATAAAAAGTAGTCAGAGATTATGATATACAAATGCTCTTACAAAGAGTTTATAAGTTAACTGAAAAGCTAAACCCAATTTACCAAGATCACACAGTAATGTACAACTTTCATTTCTAGAAGACTTGGATAAATTTTCTGCAGCTATACCCGGTAATCAGCTTTTCAGTCATTTCTGTGATATATTCTTCATGTTTGGTTAAACTACATCACAAGCAGTTTCAAATTCTAAAATGGTATGTGTAGAGGAAAAAAAGCTAGTCTTTGCTTTCCTTAAGTCTGATTACCCTAATTTAGGATAAATAGCTATTAATTAATTAATTAATTAATGCTTTAAGACTGGGCTGAATGGTACCATAAAGTGCAAATAACTATTTATTTGCATGAACAGTTTTCATGTCTTAAGAATTAAAAGGCAGTTAATTAAATTAAACTAAAAGGCAAGAAAAAAGCCAAAATTGTAACAAATAACACCAGCATTTAAAAGCAAATTTCTAGAAATGATTATTGTGTTAGACTTTATTTACCATTTTTAATTTTTTTAATATTTAGAAGGCTTTTTACTATATAACTGCATATATAGACATACCAGTTATACCATTTTTTGATAAATTATTACTGTAAATCTCTCCACAACTCTGATATATTTTTTTCTTTACTTTCTTTTCCCAAAGTGGAGTACTTGGGAATGTTTCATATTATTCTGTGCTGGTTTAGTAGTACTTTTCTCAATTTTAAACATTTTATATTCAATTAAAATTGATTTGATTACTTATAAAAGTTCTCCTCCTCCTAACCCTATAGATAATGTATATATGTATAGATTCATGTCCCAATAACAATGACATACAGACTTCTTTTCTGCTATTTTTTTCTTGCAGATCAGAGTGAAATTTATAAACCTAATGTGGGGTCCTATAAGAATAGACATTGTTATCATGATAAAAAAATGATTTTTGATTATGCTGTAATAGAATATATTGAACACTGAATTTTCAGCTTTTGATGCCTTTAATAGGTACTCCTATTTATATGCATGATAAGATGTTAATAGAAGCAAAAAAATAAATATAACTTTCTGGTTGGAGACTTGTACCCTATATGCAGGCACTTTTCCAGGTGCCTACATACTGTGGTGTACCAAACAACATCTTGTTCTCATTAGTGTCTCTTTCCCCACAAATAAATTGCTATATTATTGACCTACTGCCCTATAAAGAACTAGACTAGCTTTATGACTGTAAACAAAAAACATCATGAGTTTATACCTTAAAAAAAAAGAAAAACTGACTCTGTTGTATTTTATTGTGAACCCAGAGTACTGTTTAATGTGTGGTTTTAGATAAACGGTGATAGAGTTTTTGCAGTTCTTTAATGCAGATGAAAATTCTGGACTAATGTCAACAGTAAATGTACATACATAATTTTTGAGCGTTGTTTGGCACTATAAATTGGTTGTTTAAAAAATCTGTAAACAAATGGATATAAACTTATATAGCTAGATCTTGTAGCTTATTGCCTGTAATTAACCATAGTATGTGCTATCTGAATATTGAAAATACACTGAGCTAAGTTATGTTTTTTATATACGCCCAAACTATTCAGCTAAAAGGAAAGATAAACTTAACAAAATGAGAGTAAATGAAAAATGTGGCCCATCAGTGGTCTCCTTTTATAAATTTATATCCCTTAAGAAAAGTTCATTAGAAAAGCACATGATGTCTTGCCTTTTTTCCCCAAATGTAATTATAGGAATACATAGAGACTAGGGAATGGTAAATTTTTAAAGCTAACTTGTAATGATAAGAGATCTTTTCCTCATTTGCATTTAAGATAGCACAATATTTATACAATAAATATAACACAATCCTCATATTATATTTAACTATTTATAATATAGTGAAAACTATTTCCTCAGAGAATACAGACATGAAGATTTCTGATAATCTGCTGCTAATGTGCACTGTTTGAAGCTAGGAGACTGCACAGAATATTGCTTCTGTTAAAGTAAAAAGTTAATGCTTTTGAGTCCAGCTAATACACTTAACAACAGTGGGTGAATGATGGCTGTTCTGCTTTTTTTTTTTTTTTTTTTTTTACATGCTTTATCACTGCAATTTTTTACATTGTAACAGTAATCCACTTTAATCTTATGCTTATTTATTGGGGTAGCCAAGGAGCCATGTATAAAAGGTGCATTAAAAATATCACAATATGGGGCCCTGTCTGGTGGTTCAGAGGATAGGCACTGGTCTGCAAACCCAAAGGGTGCTAGTTCGATTCCCAGTCAGGGCACGTAACCAGGTTGCAAGCCTGGTCCAGGTCCGTAGCTGGAGGCAGGTGAAAGGCAACCATACGTACATTGATGTTTCTCTCTCTTTTTTCCTCCCTTTTTACCCTTCTCTCTAAAAACTAATGAATGAAAAAAGTCTTTTAAAAAAATATCACAAGATGGCAGGCATTCAGTTGCCTAGTGGGGAATGTAACCTGGATTATGGTTTATCATCACCAAAATGAGACAATGATAGAGTAGCTCTACTAAACTAGCAAAAATCTGAAGTCAAAATATTCTTAAGACAAAAATGATACTCTGAAGTGATTACCCCATGTGTGTCCAAAGGGTTTCCTACATATCTCATCTTTCCTTTTTTATAGTTAAGTTTTATTTTAATATGCATATGCGTAAGATAAATATTTTCTAATTTCTCTCTTCTCCAAATACATAAATCCTCAAACATATTCATTATTCATTATGTCATTACATAAAAATTGAAAGGCCTTTATTATGTTGAGGTAATGCTCCCTCTATTCCCACTTTGATAAGCATTTTTTATCATAAATGGGTGCCATATTTTATCAAATGCTTTTTTGGCATCTATTGATATGATCATACAGTTTTTGTCTTTCATTTTGTTTATGTGGCGTATTATGTTTATTATTTTTTGTATATTATACCATCTTTGCATCCCTGGGATGAATCCCACTTGATCATGGTATATAATCTTTTTAATGTATTGCTGTATCCAGTATGCCAATATTTTGTTGAGGATTTTCGCATCTATGTTCATAAGCAAAATTGGCCTGTAGTTTTGTTTCTTTGTTGTGCCTTGACGTGGGTTGGGGATTAGAAAAATATTGGCCTCGTAGAAAGAGTTTGGGAGTCTTCCCTCTTCTTGGATTTTTTGGAATAGGTTGAGAAAAATAGGAGTTAGTTCTTCCCTCAATGTTTGGTAAAATTCACCTGTATAGCCATCCGATCTGGGACATTTTTTATTACTTCTCCAATTTCACTAGTTGTTGTTGGTCTATTCAGGCTTTCTGCTTCTTCTTGATTCAGTTTTGGAAGATTATGTTTCCAGAAGTTTGTCCATTTCACCCAGGTTGTCAGATTTCTTTTTTTTGTTTTTTTTTTTTTTGTTTTTTTTAAGATTTTATGTTATTATTTCCAGAAAGAGGGGAAGGGAGAGAGACAGAGAGGGAGAGAAACATCAATATATGGTTGCCTTTCATCTGCCTCCAGCTGCGGACCTGGCTGGAGACCTGGCTTGCAACCTGGTTATGTGCCCTGGCTGGGAATCGAACCAGCGACCTTTGGGTTTGCAGGCTGGCACCTTATCCACTGTGCCACCAGCCAGGGCCTCAATTTTCTTTTCAACAAAGTGAGGACTGACTGTGGGAGAAGGGATGGGGTTAGTGGGGCAGGGGAGAGCAATGGGGGAGAGGGAATGGACCAACTGTACTACAACAACAGTAAATTAATCTTTTTTAATTGAAAGGCACACAGATGTATGACTAAATTCATAAAACAGGTGTGCATTGGGTTGTATGTTTGAACAAGTTGAGATGTGACAAAGAAGAAAAACCTGAAGGAAAGGAAATTATGCCAGAATAAAGCTTTATGAATTTCATTTTTACCCTTGTATCTGATCTGGAGGAACCAGTTTTTTTCATTTAAATATTTCATGTTTAAAAATAGAGCATTTGCACACAAAATGTTAGCTTATTAAGAGACCTTTTATCACTATAAATTATTACTATATTATTTGCATATCAAGACTTTAACAATCAAAGTACAGTTGAGCCTAGTAATCATTGGCTTAAAAGCAGACTTGGTTTCATGTACTTTCATTATTTGCTTAAAACACTTGTAAATTCTCCTTGTAGTTCTCTTTGTGGTAGCTGGAATTGAAATGTTATTGTTTCTAATAAACCAGATTGCTTTGAAACCAAATCTGGGCATTCTGTCATTTCTATCCCCACCCATTCTTTCAAACTCAGTTATTATTCATCTTACTGTTGAGGGCGTCAATCAGCAGAGGAGGTGACAGGGTGAGGTTGGTATTAGAATCAGCCATGAGTCTGGCGCTGCACTGACAGGCTCGGGTGTTCACGGTCATAACTGCAAGACACAGCACTCACAGTAGCCTGCAAGGTAAATATGCTTCATCCTATTTTACAGGTTAAAAAGCTTAGCGATGAAATTTAATGACTTGGCCTGAGGCCTGAGTCCCAACTAAGTGGTGGTTCTGATGCCAGTTCCCTGCTTTGATGAGGAAAGGATTCTGGCCGTGGGGTCACGGGCACGGCTGACCACCCAGCACGGTCAGATGAGTCTGACACTGGTTATCAGTCACATCCTGTCGGCTCCAGGATGAAGACTCCAGGCTATGTAGGGTCACAGAGCAGTTGCACTTGGGAATAAAGGGAACAGCCAGAGGCTGGGGAACTGGAGACGGCAGACTTTGTAGTATTAAGAGGGTGAGGTGCCCCCTGGTACCCACAGAAAGACGTCATCAGCTTGAGTCACTCCGCCGGCCAGCAGGGAAATGAAACCTGCTCCTCAGAGACAGGCGGCAACTGCACCTGAGCGCCCTGAGGAGGAGTGTCGGGTCCTCGGCCACAGGACGGAGTGTGCAGGGCAGAGCTGGGCTTGTGGAGGCTTTGCTCACTCTACCTGACTCAGGGCCTCACGTAACACTGAACCTTAACTTTAGGTCTCATGCCACAGTGGCCAACTGGGATTCTAACTGCGGACTTTCTGGCTCCATGGCAGTGCTTCCCCTTGCTAGCGTCACATGTTACCATTTTCTTAGGAACTCACTCCCTTCTCCGGGCACTCTCAGTGTTTTCTTGTGAATTCATACCGTAGTCTCTGTTGTATTCTCATGTAAAAAATAAATAACGCGCTCTCATTTGGGAGAGAATTTGAGAACTTCCTTCCTTTTAAAGGAAATCTGAGTATCCAGCCTAGTTGTGTCTTGATTTAAAGTCTTCTTCCTCACAGAAAAGGTTTCCTTTCAAGAATTCTCCCCTCCCCTCCCAAAATAAAATCTACATAGTTTCCCAACTGCCTTCCCGCCACACCAGCGGAGCTGGCTGGCACGCCACAAGTCTGGGGTGCCCTCAGGCCCCCTTTCCCCAGCCGCATCTCCTCGCTAGACCTGTTCAGCCACAGCTGCGCGCAGGGACACCCTCCCCCATTCGTTATCGCAGGGGACCGGCCTTGGCGTGGCGCTGCGGGTGGATGCTGCGAGAGGTGTCTGAACAGCAGCGAGCCCTCCTGCAGGAGACAGAGGTAAGGGCTGCTCCACGTAAAGGGAGATCCGTCACCTGGCATCCCTTTCTCCCCACGCGCCCTCACTCCTGCCCTCGTCTCTCCCACTTGGCACGTGAGCGAGAAAAGCAAAAACAGGGTTCAGGCAGCTTCACGAAGGGCACAAGCAGAGTTAGTTGGGGAGGTTCAGGAATTCAGCTTGTCTAGAAAAACGTTTTTCTTGTTCAAGAGCAAGAGAATCAAGTTTGAAGTGAGGGGATTCAAATTACAGAAGATCTAAGGTCCCAGAACTAGAACTTTTTCTCAGGCCTTATTCTACAGACATTTAGGAGACTAGAATACAGGAGATGTGACTGGAAGAATGGCAGAAGTAGTAACAAAATTAGCTAATACGTATCTGTTCTTCGGTATCACAAATTTCTCGAACCTAAGTTTAAAGGGCTTGAATGAAGAGGGGCAAGTCTTGTCAACTCACCTGTCGGCCGCTTGTGGCAGTGCAGGTGAACTCCACAGCACGCGGCAGACACTTTTGGCAGGCGGCCATTCAGCTCTCAGTCATGTACTCTTCGCTTGCGTAATGTTTCAAAGTACTAAAACTTTTATTATATTTTGTGTCTCACGAACGTCATCCATTCTTGAAAGATTGATGAAATTATATATTGCTACCCATCACACGTGTAAATGAAAAATAGAAACTAACTTTGGTTTCAGCTATGCTCAGATTGAAACCCTAAAAGACTCAGAATGACTGTAGGGTTATGACTGTCAGATTTTACCATCATAGCTACAAAGTTTTTGACAATGATATCAGTATTCTTGTATCTCAGAATCTTAACTGTTCTTGTCTGCATTTTTAAGGACGACATGAATATGGTTAATTTGTCCTCAAATCATTGAGTGCCAGATTATTTTTCTCAACAAGGAAATCTGAGTACAAGATTTGGAACAGAAACTCAATTAACACTTATAAATAACTTGGTCAAAAGAAATATTTTCTGTTCCTTGACATTGAGTGGGTGTTTTGCTTTTTGTATGTGATTTTAAAACAACAACAACAACAACAACCTGGTACTTCTATCCCCTCCATGTGGCAGGAGGTAGCCATGTGACAGCATTCGTCACTAACTGGCTATCATATATGTTATTTGGCAGATGCCAGGAATCCAAGGACTCAGTGGAGACACGGTACATGTCATTGCACATGTCATTGTACCTGTGCCAGGTGATGTTGCCAAACCTGGGGGACCCCCTCCCTTCCAGGACTAAACCCTGCAATTGTAGCAGGGCTTCTCATGGATAAATGCTTGGATTAAGGTAGATCTGGAAAAGGGAGTAAGAATTTTAAATGAGCCTTCGTGCTGGATTGTTGTCCAAACCCCCTAAGGCCCCAGAGATTATGAGAGGGAATCTCCAGAGATGTGGAATAAATTATACTTCTTTTCATGATAAATGTTCTCTGGCCTCCTGTGTGGCAGTGCTACTACCCCTCCCCTCAGGCAGTTAGAAACCCCCATCCTAGGACACCAGCTTTTGGAAATGGGAAGATATACTTTTCATTTAATGTGTTTTATTAATTAAATTCAGCCAAAATGTTCTGTGCCCACCCCATTCCCCAATCCAGACATATAAATGAAAGAGCGTCATAACGCTGTCAATGCTTAGCCCAATTTGTGTTTAACCAGTATAGGCTGAGCTTCCATGGCCTTGAACTCTACTTGATCACAACAGTTGATCCCAGGCCGTCAGTGGAACCAGGAAGACTATTAATTGGAGACATTCCTATTTTTTTAATTGAATACCTAATAAGATGTTAAAATAATGACATCCATTTATCTCCCTGCTAACACTTCCACCTCAAAGCCTAAACAAACCCAGGTCCATACTGTGTGAACAGAAATATTTTAGATCAAAAGAGAAAACCATTTCCCGATAAAAAGGAAGTGGTTACCGATCATCCAGGCACAGTCTGTCAGCTTTGAGACAGTCATTAGGTGCAACGCTGAGAGAGAGGACCACACGAAGGCAACCTAAATGTTTCAGTCTAAGCAAGCAGATTTGTGTAGTGCCTACAAGGTCACTTTCAGAGGAATGGTTTTCATATTTGAAATAATTCTTAAGAGTTAAAAGTTCTTACAAGGCATTTCCTACCATTTTGTACTCCCAAGTTCCTTTCCTGCCCTTCCTAGGGATGGTTCTTGCCGGCTCCAGCACGGGAGCTGGGTGTTGAAATCCTGAGAGACGGGCTCCTTGGTAAGCGGTCAGTCGCAGGCTGAAACAAGCCCAGGACATTGGAAACACCTACAGGCTACTTTTAAAGCCCACTGCGGCTGACATTTTAGTTAAAATTCTGAAGAGAGAGAGTGATCTCTTTGGGGACTGAAAGCTAGTATAAAAGGGTGGGGGTTTTAGGCAACTTTCAAACCTCTGAAGTCATTTCACCTGCTATTGTGTATTCTGAAGATGAAATGAAAAACTAAATCCACTCTGGTGTTAGCAGGCAGCGTTGAGCCTGTTAGAGAATTTAGAATTGTTGCAGTACCATCCATCTCTTGAGCATGAGTCAGGATGTGGGGAAAGAAAGCTTGATGTGTGGAGGATGTGACACCATCTCTGAACAGGGAGATAATGGATATGTCATTGCATTGCAGACGCCGTTAGAAGAGCCTGTGGGGTAGGTTCTAACGCTCATGTGACCAGATCCTGCCCCTCACATTGCTGATGGGTGTTGCGGATTCTTATTTTTAAGTTACGGAGAACTCGGTATAGCTTTATACTATTCATTTGAAAGGCAGTTGTTAATTGTACAACACATGAGGCAATATTATGAGCTAATTATTTTAACTGTCATATTAAAAATAACACTCTCCATTTGGATCCTTTGAAACACTTCTGTTTACCATTTCTGTGACACTTCCATTCAACTACATTTCATATTTACTGATGAACTTGAAGAACGTTACTACCAAGCATGGCTTTGTGATTAAAATTGATGTTCCTCCATGTTTATGTTGTTAAAAATGTAGATTTTAGTTCCCTGACTTTTATATTGTTAACTGTAACTTTAAATTTGAATTATTGCAATACATGCTATGAAAATAAGCCTGTCTGGAGGTTAGAAAACAATATGTGTATTTTAATAAATACCTGGAGTATTGTTAAAATATTAATAACCATAGAACTAGGAATATTGACTAAAACAGAAATTAGAGTGAAAACCAGGCAGAACTGATCCTTTTTTCAATGAACAAAGAGAAGTTTTAATGAACTAAAGAATATCTAAACCTCTAAATTAGTAAGAATTAAATTCTGCAACTAATAGATGTATAGAATTAATTTTAAAAATTTAAGTACTGTGTAATTTCTTGTCACACAGACATTTTGTACCTTTAGTCTTATGATAAATTCTAAGCACTAAGGAAGATTTGTTTTCTTATCCTGAGTATTTATAAAGACATGTAAATAATTGTTAGGACCTCTTATACCACCTGTGTGTAAAGAAGAAAATCTTGCTGTGAAATGTAGTTTTAAGTTGCCTCATGTTCCTTACTCAGAATTCTTAGCTTTGTGTGTGTGTTCTGTAACATCTCCCAGTAAAACCTTGTTTTATGAGCCATTTTTTCTTTTCTTTTTTACATTAGATTTTTCTAATTCAAAAACAGTCTTTAAAAGGTAAAATGTTGTAAACTAATAACTAGACTGCCAGATTATCCTCTCCTCAGTCTATCCTCCCACCACTTTGCCTGCCTCAGGGGCACAGAGGACGCCTGGTAATGGCTACTGATTCCTCTGCTCTTACACTATTTATTCCCTGGGGTTTCTCCTCAGGTGCGTGATTTGAAAAAACTTCCTCCATCACACTTTTATTTTCATATTGTTTAATTTTCTTGATAATGCATCGTATCAAATATTCATAGCAGTCAGAATCTAACCAAATGTAATTAAGATACAACTCCTTAAATACACAGCAAGTCCTCACTTACCATCATGACAATGTAGGAACATTTGCCTTAGGCTAACTAATATAAACAAGAGTTAAGTGTCCATGGCAGTTCATCAATGTTAAACCAAAACGACCTTAACAGAACAAAATGACATTATTGGAGGACCTGCTGAAGTTATCTGTGTGCCTTACAATAAATAACAGTGTTCTCCAGTTTTTTCCTGCCTCTCTGGCCAGCCTGCGGCCTTCTTTCCTAGCCATTGTCCTCCACATGGCCATTCATGGACCAAGTGGTAGGTCCTCTCCTCTTCTCGCTGTCTGTCTGTCTGTCTGTCTCAGTGATCTCATCCTGCCTGCGATTTCACTGCCGCCTCTGAGCACCAGAGGAATGACCTCTTGAATACCGTAAAAGCACATGCTGTGGGGTTAGTTTAGGTTCCCCAAGCAAAGCCTGAAGCAGAGGGTGGTGTGCGTTATGTTATTAAGAAATATAATCCCAGGACGTGGAGAGAGGGGCAAAGAGAATGAGTCAAAAGAAGGCTCAGCTATTGAGTTGTCTGCCGCTGTGCAACCCTGCAGAATCATACCCTGGGAGAGCATGTGAACTGCGTCTTATGACTGCATTGTGAGAGGGAACATCTTCTCCCCTTGGTCAAAGGTTTTCCCTACAACCTGTTTCCTCTCCCGTTCCCCCAGGGAGATAATGGAGTGGTGTGCAAATGGGGATCCAAAGTGGTGTCAACACTCGCGCTGCGGGGTTGGAAGCAAGAGCTGCCACTCAGGCACGAGGCTGGGCGCCATCAGAGTGTACCTGTGTGAAGTTAACCCTGGTGGAAAGGGGGGAGCAAAACACAAGTGAGGGTGAGAGAATGTCAGGTGGTGCATAAAACATGCAAGTACAACAGACCCCTCTACCGCACAGATTCTGCTTACGCCCTCCTGTGCTGCTTTTCTGCTCATGCCGGTCTTTTTGTAAGATCCTCGAGGGCAGTATCATTACACGCGTGGTGCACTGCTGTCCCCAGCTTAGTGCCTGCGTCACGTCACATGTTAGGAGGTTAATAGCTACTTGGGGGATGAATTGTTACATGGATGAAAGAAAGTAACAGGAGTGTTGCCCTGTCAGCTGGAGACCTGTTGCTGGATCTTGTCAATTCTAAGCCAATTTTTGTTCAATATATTGACATTTCTAATATCAACTGCTTTAGACCATGTAGCACTTGAGAGTGAATTGCTATTGCCTGTGCAGGCACAAAAAAAGTGTGCCCATCAACAGCTTGGAAAAAAACAGGGACAGTAGTGAAGCAACATTTCAAGGTACATTGCATCAGTTTCTCTTCAGGGGTGTTGAGCCCATTTTCACCGCGGCCACTTCAGTCTCGCGGGTGCCTTCAAAGGGCCGAGTGGCATGTTAGGACTGTGTACATGTAACTGCTCCTTAACGGTTAAGCGAGCCAGGTAGAAACAAGGTGCTGAGCCCGAAAAAACAAGGTGGAGGGCCGGGTTCAGTTCGCAGGCCTTGAGTTTGCCCCGTGTACTCTAGATGGCACAAAGGACTGTATTTTGAGCTAAAAAGAAGGGAGTTGGACTAAAGTGTGAAGATGTTTTGGTCCTAATTAATTTTTTGCATACATAATCTCTTATTTGTGGTCATGAGTGATTTTACTACATCGCCATCATACTTAGGAGAGCTGGTCCAATATGTATAAAATAATTTCTATGATAAAAAATCACTTAGTTTGGCAAGTTTTTTGTTAGTGGTTTGTAATGGATAAAATCCAGTACTATACAGTCTGTCTTCAGGGCCTTCGTTAGCACACGTAGCATTTTGAGTGAATTAGAAAGAAGCATTTCTTTCTCGAGGCCAGAGCAGCCTTGCAGCTGCATGTAAGGGGTGGTGGGGAGGGCACAGCCTGGGTTCAGTCCCTCCTCATCAGACGCCTTTGGGCAGGGAGACCAGCACGACTACCACGTCCAGGGTTTCCGCTGTCCGTACGGTAATGCAGCTTAAATAAAGGTGAACTTTATCTTAAACTTTTGAACAGAGCGTTCTACGTGGATTAAGACATTGTTGTCCCGTTTTCAAATGGTTGACCTAAAGAAAGCTTATAGGAAAACTTGGCCTATGTTAGCAAAATGAAGGTCAAATCAATATTTAGAAGAACACGTGTCTATTTTTTTTTTTTAAATCGTTCTCTTTAAGGCAGTTTTTTCTCACGGACAAGTCTATTGAGAAGATGTTTTTATCTGTGTATATCAGGGTGTTCCTGGGTAGACAGAAAGTCTAGCAGAATTTGACTGGTATCAAGTCTGGCCAGGTCAGTGACCGCATAATCTTTTCCGAATGACACTCTGGCCAGGAAGCATTGCAGTCCCATTGTAGGAATTTTGGTCGCCTCCTGAAAGGAATGCCTGTCTTGGATAGTGAATGTAGATCTTTTTATGTATGTCCTTGGCCATGTTTCTGTTTGACCATATACTCTGAAACTACTTTTCACACTAACCGTGTTAAAATTTTTAATTTTGCAACCTTATTTTGTCCAGCAGGAGCTAAACCTAATTTACCTACTGTAATTAAGATAATGAATGCAATTAGGAATAGTCTACTAAATTAATGCATTTCATGCATCACCTACCATAAGGATTCTGATAGGAAACTAAGGAACTAGATTAATTCCTGTTGTGGAAAACATTCAGACTTCTAGTAACATTAGGTACCTGGACTTCTCCATACCGTCTAATTAACTGAAATGCCTTTCTATTATGAATTATAATTTATATTTTGGTTTATAATTTGTATTCATATGTATCTCATTTTGTATAAAAATATCTTCTTGCTTATGATTCTTTTCTCCATCCCCATTCTTATTGTAGTGTAGACAGAGGTGCATTTTGCAGTAACCTGATCTCAAAATTGCTGTCTGGAAGCACAGGTAATTATAAGAGATTAGAGGGGAGAGCTGCAATTGAAGAGATTAGGAGAGGAAGTCAAGTAGAACCAGGATCTGTGGTACCTGGTGGGAAAAATAATGTCTTTTAGTGCACATCTCCTTCTGTCTACTTCCTTCTGCAGCTTCTCAGAGCTCACCACAGACTTAAAAATCTTCTGACCTCCCCTTAGAAGTGTATAATGTCATTCATCATCCAGGAGAATCAGTAGTGTTCTATGACCTTATGCCTAAGTGTATAAAAGTAGACAAGCAAAAAAAAGAAGTAGTTTAAACTGGAGGGATTTAGGGTAACTATCACAGAATTCCAAAATGTTAGAAATACTCCATCGTAACTGTACGTTGCAGCTAAAACAATGTGCAAGTAGAAAACATTTTCTGAACAAAAGGGTTCATTGGGGATTTTTATTGTTAGCCGCATTTTTAGATATCAACAAACTGCTTACATGGATTTCTTAAAATTGGGGGAAAAATCCAAGAGATTATTGTTTCTTTTGATCATTCATCGCCATTAATTAGTACCAAATCCCAAAACAATCAGGAGACCTAAGTGCATGGAGGTCAGACATTTGCTTCTCATTCTCAACTCTGATGTTAAAAGCTTGGATGGTATGAGAATGAGAAGCTGTGGAACATCATGAAGGTTTTTAAATAACTGATTATATTTGCTCTTTCAACCACTTTCCATTACTGATCATTAAAACACAGTTATCTTTTTTTCTGATGGAGAAAACCGTTACCTGGCTCAGTCCAGTTTTTTCAATATGTGACTAGATCTGAGATTCTAACAGTGCAGGCTCTCTTTCCTGGGAGACTGAGGGACAAGTAGAATCAGTCACACGTCATGCTTAATCATTTCTAAGTTTATGTCCCATATCTAACCCTGTTTTGAGTTAGCAAAATAATCTCGCAAGCAGTGTTTTTAATATCTCAAATGGGGAAAACTGCAAAGCTGGCTAACAGTGAAATTTCCCATTTTTCACTGGCAGGAACCCCAGCCCCTAATAGGGCAGCCCCCTCCCCCATGGGTACCTCTTCCCTAGTGAGGAAATGTACCTCTGAAGAAGGGTCCTCCTGGCCATTCTGCCCATTACCACCCTGCCGAGTGAGGACCTCCATGGCCTTGAGGACCTCAGCAAGTTTTTCATTTCTTGGTGGTCATTTGTCTAATATGAGAATTAGCCAGACCCCTTTCCCTTTTCACCCCCTTAAACATTTCAGAAAAGGAGAGATAAACCTCCTTTTTATCCCTTTGCTTCTTGTTTATGAGTTTAATAAAAAGAATTCAGATAAGAGGTTAGGACTATTGGTTAAGACTCAGTTAAAGGTAATCAGTGAACAGTCCATTACTGTCTAGAGCAGCAGTATTCAGTAGAACTTTCCGCAGGGATGGAAGTGTTCTATATTCGCTTTCTAGTACAGTAATTATTAACCACACCTGACCACTGAGTACTTGAAATGTAGTGCAACTAAGGAATTTAATTTTTAATTTTATTTAATTTTAATTAATTTGAATGTACTTCTCCGTATGATTAGTACCTCCATAGACAGTGACTGCCTTATCTAATGCTGTATGCTTGAGATATCCAGCCTCTTTGAACATTTCTGCACATGTACCTCCTACCTCAGTTTCTTTAGTAACTTCCTTGAAACTTCAAGAAAAAACTTCTTCCTTGAATTGTATTATTATAAATGATTCTCTAAGAGTAAGGAAATACATAAGTTAAAATTCTCATTTTTAAATTTATTCACCCATGTTGCCCTTTTATAGTTTTAATTACTTTATGCTATTTAAAGATTTTATTCAGTCTTAATATTATGAAGTATTATCTATTTAACTATCCCAACATTATTTTCTCTTTACATGCTTTAATTTACAAGTTTAATATATATGTAAAAGTAATTACATTAAGACAACTTTTTCATTTTATTATTCCTTTTTAATGAGACTATAAAACGTTCTACACCAGTACAATGTGTGCAGTGCTGTTACCAAACATGAAGTTTAGCATTTCTCCTGTATTTAATCTTTTAGTCCTTATTCCCCCTCCCATAACAATCACCACACTGTGTCCATGTCCGTAAGTTTTCTCCCTTTTGCTCATTCCCTCCACCTGATTCCCCTCTTCCACTGTCATCCTGCTCTCCATTCATGAGTCTGTCCCCATTTTCCATGTTCGTTAAGTTTGTTTATTAGATTCCACACATGAATGAAATCTCTCTCTCTCTCTCTCTCTCTCTCTCTCTCTCTCTCTCTCTCTCTCTCTTTCCTCCCTCTCTCCCTCCCTCCCTCCCTCTCTCTTTCTCTCTGACTTGCTTACTTCACTTAGCACAACATTCTCCAGGTCCATCTATGCTGTTGCAAAGTGTAAAATTTTCTTCTTTTTTAATGGCTGAGTGGTATTCCATTGTGTAAATGTCCCATAGTTGTTTATCCACTCGTCTACTAATGGACACTTGGGCTGCTTCCATATCTTGGCCATTGTAAATAATGCTGCCGTGAACATAGGGATGTTTATATTCTATCAAATCAGTATTTTGGTTCTCTTTGGGTATATTCCCACAAGTGGGATAGAAGTGGGACCACTAGGTCAGAAGGCAGACCATTTTTAATTTCTTAATTAAAACAGTATCTCCGCACTGTTTTCCACAGTGGCTGCACCAGTTTGCATTCCCACCAACCATCCAAAAAGGTTCATTCCCCTTTCTCCACATCCTCACCAGGACTTGTTAGTTGATTTATTGGTGTTGGCTATTCTGACGGGTGTGAAATGGTATCTCGTGGTTTTAATTAGCATTTCTCTGATAATTGAGCATCTTTTCATATGTCTATTGGCCATTTGTATGTCTTCTTTTGAGAAGTGTCTAATCAGGTTCTTTGCCCATTTTTTAATTGGATGGCTTGTTTTATTGGTGTTGCATTTGTATTTATTCCTTATAATAGAGTACTTAGAAGTTTCTCAGTTTGGTTGTGGTAGGTGGATAACTGAAATTCCAGATTAATTAAATTTATAGTTTTAACTGCTGAGAGTAAATGTCCCCGCACTGTTGATCTCTCATTAAAAATTGCTAACATCGGCCCTGGCTGGTAGCACAATGGATAAGCTGCTGGCCTGCGAACCCAGAGGTTGCAGGTTCGATTCCCCAGCCAGGGCACATAACTAGGTTGCAAACCAGGTCTCCAGTCAGGTCTATGGCTGGAGGTAGGTGAAACGCAACCATACATTGATGTCTCTCTCCCTCTCTGCCTCTCTCCCTTCCCCTCTTTCTAAAAATAATGGAATAAAATTAAAAAAAAAAAATTGCTAACATCATTGGGCTATTATTAAAAATCGCTTACATCATAGGATGTTAATAAGGAAAAGAGTGGGGGTGGGGTAGGGGTATATGGGAACTCTCTACTATTTTTATAATTTTTTTGTAATTTCAAAAATTATTCTAACACTTACTGTTTTTAATTGCTTACTTTAGATTTTGTCATGCTGCACATTTATGTTTTTTAATTTAGCTGTGTATACATCCAAAATAAAAATTATTAGATCAGTAATAGATAGTACCTACCTATGTGTCACTACATGATGAGCAGCCTCAAAATACCCCTGAGAGACATTATTATCATAACTGTACAGATGAGGAAGCGGAGGCATGGAATAAAGAGTAATTTGGCCAGGGTTACTTAGCTGGTCAGTGGCAGAAGCAGGATTTTTTTTTTTTTTTTAAGATTTCATTTATTATTTTTAGAGAGTGGAGAGGCAGAGAGGGAGATAAACATCAATGTATGGTTGTCTTTCATCTGCCTCCAGCTATGGACCTTGCTGGAGACCTGGCTTGCAACCTGGTTATGTGCCCTGGCTTGGAATCAAACCAGTGACCTGTGGGTTTGCAAGCTGGCACCTATCCACTGAGCCACCCGCCAGGATAGAAGCAGGATTTGAATCCAGGAAGTCTGTGTTTTAAACCACTATACTGTCACCTCTGCAGGAGTTTTGATCATATGCTATAGATTTGGTCTGTCTGACATCAGTGCAGCAGGATTAACTTTCCACTGTGAGAAATCAGAAATAAAGTAATATCCTGGTAATAAATAAATAACTTTGACAACTTGAAAAATATGGAATTATTATATACTTCTGTTATAATAATTCAGACACTTTTTTTACACAGTGGTTATTTTTGAGTGAGGAATACGTTTGTATTCTCTTAAGAGAAATGTCCATATTAGCAGTATTTTTCAAAATGAATGGCTTCATTAATATAGTAACAAAGAATGAATAAAAGAACAATACCTAAAGGGTAGAAGAAATTGATGTGGTTGGTTATCTCATAAAGACAAATTCTTTTATTTTTTTAAATAAAAATTTTATTTTTTACAACAACAATAAAATTTTAAAAAAAATTTTATTTTTTGTTATTAGAGAGCAAGGTAGGGGGAAAGGCAGAGAGGGAGAGAGACATCAATGTATGGTTGCCTATCACCTGCCTCCAGCTATGGACCTGGCTGGAGACCTGGCTTGCAACCTGGTTATGTGCCCTGGCTGGGAATCAAACCAGTGATCTTTGGGTTCACAGGCCGGCACCTAATCCACTGTGCCACCAACCAGGGCAAGACAAATTCTTTATGAGACTTAAGGTTAAGAAACTTAAATATGTGCCATATTATTGTATTAAAGTATTACAGTACTTTGTTTTACAGTGTGCCTATTGTGGCTACTGCTCCTGGATAATAAGTTACAGATATTTGATTGTTAACATTTAAATATGGGAAAAGTTGATGATGTATTTTCGGCATTTGAGGTGTTTTCATGGGAATTGAAAAGTATTTTTCTCCTGAAAATAGGGAAGAAAAGAGATGGTGTTTGATGCATAGTTCAAAAATTGTTGCAGATGGACTATATTGCTTCATGTATTCGTTTAATGGATGGCGCACACCCTTTGGTGTAGTAAAACACTCAACAATATAACATATCTAGCTGCTGCATGGATTTAACAGCATGCATTCACTGGTCAGCTAGAGACAAAATGCTAAATGCTTTTAGAGAACTTGAATTAAAAATAGGGACCATTCTTACAGGATCATTCCTTCTTTGTTGTGAACCAGCAACAGAAAGGAAGTGTCCATGTACACACACGTGCAAACCAGCCAACAATCCTCTGCTGACTGTTGAACATGATTGGAATTTGGAGGGTGGTGAGTTCTTGCCAAGGATGTGTATTTTTAAATCTCTATTAAAATTGTTGTGAGACTATGGAACGTTCTGGATAAAGGTCATGTGTGCAAAATAGTACACTCTGAGAAATTAAAATTTAGATTTAGAGTGTTGATTTAGTTAAAACCTGATGTAGTTATCATCATTATTAGGCCAAGTTTTTATGTTACCAAAGGTGGTTGATTTGAGTTGCTTACTTCATAATTCTGTGTTGAACAAAAGAGGGGTGAGGCTCTAGCTGTAATGGGAAAATGACATTTAATGCTCTATCATTTTTAGGAGGACAGTATATGGCAAGAGATCTGGTGAGGGCAGTTTGGGGGAAAAAAAACACTTGAAGGTTCATAATTTATTACAAAATGCCAGTGAGCCAGCAATAGTTCAGATGGGCAAGTTCTTCTTATGCCTCTGGGTTTGGTTCTTCAGCGCGGAGCGTACTCCTTTGCTGAGATAGCAACTGTATGTCCTAGATATTCCGGAGCAAGCCAGCTTTCTGGTATTTCATCCTATTTTCCTATGCGTTCACTTGTACTGATTAAACCATATGTTCCTTTTTTTAATAGCTGAGTGAGAAAAATGATTACTGTGCAGAATAAGTATGTCGGAACATTGTGCATTGGCAAAGTAACTTAGACAAATATCTAAGTTTAAGTCTGCCTTTCTCTGATATTAAGTGCAACCTTTGGTACAGTATCCTGGTTTAATGTAAGTACATTTTAAATGTGTCAGTTAAAATAATACAATTTTTTGGTTAAAATGAACAGACTTTTATAATTCATCCATTTCTATTGGAAACAATATATTCCTAAGCCCTCTATTTGTTTCTGCTTTTCATGATGAGCAAGAGCGAAAATACTTCATATCTTTAACCTGTTTTTTAAAAGAGGGTTGGTATGAATATATTTAAAAGTTTGAACAGAACATATATCCCAAGTATTCACAAAAGAAAAACTCAAGACTAAAGTTTTATTATAGTTTCTGTTTCTACATACTCTCATTTAAAAGTGATACAAATAAAGAAAAAAGAAAAATAGTACAAATATTAGTAAACATGAACTGAGTGATGTTCATTAAACTATAGTTTGGGAATTTTTTAAATATCCCTTTCTATGCTTTTCTGAATCATTGACAATCCTAATAAAGTATAAATCAAGGTATTGCATATAAACTACTTTATAAATCAAACAATCAATAAAATTTTTATTATAGATATTCTTAGTCCTCTGTAACCAATAGAGCTTTCTTCTAGGGCAAAATATCATAGCTTTCATTTCAGAATTTATTTGCACATTAGTCCCGGAAGTATCTCTTAAATGTTAAGATGTTATTAATGCCTCCAGTAGGGATGAACCCCTCCTGAGCTTGTCACAGAGTTGCTGGTTATCTCTTAAACTTACACATCTGTGAGGAAATAGGCAGGATGTCTGCTATAAAATAACCTAAAAGTACAGCTCTCTAACTCTTTCGATTCACAGGAGAAAAGCAGCATTTCTGACATATTTGCAGCTTGTGTAAAATTATAATGCTAAATCCGCTATTTGTTGGGATTATGGGTTATAATTTGAAAGGAAGAAGAGAGAAACCTATTTTACCCCCTCAGTTTTGTGTTCTGTTTGGATTTTTATAAGCAAATGAATTTCCTAGATGCTCACTAGCAGCTCTTAAATTTGATTGATTTAAATACTTTATAAACTGATTTTATAATCTTCCTAGTAGTTAAAAGGAATAACATGTTTGGTAGTTATTAACTTATGCCAGAACTTCTGTTAGAAAGAGCTTATTAATTTTAAAAGAACAAAAAGCTTTGAAAAAGAAGTGCATTTTCAGTGGTGCTACCCGCAGAGGGAGTCCCCATTTGAAAAGCTGAGAGCTGAGTTAAACCCTGAGGGGCATCTCCTACCTGGACAGCTCCCCATCTGCCCTCTGCAGTCTGATTTAAGTCTCCTGTTCTGTGTCTTCTTAAGCCTCATAAAGCCCTTCAAGACAAATTATGGCATAACTTTCCAGAAACCCTAAGACAACAGAGTTGTAGGTCAGAGGAAGTTAGCAAGCAGATGTAATGGGAATGAACGTTTCTCATAGTGACTTCATTTATACAGTGCACTACGAATTGTCACCTCGTAAACTAGGCAACAGCCTGTGCCCCAGCCCGCTCGATGATAATCTGACAGCTCTCTTTCATGTCTGGGTAACGTGTGGGTGTGTTACATGAGAAAAAAATGTGGTGTAAATGCACCTCTTTTAAATAACAACTCTTTTAAAGCTATACTTGAACTCTGAAAGTCTGCAGATAACAAATGTTTTAAACCGCATACAAATGCAAGCCCTAAAAACACCACCTGCCTTTAAGTTATTGTATAGTGTGCGTACTAATTTAACTGCAGTTGAACCCAGATTCTGAACATTACACAGAAAATATTAGAAACATTTTTTGCCTATTTGGCTTACATTTTACAGTACGTTTTGTTCTTTCATGATTCTCAGAAGTCATTGAGGCCAAGTATGGAGATTTGATTCCTAAGAAGTACCCTGTCTTTCTGTTATACCAAGGCTGAGCCTTGTCAAGTGCACCTTAATACAAGTTTTGCTCTCTCCTCTCTCTGGGAGAAGCCCAGAAAAGTTAGGTTTCCCAAGACTTCCCTGCATGCAAAGAAATGGAGCAGCATTGTCAACTCAGCTATAATTAAGCTTTTCAACTACCCAGCTTAACTCTCAGTACCTAACTGTCTACACCTGCCTGATTGTCAAAAGGAAATGCCCTTTGTGTCTACCAACCAAATAAAATAAATGTTGGTAAATCAAAAAGATGACATCATGAGTTATCCGATTTAACAATTCGGATTCCATCTCATTTTTGCAAATGGTGTTTGATGATCTTCCTTTGGATTCTATTTTCCACCTTAATTATGGGTGAACCCTCATTTACATGCAACCCAAATCTGTGCTTACAGATTACCGACCTCTATTAATGTTTCAAAACCTGCCAAATCCTTTTTCTGTTTTTAAAATAAGCAAATATACCCATGGGGAATTTCATAAAAGACAGCCCTGGCTCCTCAGAGTATTCTTGAAATCTATTTTTCTTTGCTCGTTTACTTGGTAGCTAATAAGAGCAAAATAATTTTTTTTTTATTTCATAGCATTCTGTTTATAAGCATTGATAAGGTAGCTGTAACTGAGAAAGATGAGACATACTAAGAGCAAAACTTGTGAATGCCACACACAGTTGAATTACACCTAAAATTATTTCAGTAAGCATTAAGTAGTGCTTAATTGACCCATTTTAGTTCTCCAACTTCTGATCATGAGGAAGTAAGTTAGTAGTAAAAAAATTGTTACACTTTCACAAATGCAGACACGTTTGAAACATTTGAAACAGCATTCAAACTAATCAAAATATGAGGAAGGAGAAAAGCTATTGCTATTTTTATGGTAGGAGAGCTATATAAACACCCCCAGGAGCTCGCAATAACCACTGCTGGCTCTGAGGTCTGCTACACAAACTCAGCAGGTTACTCTGCCTGTGCCTCGGGCCATTTTAAGTTGTGCGGAAAGTTTCTGGAGAACATCCACCAGCTGGTGCAGAGAGCTGTTTTGCCTGTTTAAATTGCATATTCCTTAGAACTTTTGTGGTCTGTAAAAATAACAGAGACCAGAATGAAGTCCCCTTTTGTCAGCATACTTTCTAAATAATGAATTTAAGTATTCACATTCATTTTTAAAGTTGAAAAGGGAAAGGAAAAGAAACAATTTTTACTTTGTGATGAACAGTTTCCTCTGCGTAACTGAAAGTTTTTATTTCCCTTTCATTTGAAATCCTGTGAGTTTGGGTAGGAGTCAAAAGGGGTCACCTTTTCCGAATGAACACTGCCTGACCAGGACGTTAAACTACTAGCCTGGTTGTCACCGTACATGGCTAGTCAGCAACAATGCAGTGATGACACTTCTTGAGTTATTATGATATGGACCAGATGTGACTGGTTCGTACTCTGAACCATGGAGCTACCTCTCAGAAGACCTTAGACACACAGTTGGAGTTAGTGTAAAGGCCAATTGCGCAAGATAAAATGGGGTTCAGGAGACCTGGGTACCCATCTCTGCTAAGTCATTGCTGCAGCTGTGTGCCATGTCATGATGCTTTGGTCAGCAATGGAACACACATACCTTGGATCCTGTAAGATCCTGTTGGAGCTGAAAATTTCCTGTCACCTAGTTGTATTACAGTGATCATAACTGTCATAGTGTGATACACTACTTGCGTGTTTGTAATGACACTGGTATAAACAAATTGTGCTAGTCATATGAAAGTATAGCACATGCAACTACAGTAGGAGGCTACGCCATTCAGGTCTAAAGTGCACTCTGACTAAATGGCTTGATGGCTGATTTCTCAGGACATATTCCAATCATCAAGCAGCACGCTGCTGTACCTCAGTGACCTTGTAGAGATCGTTCCTTTTTGGCCCACCGTACAGAATGCTGTCACAGAGGTGCTTTAGTTTACTGCTCAGCTCAGTCCCGCCATGTCTTTTCTGCTTCATCAAGGCCCTCAAAAATCTACATTAACCCCCAGGGGGTGCCCGAAAGCATGGATCGTACCAAGCCCTATCGTGCCATTGTTTTTTCCTGTAGGTACATACCTAGGACTAAGTTTAATTTATAAATCAGGCAGAGTGTAAGAGATTAACATCAACTCATACTATGTAAAATAGAGCAATTACAATAATTTACTGTAATAAAAGTTTTGTGAGTGTGGTCTCTCTCAAAACATCTTAATTTCACATTGCTTAGCCTTCTTGAGACAACATGAGATGGGGAGAATGACACAGGCATCGCAGTGGGGCACTGTTGACCTTCGGACAGTATGTCAGACGGAATATCATCGGCTTCCAGTGGTCCTGGACCAGCAAGTGATTAGTGGGGCAGGGGCTGGATGGCAGGGGCAGATGATGTCGCTGGTCAAGGAAATTTATTAGTTTCGGGCTGCAGCTGACTATAGATAACTAAAACCACAGAAAGTGAAACCACGGATAGGCGGAGACTGCTGAACATGATCATTGGTGTATGATAAGCCCGCTGTAGCTGAGAGCAGCAGCAGCATTTAATGTAGCAGATTATAATGCTGTTGTTCATGGTTATGATTACAGTCAGAGGTGCTTGACAGCATGCTATAAACTATGTTGCTATGTAAGCAGGAGACAAAATATGGAATAAATACCTATAATATAAGTTAGATGAGCATAATCTCAAATTTCTGGTGATTACAGAAAAGAGATTTCCATCTGGGTTGTCCTGACAGTGTTCTTGAAAGAAGTGACTTTTGAGCTTGACCTTACAGGATATTTAAGATTTGGACATGCCAGGCTGGAGGAATTGAAAGTGGTAAAGGGCATCTCAAGGAGCAGCAAAAGCATGAACAAAATTAAATGTTTTATGACTAAGTTACCAAGGAACTATTAAATTTCATTCATCATTTGGCCATATCTCTATGTCTATATGAATATAGTCTACTGTTTTAGGTGCTGGAAATTTTTATCAATATTATATAATTCATGAAAGAATCTAATTTCCACAGGAAATCAATCAAATAGGTTTTGTTATTCTCATGCTACACATAAGAAAACTGGTGCGCTCTCAGCAGTGATAGTGCTTAGTTTATAAGCACTAAATTTCATGTATTCCACAGCAATACCTAGTACATGGTCTCTTTTTAGTCTTAGTAGAAACATTTTCAGGCCCCTCAGCCATATATTGGCCGATGGTTGTTTCTTAAAATGTGTGCATGTTCAGAAGGGCTGGAGAAACAGTTTAGATACTCCATGTAAATCCAGCACCACTACTCTAAATGTAGCCACAGCCCCACAGGTTGCTGGTGAGACAGTACCAGAAGCCAGCCAGCCCCAAAGCAAGTGTTCTTCGCCACAGGGTGGATTTGCCATATTTTGCTACAGTTACTGGAGTTTGCGGGGTAGCTTTGACAATAGAGGAATCCTGTTCTTGATTCTTGACTCAGATATTTGGAAAAATAAGAAATAAGAATTTTTATATATTTCTATTAGGAAATTATAAATTTATAATAGTCAAAAAATTAAAATAGGCATCTATTTATAGACCATAGTACTCTGAGCAATTTTCTACTTACCATTAGTATGATTTCCTTTTTAAAGGATTTTTAATGTAGATAAAATATCATTACTTCCTCTGTGGTTTTAGTTGATGTGATAATTTGTTTTTTCATTTAAATTCCAAGACAGATATTTCTGATATTAGGTGAATGCAGTCTGTTTCCTATGATTGCGATGTTACGTATTTGGACATTTTTAATACACGGCTAACATATTTCTGCTTGAAATGTCTTGATTATATTGCATATTCTCAAAACCCACATTGCTCCAATAAAACTGTTACTTCAAGAGTAATATGACTATGTGAAGTGACACTTATATTAAATGTGATTTTCATCTACTGTATAGGGTTTTTGAAATTACAACAAACTGTAATTCCATCCAGTTCTGGCTGTGTTGTAAACTTGGCAGTGAACTGAGATGATTTGTCATAATTATACCACTATGGGATTTATTTGGAATACATTGTGACATATTTTTCATTTGTAATAATACAAGATAAGCATCATTCAGTATGAAATTTTATATAGTTATACAGTATAATTTTAAAATGACTCCCTGATGATGTCACCGTATTGTATTGATTTTTCAATGGAATATCTTCATTATCTAACACTCTGCCTTTTTCTTTGCTGCTTATTAATATTGCTAAGAATTGTATGTAAACATGCGTTTGTTTCCTATGAGTAGCTAGTATCAAGAACATCTGCTGCCACTTTGGAAATGAAATAGTGCATTCAAGCTGCCAGTCTTAAGTAAAACACAAGCTTAAAATGCTAATTCTCATTGTGTCCAAAAAAAAAAAAAATCCAGAGATTTTTTAATTTACTTTAGAAAACCAATAAGTTTTCACCTTTCCCTCTATTGATAGTTACCTGTCTACACCGGTGTATGATAATGAAAAACAACACAGCTTCTCACAAATTGTGTTTGCTATGATGGCCAACCACGAGTTTACTCCTGATTTCTCCATTCCGGCTTGGGAAACATTCTGGTCTTTCCCAACTCCTGTTTGCTAGGAACATACCAGCCTAGAGATGCAAGTGAGAGTGAGTGGGACTAGGGACAGGACAAGAGTTAAATGATACTCGGATACTTCTAGGTAAAAGAGAGGACCAGACCAGTTCTTGACCAAATATCCACATGGAAAAATTGCTTTGGATGCCTTCCACCTCACCTTTTACATCCCTCTTTATCTTATACCCCTGCTTATCTCTCCAATCTAATGGATGAGTTCTATTACAGCTTAGGGTCACTGTTCTGATCAGGGACTCGGGAGCAATTTAGCAGTGTGACCTTGAGCAAACTACTTTGCCTAAATTTTCTTGTTTGTAAAATTGGGATGATGTGTAATAGCACCCACTCCAATTGGGATGTAAAGTGCATGTAAAATTTCTCGCATACAGTAGACACATAAAATTGTTAGTAGTAGTGATATTATAATACAATATTCTTATTGAACATTAGATGGTTATGGCTATCTGTGGAGGAGACGACATACGCACCTAGAAGGGGCTCAGTAAATGTTGCATTTAATGAATGTTCCATTAGTAGAAGACCTGTCTTTTCTCATAAATGCTTCTTGCTCAAAATTACTTTTTACCCACTTAAAACTTTCGTCCTTTCAATAAACACCCTCATAAAGATGCTAAGACATAAAAGATAATAAACAACCAAACCACATTAGGGCAGGAATGACTAATGGCCCTAGGAATGTTTTCTATTAAATCATCATAATTGGCAGAATTCTAGGCAACAGAACTGGAAAGGAAAATCTGAGCCTATAATCCAGATGCCCGAATCACATCAGAGAAGATACTGCCATACTGTAAGCCATGAGACACCCAAGACTCAGGAAGTAGGGATAGTGATAACATCGCCCCAGGTCTCATGAATGTTTAGGCCATGGTGACTTAGGTGGACTGACCTCCTGGGTCTCCAGACACCAGATGTCTGCAGGGAGGACCCCAGTGTAGCTTCTTGATTGGATGAGTTGCTGTTTTCCCTCCTCATTGTTACTCTAAACTTTTAGGCTGGCTTTTTAAAAAATAGTAAAGCTGCTTATTATTTCTCCTTAACATTCAGCACAATTGAGTACCAATTATGTACTAAATGTTTCAGATTTAACCCATCTTAGGCTTATTCCAATATAGTTATATAAACTCTTTCATGTGTAACGTAGCCTGGTCCTCTCCTTTCAACTCAAGAGAATCAGACGAACTAATGTTAAAAATTTTCATGGAGCCAATTTTAATTAACATGGTAAAGATCATACTGTTCTTGATAAATTAAAATGTGCAGAACATACGAACTTGACACTGGGCTTCATTTTAAAATAGCATGTTGGGTGTCACTGTGGTGGCTCTTTGACACATCTCAAAATCATGAATCCCTGGCTTACATCTAGTGAAAAATTAACTCTGGTAAGGAGCTTAGCCTGCTAACACAACAGCACAAGGGAATAGTCATCTGTGATAGTAATGAGGACAGTTTTTGAACAGTAAGCCAAAACCTTACCTGTTAAGAGTAAACAATTTTCCCAAGCATTTCATATGACTTATGGTAGATTGATGGTTTAATCTTTTTTTTTAAGTACTTACAATGTATTTATTTATTTACTTATTTTAAAATTCAGCCTTCACTTTTTTTAAAAGATTTTATTCCATTATTTTTTAGAAAGAGGGGAAGGGAGAGAGGTAGAAAGAGAGAGAAACATCAATGTATGGTTGCCTTTCAGCTACAGACCTGGCAGGAGACCTGGCTTTCAACCTAGTTATGTTTCCCTGGCTGGAAATTGAACCAGCAACCTTTGAGTTCGTAGCCCGGCGCCTTATCCACTGTGCCACTAGCCAGGGATTACGTACTTACAATTTATTTCAATAAAAAAAAATAAAGCAAATATCTTACAATTTGTTTCAATAAAAAAAAAAAATAAAGCCAATATCTTACTTTTAGTGAAAATACCTAAACTACGCTGTTGTGTAACTGTGGTGAATATTTCTTCTGTAAAGTACTGAACCAGTCTACAAAGGGCATCTGTTTAGCATCTGCATAACATCAACTTGCTGACATAAAATTTAACATTCATTTTTTGGGCTTTCCAAACTATAGACACTATTCTAGAAACTAAAAATGATGGAGAAATATAGATATAGGTAGAAGAAATGAAGCTGTATTCAAAGAATTCATTTTGAAATTTCATTTTTATGCTGAAAAGTACTCTGTGAGTTCTACTTAAACCTGAAACAAAACAAATTAATGATAACCGTAAATCAAAATGTAATTAGTATAATATCCATTTCTTTATCTTAAAATGGGAAATTTTTAAATCTTCTATTAAAAAATATGAGGCAGTCTTGATGTTTCAAGAATGCTCTTCTCCAGTCACTCTAATTGTTGGAACATTAAATAACCTTTTTGAACTTCAGTTTCCTCATCCACAAAATGTGAATAATTCTTGTACTGCTTACTTCTTAGGGTTTTTGGTGAGAATCAAATGAGATATTATGTGAGGAAATGCTTTGTTAATTACCAGGTTTTTATCAAAGGTGCATGAGGTCTAAATACAAATTATACAATTAGCAATGCAGACTCTAAGGCTGCAGTGACATACCCGTATCTTACATGATCACTTCCATCCATCCTCAGAAGAGCAAGTAACCTCAACTTTCATTGGGAGTGAAATTTTCATCTTAACTTTCCTCATTGGAAGGGATGCTGCTTCATTTAACTGATAGCTGACGTTTGTTGACCTCCCATTATTTCTACATGTTATTTTTTACTATTCAACTACGATTTCTGCATATCATTCAATCCTCACAACCCCTCTGTGATGTAAAGGATGGAACTGGAGTGGAACCGCTTCAAGAACGTGGCGGTGACACAGCTGGTGAAGTGGCAGAGCGCTGCCGGTCCAGGGAGCCACCCAGCCCGCGGGAGGCGGCTGAATCGGTCTAGCGTGGTTGACGACACAGGAAACCCGCACAGGGCTTCAGTATCTAGGAGCCTTGTCATCACGAAGTAATCCTAGAACTGGTCAAACGGTAGCTTTTCCCCAAAAGGACCCGTTAGCGCGACTCATGAAGGGAGCCGAGCGGACCGGAAGTCCTCGCCAGCAACCGGATGTCAGCGGGAGGGCCTTGGCCTCTATGTGTGATGCTTCCGGGCCGGGCGGGTAGGGCTCGCGCCGCCAGGTTCCCTCTCGGTTCCCTCTCGCCCTGGGCTGCCGGTTTGGGCACAACCGGCGGGTTTTCTTAACTAATGACCCGTTTCGTCACGTATCTCAGGTTACTTAAGCGACTTGAACACCTACAAAAGCCCTCCTGAACAGGACATTTACCTAGCACTGATGCTCAGGTAATATGCCTCACTTTTTACAACATTTCTGGTTTGACCAGGTTTCTAGTCTCGGGGCAGTAGTGTGCACTTAGCAGTACATGCCCACGCTCTTTGAAGTTGGGAAAGTTCTCATAACAATTGACATGGTTAAAGAAGGAACTCTTCTAACTGACCTCTTATTAGGAAAGCACCTATAAAGGTGATCCCAAAATATGCTGCTTTACCACCAGAAGGATGCAGACTGATTACTGGTGGTAAAGAAAAAAATTATAATGACATATATTAATTTTACTTTATATTGGGAAAAGTGCGTGGTACATCAAAGCCATGATTTTTAATTGAGGCTAGAATAGGTATTTTTTTTAAAGGACTAAAGTATAGGTATTTCGCTTTTATTAAAAAAAAAAGTTAAAACATTATATAAAGGATACTACTTAACAGCACCTAAATAGGTATAAATACAAGGCCTGTCCCAAAAGTATCAAGTCATAATTAAGTTTGTGCTCAATACTTTTGGGACAGACCTCGTATAAACAATATATGGAAAACATTGACCTATAATATATACAAAGATTTTACTATAGAAGCCTGAGAAAAAAAATTCAAAGCAGTTTTTCCTTGAAAAATTAATTGAGTAAGTAAAGTTGGCCACAAGGAATATGTAAGTGCTTATTAAGTATGAAATGTATGCTCCACTGGGATTTCAAAGTAAATATCGGTCATGTAAATACTTTATTACATGTGTTTATATGTTTTTAATTGGGCTACAAGAGAAACCTCAGGCTTAAAGGTTTTCTTTTTTTGGCTTTTAACGCGTGTGTGTGTGTGTGTGTGTGTTTGAAAATTTTAATTGAAGGCCTAAGATTTGCGCTTTGGTAAAAGTTTTTTGGTGTTTCATCTGTTGGCTTTAGTTGAGAACTGCCAGAAATGGTGCGGTTTTGGAATTCAACTAACATGATATAAAATACTGATCCTCCACTTAATTTGCCCTGTGGCTTGAGGCAAGTTGCCTAAGTGAGCCTCGGTTGCACCAACTGAAAATAGGCTAAATAATCCTTATTTCATGGAGTTGCAATCAAGATAAGTGTGGAATGTCATAACGGGTTTAGTGCAGTGTAGGGACACCATAAATAGATTTTGTGGCAATTAGTTTTATTTTCAGCAATCGATGACTATAAACTACTGTGCCCGATAGTCAAAGCCTCACTGCATGTGTGGGCAGCCTCCTTTCCTCCAGCTTCTTCCTCCGTCTCCTTAGCCTAGAAGCATTCTGGACTTTGCTACTCACCAGCTATTGTCAAGCCACGTCTTCTGCCTTGTCCCGTCCTACCTGTCAGTCATGCATGCCACCTGTCCCTTTCATTTCAGCCTCGACTACTGTTTTCTCTTGAATTCCAGTTGATAGTCCTTATTTTTTCCTCTACTTCAACTCTTCACCAACCACCAAGTACTCAAAGCGAAGTACTCCAATTATAAGTACTCAAGGGCAAAGAAGACTGTCCTATACTTTTCCCATGTTACCTATAACAGTCTGGCATAAACTGAAAAATATGTTCGATCAGGCCCATTGAGAAACTGGGAAAGTGGTGGTTGTAAAAGTAAAATAAGAGCATGACACATTCTGAGACATTGAGTTTGGGAATGATTATACTACACTGAGCACCTACCACAATAGTGACTCATAGCAGTCACTAGGAAATAGTCATTAAAGTCTACTTAACTGAGGGAGACACCTCACTACCCAGCAGTGGAAAGGCAATGGAGAAGAAAAGAAGAAACACAAAATCCCTGATGTCAGAAGATCTGGATTGGATTCAAATTTTATTCCAGTTGCATGACTGTGGGCAAGTCAGTTAACATTAGGTGTGAAATTGAGGGATAGAGTGGAAAGACAGAGCCAAACCAAACAACTAGCAAAACATTAGAACAGACTTGGATGCTAATGATTTAAATCTTGTCTCTGGAACTAACTACATATGTGCTCTTGAGCAAATCACATATCCCTTGATTTCCTCATCTTGGAATTGATCACGATGAAATCCATCTCACAGGGCTATTAGAACACGTATTTGATGCCTGGTCTATTGTGGGCACCTACTAAATGTTGTGCTTATTTTCAAGTAAACCTTTATGCATCTGTAATGCTTCAGTGGTAAAATGGGGAACTTGAGTTAGACAATCAGCAAAATCACTTAGACTCTAACATTCTATTTAGTTACCTCACAGAAAAGATAATAGGTGCTGGATGGACATTGTTATTTTTAAGCTCATTAGGGGTTCCTAACTTGCCTGAAGTTGCAGCTTATAAAAAGACCAAAAAAATGGATACATCAGAATTGCATAAGGCACTAGTCAAATGTATTTTCTTACATTATGGCTTTGCCTTTATTGCATGACAGTGGACATCTTCCCCTTTGATTATGATGATCCATTCTGCCCAGGAAGAACTTCTGTGCACCCTTAGAATGATCAAGTACCTCAGCAATAACTTAAAAGCGGAGTTGAATCTGTCAAGTTGACAGGCAATTCACTGGCAGAAGAAGAGCTATATTTTATAATACATATGTCAAGTTTGACTTCTTAATATTACACATGATTAAACAATTTCCAAGGGACTATAACATTGATTCACTCTATTTTTTTCAGTGAAGGATTCTGCCTATTGAAAAGAAAAATGTAATTTGTTGTGAGTTCATGTTTGTTTTTTGTTTTGTTTTAAGATTTTATTTATATTTAGAGAGAGGGGTCAGGGGAGAGGGAAAGAGATATTAATGTATGGCTGATTTTCACCTGCCTCCAGCCACGAATCTGGCTGGAGACCAGGCTTGCAACCTGGTTATGTGCCCTGGCTGGGGTCATGTTTGTTTTTTTTTTTGTTTTTTTTTTTCTTCAACACCCGTGTTTGTTTTTTAATTAAAGTCCTTTGATTGCTAAAATAAACACAAAATCAGTTTTATTTCTCTTTTCATAACTTTTCCAGATACATGAATCTCAAGTATTGTCTCTTCAGGCAAGTTTCTGAATAGAAGTTTATAATGCCATATTTGTCTGACATACAGCCAAGTAGCAAATATTACAACGTTGCTTAATACTAATCTGAACCTTAAGGTAAAAGAAGCTGGTTTGAAAACTTAAAAAGCATTTCCAGTAATAAGTAAATGCCCTCCTTGCTTCCTGAGGAGCTCACCCTCTAGGGAATGAAAATCTGCTTACACATCCTGGTCTCTCCAGTAGTACAGAGTCGATGGACAGAGCCACTGACACCTGACTTCTCAGCTGTGTGGAATACAATGGGATATACCAAGGAGTTGGGCCTACCCTGGGGGAATCCTGTCGTCCTCCACGGACACTGATATTTGGCAGGGGAGAGGGAGGGTTGCTTTATTTCTAAAGTTATTCTTTAAACATCTCACTTAGAACATCCCTAAGGGAAAATGAAGTTCTAAACAGATAAGACAAAGTAGAAAACCTCATTTGGTTGATCATTTCTGAGATAACTTTAAACGTGTGTAACCTTAGTATAAATTGGCACATTTGTTCCAGGTGAACAGAAAACTTAAGAACTACATTTGATATTGTAATTGATATTTTGGCAGCAGGTAGTAAATGGGAGAGAACCAAAACTAGTTCAAAACTGTTAATAGGAATGTAAAAGAATATAATACAGTCATATGCCACTTAACAACAGGGGGATAGGTTCTGAGAAATGTGTCCTTGGGCAATTTCATCACTGTGTGAACACCATAGAGTACACCTACAGAAAGTTAGGTGGTTATATTGTAGCCTACTGTACCAAACCACGAGATGAAATCAAGCCCAAGAGAAAACGATGCAATCGTGGCATGCCCTCTTCACGTACTGGCTAGCTGTGTTCAAACAGTCCAAAAAAGTACTCTGCGACACCAACAGGAATCACATTACATTTGTCGCTACAAAACAATGTTTATGCCTTACTGCTTCAAAATTACAATAATTACTAGATTTATCAGATGAAATTTAAATGTCATTTAATCTAATAAGAAAGCTCATCTGCAAGGCAAATTTTTTAATAGTTTGATTGCTGTATTTCATTATTAACGGCTTAAGCAAAAAATAAAACTTTGTTGTGTTTGAGTGAAAATGATAAAAAAGGAAGGGAAAAAAACAGTATGGAGGAAGAATCTTAGTTGGTTTCATTCAGATGCTTTTGTAGAAAGAACATTACTCTTTCTTTTTTGTGTGGTTGCCTTTCACCTGCTTCCAGCTAAGGACCTGGTTGGAGAGCTGGCTTGCAACCTGGTTATGTGCCCTGACTGGGAATTGAACCAGGGACCTTTGGGTTCACAGGCTGGCACTAATCCACTGAGCCACCAGCCAGGGTGAAAACATTACTCTTTCTAAATGTTTTAGTAACTTTCTATTATTCAGAATCAATTTTCAATAATATTATTCCCAGGGGTCAAACAAAGTGCTAACCTGTCTTCAATTTTTACGGCTAGTGAGCAGGGCCAGGGTGAACATTTCTATTACATGCCTGAGCCACACAGCATTTCTAGTTCTCACTTCAAAATGCAAATTTGGTTCAAAATGCTCTTTCTAAGGGGACTGTGCTGTATCAGACATAAGTACATTCCGACAACCCCCTATCACAAAAATACCTCATGAGATTTTAACATAATTATAATAATAGACTATTGCTGAAGGGGACTTCAGAGGGTATCTAACCCACTGTCCTCTACTTCATGAGTGAACTGATGACCAGAAAAGTTTAAGCTTGCTCATGGTCTGATTTACGCACTATCTCACAGTCAGTGGCACATAAAGCTTCAACTGTGCCGTTTTCAGTATGTGATACTCGGATTGTCCGATATCCACTACAGTTCCATCTTCCTCTTTCCTCCCCGGCATTTCACACTAGAGATGACCGTGCATACCTCCCCTTCAGCCTCCCTCCAGCCTGTGTACTGTGTATTCGTCCCCTCCTGCCCCTCCTCCAGCTGCATTCCTTCCTGGCACTTCACGTGCAGACGTCTAGAAAGAGAAACACCCTCTCTCCTTTAATCCCTTTATTTTGCATTCCTCAACCCACAGCCAATACCACGCATTTCACTCAGGTTGCTTTTCGCAGTCAGCACCACTGATTTTTGCTGCAGCTGATGGACTGTTATCCATGTTATTTTTCTTCACTGCTCTGCAATCTGTTACACTGTTAGCCTTTCTTCTTCTTCAAGTGCTCTTCTCTTACCTTCTGTCATACCATGCCCTCCTTAACTTGCTGTCCTCTGCTCTGTCTCAGTCTCATCTGATGTCCATGCTTCTAAATGTCAGTGAGTGAGTGTGTCCCAGGAGAACTCTCTCCTCATCTGCAAACTAGTCCTCTCCTCAAGCTCTGAAGACCCACTGTGTGCTTTTGTCTCACAGATCTCCCCCACAGCACAGCTCTTTCCCCTGACTGCCTTGCCCAGCTGGACATCTGTGTTTGCACAGTCCACAGGCTCTTCCAAGTCAGCAAGCTCCTTTCCAGTCTCGGCTCTGAAATTCACTGGCTTCCTTCCAAGGCGCCAGCATTGCTGCCGTCATCTTATGCCTTGATGACTGGTCTTAGGTTCCCATCTTAGACCCTTCCTCATAGCTATCAGTGATCTTCCTAAAATAAAAATGTGCTCATGTTCACTTCCTCTCTCAAACTTGTTGGTCCCGTTGTCCTCATAAGTGTACCTAGCACCGCATAAAAGATGCTTTCTTGACCTGGCCCTACCGCCTTTTCAGCCTCACCCTTCGCCACAGTGTTTAGTTTTCTGAAACTTCCTCTTCTCTTTGGCCTCCTGGGCTTTGCCTGCGCTCTTCCTCTCCCTTCCCTTTTCCCCAGCCCGTTTTCCACTTCCCCCTCCTCTTGGATAATGTCTTGGAATCTTTCAGATCTCATCACCCATGCCTGGGTTGAGAAAACTTTCCTCTCTCTCTTCATAAGCACCCAGCACTTGTTCCTATTACAGACAGCACTCGTCATAGTGCGTTTCACTTGCCCCTGAACTTGTCTGGATTCCCCCTTGAGAGGAGCACTGTCTATATCTTACAGTCACATTCCCAGGATCTAGCATCTGCATTTTCTCTTTATGGATGAGTTAAGGTACCCTGCTAGGTTTTAATTAAAATGTTTTGTTTCCTTCACTGCCGTCAAACTGAAGGTGGGACACAACTAGTCTTTTGGGATCCATTCCATGTCCCTACCAATTGGTGTGATTTGAGCCACCTCTGAAAACAAAATAACCA
Organism: Noctilio leporinus; assembly: GCA_004026585.1. Classification (NCBI taxonomy): domain Eukaryota; kingdom Metazoa; phylum Chordata; class Mammalia; order Chiroptera; family Noctilionidae; genus Noctilio; species Noctilio leporinus. The sequence goes on along the minus strand of PVIW01000552.1, from coordinate 282,395 downwards.
TATAAAAACTCTCCTGGACCTGTAAGTGAATAGAATAGTCATTTTCCAGTGTACTGAGTTATAATAAGGAAACATAGATTTCCAAATCTTTGTAATGTTTGAAGAGACCCTTTAACTTCTGTAATTCTAGGGAAGTTTTCTGAGTTTAAACTTTTTTCTTAAAGAACCTAGAAATGATTTCCTTTTCCTTTCTTAAGGCTATGTATGTATATCTTTTCTTTTCTTTTCTTTTCTTTTTTTTTTTTTTGAGTATTTTTTAAATGTTATTTTTAGAGAGAGGGGAAGAGAGGAAGGCGCAGAGAGAGATAAACATCAATGTATGGTTGCCTTTCACCTGCCTCCAGCTATGGACCTGGCTGGAGACCTGGCTTACAACCTGGTTATGTGCCCAGGCTGGGAATTGAACCAGTGACTTTTGGGTTCATAGGCTGCCACCTATCCGCTGAGCCACCAGCCAGGGCTTTGTATTTCTTTTCTTTACCTCATGCACGTGGTTACAGTGACTTCAAATTAATTAAAATAAATAAACGAGAAACAGAAAAATCAATGGACCTTCAGTATACAAATACATTTGTACTTAAATGTTGCCGAAGAACAGGTAGTTAAACCTCAAAAGACCACAAATTTATCTGGACAAATTATGAATGTAAATATTATTTTTTGTTTCTAGGTAAAATGCTAAAATTTGAATTAACATTATTGATACCACCATACAGATAACTTTGAAATCTATTTTTGTTACTTACATGGAAACATAGAATTTTAATATTCATGAGTGCTGACAGCAGCAGTACCCCCTGTGTGTATTCTTTGGCTATTCTCTTTTACCTTCTTGGTGACCAGCCATTTTGTAGATTGAGCAGGTATTCTGCTTAGGGTCATTTCCTCTGTTTGGCCCCTTTCTGGTCCATCAGCCTCTGGTCTGTCTTTCCCATAGATTTCTTCTTAGGAGTAATTATCTTTCCTTCTTTGTCTTTGCTTTATAATCATGGGTAGGCACATTTTTAGCCTACTCATCACTGCTTTGCTCAGAGAACTGATGTTTTTCAAACCCTCTTAAAATTTCTCTACGGCATCAAAAAGGCCAAACTGTCATAGCAAGATCTGATCTACATTGTCCTTGATGTGCTGCTAGTCTCACTCTTCCTTCTCTCTAGAAGTGAGTGAATCTGAAATCATTTTTGTAATTGAATTGTGTTAGCAACATTCTTAGGAAGAGTATCTTATCCCCTTTTTAGTTCTTTTCTGATGTACTTCTTTCAGTATGAATGTATTTATAACTTTCTAAATATGCAACATAGTTAAATTGAATAAATTGCATACCTTAAAACTCTAATCAATAAATCAATACAAGTTTGAGATTTTCCAAGAGTTTTTTGTCCTTTTTTAGGTGTTATTTATTTGTTTATTTGCTTTTTAGAGAGAAGGGAAGGGAGGGAGAAAGCGAAGTAGAGAAACATCAGTGTGCAAAAGAAACATCGGTCAGTTGTGTCTCACGTGCCCCCAAGTAGGGACCTGGCCCACAACCTAGGTCTGTGCCCTGACCAGACAAGGGAAATGGGTCAACTTCTTTTGTGCTGGATTTTTCTGTGAGACTGCTAACTCTCTTTGAAAGCCAAGAGCCAAGTTTACAAACACATTAACAGGTCTTTAATTTTTTCCTGGCATTGAAGCTGTTCCAGTAAAAGGAAGAACACATTTATGTTTGTTTTTTTCTAAGAGAAATATACTAATGCGTGATAATATAACTACAGAAACTTAAAACCTACTCCTATAGTGCTAAACTACCTTAATTCCCATACAAGCCCACTGGGATGGCAAGCCAAGCCTTAAGAGTGAACCTGTGAATCATCACAATCACAGGACTTAAAAAGCATTGATCATTTGCTGCCTGAGTAAGATTCTAGATTTAAAAGTAGAGGAGTTGGCCTGTGGTAACTAAGCTTTGGAAATGGATTGCTACCAACCTAAGCGAAAGCATGGGATACTCAAGGATTACTCTTCACTGTGTAAGTTTTACAGGATTTGCAGTTTACCTGCCTCCTCCCTCCCTTTCCATGTTGTTTCCTTCATTGCCTAAGTGATCCAGCAAACACTTTTGCTTTGTAAAGTGGGTTTTTGTTCTTTATCCAACATACTTTTATCAGTGTTATACCTTTCTGTTTGCTAACTAGTGGGATTATCACCTGACTCTGAGGGTTTTTTTGTCACTGTTGTTTTTGAAACTTAAACAATAGTATAGGTGTTTTGATACCTTAGATACCTTTTTAACACTGATAGTGCTTCTGTGAGCACAGACATTGTATATAATTATTATGCCAGGTACTGTAAGATTTTTGAAATTGGCAATAGAACACTACTAAAAGATACTAATCCACAATTTAAATTTAATAAATTTAAATGGCTTGATTTTCTGTTCTGTTATTTATTCTGTATGTTATAAAAGCTGTCATATGAGTTGCTGCTGCCTACATTATACATAAAGAAATAGGGATAATCCAATTGGAATGTTCTGACAAACTTATGAGTCTCATAATTTAATATTTTAATCATAGTATTGACTTAACTCTGGAAGTTTGATTAAATTCCTTGTTTCATTTACTAAAACCATGCTATTCTGAACTAAAAGAGATGTAGTCATTATCAAAATTGTAACTTTAAAAATTAACATTGTGAATATTTAGCATCTTCTAGCCATAAACAGTATAATTGTCTTTGCAGTTTATAAATTGTTAACCTAAAATAGAAAGAAGTCTTATATAAATTAGGACAGTTTCTCTTAATATTTTGCAAATACTCAGCCAGTTATGAACATACAACTAAATATTATAGTTCACAGAAAGCAGTTTATACTGTGCGAATATATTTTAGGAGCTTTTGTATGATTATTTTTGGAATGGAAAATGCAACTTATAAAAGTAGATAAATTTCACCAAGTAACACCTAAGTGTTTTGCATTTATTTTAGGTTTTGTCTTGATTTTTTTAAATAATTTGATGTCATTTTCTTCACCAGCCATTTTATTGTTCACCATTGTTTCTTAATATTGAACAAACTATATATTTGTTTATTTGATTACTCTTACCTTCCCCTTACTAGGATATAAATTACATGAAATTAAGGACTTTGAATTTGTTCATTGCTAAGAAGGAGCTTAGAATGTATTTATTGAACAACCAAATTCATTTTGATTTTATACTATTTTTATGTAACACATTTTGAGCTTTTCTTTGTGCTATTATAAAGTAAAATGCCTTTCAAAGAAGAAATCATAGTATGTTAAAGCAATTAAACTTAAATCTGATGGGAATGTTTTAGTAACACCATGTTTATGAAATCAAGATTATAAAAGTTTGTAGAGTCTATATTCTGATCCACCACAGTTTTCTGAGGGTTTTTTTTTTTTTTTGGAAAAAAAAATAAGAGGGCAAATGCTTTATAGTATACTTGATTCTTTTAAATTCATGGAGATACCACCCTATGATGAATCATCCATTGTACTGAAGATTGCAGGAGTCATGAGTAGTGCAACTGAACATGGGACAGTATCATCACCTGCCATACAAAGCAGGGCTGAGTGGCTGACTCACTTGAGACAAAAGCTTTTGGTCCCTTTGGTGGAAGGCATTTTGAGGAAATTAAGCTTGTCTGCAAAATAGCATATTAAGTGGTCTCTTATTATTTAGCTAACAGTCTGCTGGTTATATGTATTAACATTGAGAGACATGAAGCTGGCATTCTCTGCTTTTGGGTCCACTGAATTAGTAAAATAAGAATCCTACAACTGGGTAATTTTTAATTTTATTTATACTTCACCCTGTAGTCCTACCCAACTTCGTCAGATGGGTGTTACCCTCCTTTTATATTTATTATGCAATACATTGTATCTGTTGGTAAAAAGTGGTTTTAATGACCATCAGCAGTTAGAGTGGGGCTGTGGTGGTGACAGTTATGCATTCTCCTGCATACTTACATCAAGTTAAAGAATGGTACATCTGGACAGTGTGGACATAGCTTACAGGATTGATAAGTGACCATTGACCAAATTTTAACCATTTCTAGGGTTGTTATATCATTTCTCTTATATATTCAATTGCCATGTGTGCTTCAAACAAAACCTTAAATGACACAGCTCTCTGTAGTATTTAGATAAAGGAGATGGCTTTGGGAAAGTAGTTTCAATTTCTAAAATACCATGATCTAATACAATGGAAAGTAGCCATTGGTATCCAGCTAACTTTTTGTTTACTGTATATCCATTTTCACTGAACTTTGTAAAATTATAAGTAACTAACATACAATGGAGAGGTTGGGGGTCTAGGGAACAAAGGACCAAAGAAACTGGATTTAAACCCTTCGAGTTACAGGTTTCAGAACAGATTCAGTTGAAATATCCATACCCTTGCCTCTTTCCACATCTGTCCTCCGCCAAATGCAAGTAGTTTTAAATTTTGGTATTTTACTAATAATATTGATGAGCACTATCATACTACCAGTGTCATTAATAGAACTAGAAGTAGCTAATGTAAAAGTACTTGACCACATTTTGGGGAAAACCTCTATGTAGAAAGATAAGTAATTACATTATTTAAAACTTAAACGTTTTGGGGCTTCCGGTCAAGATGGCAACACAGACAGACAGGGGTTGCCTCTTCACACAACCCCATCAAAATTACAACTAAAATATAAAACAGCCATCACTCAAAACTGTCAAGAATCAAGTTGAATGGAAGTCTGATTGCTATGGAATTAAAGAAACCACATCCATCCAGACTGAGCTGGCAGGCTGGTGCCATATCTGAGACACCATCAACCTGGCTCACACTGCTGGACCCCCCTTGCAGATCCCCAGAGACTCTGCCCACCCAGGCTGCTTTCTCAGTGGGACATATCAAAATAGGAGTGCAACACATGGCTGTGTAGTTCAACAACCACTGCTGTAAGCTTTGATATTCCAGGTGGTATGGATATGCCGTTTCTAAGAAAATAGAACAGGCCAAAAAGTATTTCCTTCAGAAGATACATTTGAGGCCATTTGAACCAATTGAGAGCAATAATGTTAGCTCTCTTACTTAACTCCTGGTTAATCACATAGACAAGCTGACTGACTTCAAAGAACCAATAAAATGTGGGTTCTGACTGGGAGCCAGAATGCAAGTGACCTACAGACTTGACTCACTTCCGGGCGGCATCTCCTTTGTCACCTTCCGTGTCTCTTTCTTGGTGGCACAATATGGTGACTCCTCAGCCTAAATTCTGTAACTGTGTGTGTGTATACAGTATATACAATTATATAGTTTTATACATATAGTCACTCAGAGAAACTATCCGTGTGTTTGGGAAATGTGTGCACATTGTTTCATAGCTGTGTTCTCTCCTGTGTGTACATTTCAAACTGAATTTCTTCATCTACCTTGAAGTGATGTAACTACTAACCTATAATTAACTCTACTTCTAATCTCTTCCTTCTGATAAATTTACCTATTCATGTTGGGTCTAATTATAGCTCAGGGTGTAACCATGTTTGTATTCGTCTGAATGAGTGTGCTTGTCTGACAAGGAGCTGTTGTTGCCAGGGCTTAATTGTCAGCTGGCCTGCATGAATTGTGAGTGTACCCCACTGTTAGCTTCAGGGGAGACAGGGAAACGGGAAGACGGAGCAGGAATGCTGCATCCTAGTCCCATTCACTATTGCTTTCCAACATATTTCAACACTCGACAGTAAACGTGGCTGTGATTTTATTTTTTTTCTCCATCCTTTTTAAATAAGAGAAATCAAACACAGATAAAATTGAACTGTCCTTCATTCCCCATCTCCAAATGTATTTCTTCCCATCACACCACTCCGTTCCTCCTGTCCCTAACACAGCCACTGTTGTGAATGTGTCTTCCCAGTTATTTTCCTTAAATATTTTGGCATAAATACTATGTATCTATATACAATATAAACTAATTATTTTATGTTTCTAGTTCATACAAAAAGATCACACTGTATGAACATGCCGCAACTTTCTGTTCTCATATAGCATTTTGGTAGACTTTTTTGACATGATTTTTCCTAGTATGAAAATTGGATACATAGAATATATCTAACATGTAAGTTATGAAACCTAGTCATAAAACAGATAACTCCTGAATGCCATGTATACTAAGAAGTAGAGCATTATCAGGACCGTTGAAGCTCTGGTGTACTACTTTCGTACCCCCTGATTCTATCCAGGAAACTGCTCTCTTGAATTTTGTTCTTAGTTCTCTTTTTTTTGCCTTAACACATATGTATATGTGTTCCTCAACAGTATATTTTCTTGTTTGCTTGTTTTTAAGCTTTGTAGAAATAATAATGCCCTGGCTGGTAGCACAGTGAATAAGGCACCAGCCTGCAAACCCAAAGGTCGCTGGTTCAATTCCCAGCCAGGGCACATAACCAGGTTGCAAGCCAGGTCTCCAGCCAGGTCCTTAGCTGGAGGCAGGTGGAAGGCAACCATACATTGATTGATATCTGTCTCCCTGTCTGCCTCCCTTCCTTCCCCCCTCTCTAAAAATAATAAATAAATAAAAATATTTTTAAAATAAAATAGTGTATCATAGATATGTATTTTAGATGTGCCTTTTAATTCAATATGATTATTTTAAGATTTGTTTATTTAGTTTATGTATTTTCACTGCATGTGTAGTATTCCTTTGGGTGAATTTATCCATTTTTCTACTAGGGGACATTTGTGTTGTTCCCAGTGTTGTTATTTATAAACAGTGCTTCTGTGAACATTCCTGTATATCTTTTCTGGTACACATATGTAAAAATTTCTCCAGCCTATGTACCTAGGAACACAATGACTGTGTTGTAATATAGCACTATATGCATTCAACTTAGGTAAGTCCACATTTTTATCCAAAATGATTGAACATACTCATCATCGGTATGTAGGAGTTCTTGTTTTTTCACATCCTCATCAACACTTGGTTTTGTTGGGCTTTAATTTTTGCCTGTATGTTTTTTAAAATGATATCAAATTGTAATTTTGTTTCATTTTTCTGATTTTAATGAGATTGAACATTTTTACATGATTTTGGTCATTCATGTTTCCTCTTTTTGCAGATGCATACCTTTGTCTGTTCTAGTGTGTGATTAGTCTTTTTGCATTGATTCATAGGAATTTGTATAACCTGAACGTTAGAATTGGGCCAGTTTTATATGCTCCAGATATCTTGTCTAGCTGTGTGGCTTGCCTTGTCAGCAGTCTAGTTAGACTCTAAACTTTTGACTTTAATATTTAAGTGCTAAATCCATCTGCAAGTGAGGTTTGTATATTTTTAGAGGTAAAAAAACAATTTTTCTGTTTTCCAAATATAAAAACTGTTTTCCTATTCCCATCAATTCTGACATATATCAGATTTCCATATGAACAGGGAAAGGTTTGAGGGTTTTGTTTTGTTTTGTTTTTGCTTTTATCTTTTATATTTTCAGCTTCCAAACACATTTTAGAATCAACTTGTCAAGTTTTTCAAAAAATTGTTGCATTTGTGTTAGAATTGTACTGGATCAATTTAGAGGAATTTGATATATGTAGTATGTTTGGATCACCCTACCCATAAAGTTGGTATTTCTCTGTATTTAATTCTATTGTATATGTTTCAGTAAGTTTGATAATTTTTTTCATAATCATACATTTTTGTAAAATTTATCCATAAGTTCCTCATATTTTTAATACTACTGTAAAAGCTATTTTAAATATATTTTATAAGTTATTGGTGTATTAACATGCAGTTGATTTTTGCATCGTGACTATATATTCAGTTTTTGTTATACAAGTACTTTTTTATTAAGCTTAATAAATTGTTCTGAGATTTGGGGAGTTTTTCTGCATTCATCAATACTGCAGATGTTAATAGTTTTATTTCTTTCATTTTAATCTATATGCCTTTTTTTCCCTTGATGAATATGATATTTCATACAATAATAATAATTCAAAGTGGATATGGTGAGCATCCTTATCTTGTTCCTGAATTTGTAAAGGGTGTGATTTTAATATTTTACCATTGAACATATTAGTTGCTGTGAGGTTTTTATAAGTGTTTTTTATCAGGTTAGATGAAAGAAGTTTCTATTCCAGTTTTGCTAGGAGCTTTTATCATGAATGGCTATTATAAAAGCCTATTGTCTATTTTTTCTGCATCTATTATCTTTTTTCCACTTACCCTTTTAATGAAGTAAATGACAATAATTTCCTGTTATTCAACCATCCTTGCATCCCAAAATAATCTCAACTTGGTTACGATGCGTGCTTTTTTGATATATTGCTCAACATTGTCCCCCCCCCTTTTTTTAATGTAGGTATAAACTAATTTCAAAATGAGACAACAGAACTTGAATCTCTATTGATAAAATCTTTCCCAAACACCTAACAGAGTTGCCCACTTTGCTACAGGGTGTGAGGACAATTTCTGGCTGTTAGGTGTCAGTTTGACATAACAAAACGAACATTGGAAAGCCCAATTATTTTTGTCCTTCTGTTCACCTGAGAGAATTAACACAATTGAGTTCACTTGTGTGGGCCTTATCTTCCTCAGTGAGTTTCTCTGGGGCTCAGACACAGTGTTTGCTGCTAGTGGCCATGGAGCTTCACTTGCTTTGCTGTTACTAGTCCGCCACCATCCAATAAACACTTACTTACTAGACACTATCGATTTCTCAAGGAACTTTTAGGGAGGGACAGAAAAAGTAAACAGTTATAAAACAGTTGTAAAGTGAAATGATGTGTCTTCTCCAGACCACTCTAGAAATGGGGGGCGAGGAGATGGGCAGGGAGCCCGTTGGGTGGAGAGAGACAAGTGACGGATCGGATGAGACATGTGACTTGGGCCGAGTTTCATGGATGGTGAGCATGTACTGATCTCCTGAATCCCAATTGTGTTCGCAGTTGCTAACAAAATGGATATTAGACCTTTATTCCCCCTAGCTGCTCTTTTGGCTTTGAAAATTTGTCTCTTTGGCCCTATGACCATATTACCCTTTTCAGGATGTCACAGATCATTTCATGCTTTATTAAATATTTGTGCTTCCACCTGTGGCCTACGGTCCTTGAATCTTTTGTTCCATAAATTTAGCGTTGTGAATGACAAAACAGAGTCATCTTTGTTCTGTTTATTAATACCAACGTATTTCATATATGGCATAGTGATGATGTTATAATGAACCTATTAACTTGGTTGTGTTTTTAAGAAAATGCTCAATTTATTATTACCATAAATAGATTTTTTTAATTACAGGCTTTATATCATCTCTAAGCACATTTCATTTGTATGTCTTATTTCAGTGCTGGACCCAAAGGAGACAACATTTATGAATGGAGGTCAACTATATTGGGACCCCCAGGATCTGTCTATGAAGGAGGGGTGTTCTTTCTTGACATTACCTTTTCACCCGACTATCCATTTAAACCCCCTAAGGTCAGTATGACGTATTCATTCGTTTTTAGCAATATATATTGTTGAATATGTATGGGCATATACATATTCTTAAATATACATATCTAGGAATAAATGTCTATTCTGTTAGCATAGACAATGTCCCAAGGCTGATTTATGTAAAAAAAAAAGCAGAATGCACAAAGTTAGAGGTTATTCCTCCACCCCAGGCCTTTATTCATATTTCATTGCTTTTTCTCATCCTCTCTCGGTGTCTGCTTTCCGTGGTGTACGTTTAAGTGTAGCCATAGGCAGCTGTTCCGGCTGAAAGTCGGGGAGTGCGGTCGGGCTGCTGCCAGCCCCAGCACCTAAAGCTGGAGCCGCAGCCAAGCCCCGAGGCCAGACTGAAAGTGGAGGCCGGGCTTGTGGCACCAGCTCCCGAGCTTGTGTTGAACTGCTGCACGGTTCAGCTGCTCTCAGGAAGTACACGTGCGCTAGAACGGAAAGTGTGACCCACAAGACTTTAAAGGTCATGCCAAGAACCTTCAGTAAAGGAGTGTTATAACTGTCCGTTAGTGCAAATGATTAATGTATTAAAACTCATAAGGAATGACTAGAGAAAGTGGAAGAGTACAATGATGAACACAGGAGAATTTGCACTTACTTAAATCAAGATTATGTACTTTAAGAATTTTTTCACATTCCTTTCCACTGCCTATACATCGGTCATTTGATGAGTGTCAATTTGTTCTCCCCTTGGCAAGGAAAAGGCCCTGGGGACACTGTATGGATTGACCACCAAGATGGAATTCTTATTTGACAAGACTTGCCTCTCAGTGCAGAGGGAAATAAAACTGGCTCGAGCTGTGGGTGAGAGTGAACAATTTTAAAAAGCGAGAATATCTGGTTGGTGGCTCAGTGGAATGGTACCGGCCTGCAAACCCAAAGATTGCTGGTTCGATTCCCCAGCCAGGGCACATAACCAGGTTGCAAGCCAGATCTCCAGCCAGGTCTGTGGCTGGAGGCAGGTGAAACGCAACCATACGTTGATGTATGCCTCTCTCCCTTCCCCTTTCCCTGGAAATAATAAATACAACCTATTTTTTTAAAAAGCAATAATAGCCCTGGCCAGGTGGTTGGAGCTTCATCCAGTACACCAGAAGTTTGTGGGTTCGATTTCCCATCAGAACACATACCTGAGTGGTGGGTTCAGAATGGGAATGGGAGGCAACCAATCAATCAGTGCAGTGTTTCTCAATCAGTCAATCAATCTCTCTCTCTCTCCCCCTTTTCTGTATCTCTAAAATCAATAAACATATCCTCAGGTGAGGACTGAAAAAAAAGGGAATCAAGACTAAGACTGTACCTTCACCGTGACTTTCTGTAATTCTCTTCCCTTTCTCCTACCTTCCCTTTCTCTTCCTTCCTTCCTCTCATGCCATTGATGCTTGCATATGGTTTTGATTTCAAAACAAAAAGTAATAACTGTTAAGTTTACCAAAGGAAAAACCAAGTTGTAAAGAAACTAAACAATCAGCGTTAAGCAGCAAATAGTGGTGAAATTCTGGGTATCAGAACTGCAACCCAGAAAGTATTTCTCCAAAGCCCATCTTTCCTACTCTGTTGCACAATCCATTTTATCCACGCTGACAAGAGTTGCTGGCACCGGTGAACACACAGAGCTGCGTTGGGTAGGTTTTCAGGGAAAAGGCCATACTCTATCTAATCCTTTTATTTTCTCCTTTTACTGAATGGGAACCTTATGTCTTTCCATTCTACTTGGTCCACCCTCTAAATCACCTGGAGCACTTTCTCCAACAGCCTCCTCTGCAAAGGAAATACAGAGCAGGGGAAAAGACAGAAAATCTCAGATCAGGCGGTGGTGCTGTTTGTAGGTCTGCTCTAGTTCTGTGGACATCTCAGAAAATGTGTGGGCTTATCCAAGTTCTGCATGACAGAAATGTGGAAGTTAAAGCTAGAAGGGAAGGCTAGTAAGTTAGATAAAATCATTGCGTTTCTGAAAAGGCCTCACTGGACTGAAAGGATAGGCTAAAACTAACAAAGTGGAATTTAACCTAGCTCAACGTATAGTATTTCATTGAGTATCAGAAAGAAATCGTGATACAAGATAGGAAAGAGAGACTTGATTTATTTTCATGTAAATAAAATTTGTAGGCCTTGGCTGACTAAATACTATGGGAACTTGCAGTTCTTAAAGGCTTAAGGAGAAATTTTGAAAAGTACAATCTCCAGGACTTGGAACCAATTACACTATATCTCGGGCACCTCATTCACTTCTAAGCTCCTAATTTTAAGAACAAACAAATAAGCTGGGAAGAAAAAGAGGGTTATTAGCGGTCTTTATTATTAGACACTTTACAGTGTCTGACCCATGCTTCACTGAGTCAGACACTGTAGCGGGCATCAGCTGTGCAACTCACTTACCCAGAACACCCTAGTGTGGCTAGGGTGTTCCCTTTCACAGATGATGAAGCCCAGAGAGGTACAACCAAGAATGTGTTGAACCTCTGGCTCTTGGGGCCATGTACTTTCCACTGAAATATACGGTCACTCTGTAGGTGTTTACTAGTATTTACTAGTATTGTAAAAATAGGACGTAGGAGGAATGTTGTATCTTTGCTCAGATGTTTCAGGAACTCTGTGGTGTGCGTTGGGGTTAGACTTTATCCAGATGGCTAGATGGGACAAAAATAGAAGCAGGAGGGTATCAGTTACAGGAAAGCAGATTTCAGTTCTATATGAGGAATCTCTGACCCATAGCTAGACAGTCTGCTTTTGAATAGCTGCTAGGTTTCCCTTTAATGTAAGTGTTGGAATAAAAAATGAATTAGTACATGTCAGGAGTATTACCAGAAAAAAACGAAATTCCCCCCACTGAATGAATTGATTAGGCAATCCCTCAGGACAAAGAAAAACCAAACTTTGGTAACTTACATCACAATTTAAACACATATTTAGAACCACATCAAAATTTTAACTAAAATAAAGAACAACCATCACTCAGAACCCTCAGAAATTGAGTTGAATGGAAGTCTGACAACCACAGAATTAGAGAAATCACATCCACCCAGAATACAGGACAGGCTGGTCCCTCATCCATGTGGTAGATAAAAATTTGGGAGGGGTATTTCAGGAGTGAGGATTCCCAGCCCCACACCAGGCCCCCCAGCCCAGGGTGCCAGGAAGATAAGTCCCCACAACTGGCTGCAAAAGCCAGCAGGGATTGAGTTGGTGGAAGAAACTTCCGGAGCCCCAAGCAGTTCCTCTTAAAGAACCCACACATGGACTCACCTACTAAGACTCGCTCCCCCTGACTCCAGCATCAGGGTAGCAGCTTGAAAGGCACCAGTGACATACAGGGAGGAATGGAAGTGTCTGGCATCGAGGTGAGCAGAGGCCATTATCCCACTTTAAACCTTACCCTTACAGAGCTGGCAGGCTGGTGCCGTATCTGAGACGCCATCAACCTGCCTAACACTGCCTGACCCGCCTTGGAGATGCCCGGAGCCTCTGCCCACCCAATCTACGGGCCCACACCAGCTGTTTTTGCATACAAATGGCTGGTCTTAGCTCATGATTCATAATGTCCTAACTCCTCTCAGACAGCAACAGCCGCCTCAGTGAGCCCCAGGCCTGGCACTAGCAGCAGCCAGCCTAGATTCACAGCTTGGCTTCCCTTAGGAATCTCCAAGCCCAGCACAAGTAGCAGCATCTCAGATTTTTAGTCCCAGGAAAAACAGAGCTGGTGGTTAACATTGGCCAACACCACCCAGGAAACCCCAGGAACAGAGCACCATCATCCTGCCCCTGCACAGCTGATCTTCCACAGAGGGCACAGGTTGTTGGTCAGTGGTCACAGCCAGTCCTTACAGCTGACCTGCCTGGGTAAATCCCTCCCACTGATCTGCCAACAGCAACCAAGGCTCAACTATAAGAGAAGGGTGTACTGAGCCTACAAAAGAGCTCACCTTGAGTACCCAGATTAGGTGACTGGGGAGGCTGTGCCACTGCACCCTATAGAACACTTACTATGTTAGGCTACAGCACCAAGACAGAGAGTCAGAGAAGCTCTACACAACACATAAAAACAAACTCAAGGGTTCTGCCAACATGATAAGACACAGAAACATGCCCAAATGGAAGAACAGATCAAAACTCCAGAAAAGAACTAAACAAAAGGGAGATAAGCAATCTCTCAGATGCAGAGTTCAAAACACTGGTTATAAGGATACTCAGAGAACTTAGCAAGGACCTCAACAGCATTCAGTCAGAAAGGAATGATACACTAATAGAAATAAAGAACAATTTACAGCTTAACAGCAGTAGAGTGAATAAAGCCGAGAATCAAGTCAATAATTTGGAACATAAGGAAGCAAAAAACAACCAATGAGAACAACAAAAAGAATTCAAAATAAATGATGATAGTATAAGGAGCCTCTGGGACAACTTCAAGCATTCCATTATTTGAGTCATAAAAGTGCCAGAAGAAGAAGAGAAAGAGCAAGAAATTATAAATCTATTTGAAAACATAATGAAAGCAATCTTCCCTGATTTGGTGAAGGAAACAGACATACAAGTCCAGGAAGCACAGAACCCCAAACAAGATGGACAAAAAGAGTCCCACTCTAAGATACATCATTATTAAAATGCCAAGTGTTAAAGATAAAGAAAGAATCTTAAAAGAAGCAAGAGAAAAGACATTAGTTACCTGGAGGAGAGTTCCTATAAGACTGTCAACTAATTTCTCAAATGAAACTTTGCAGGCTAGAAGGCATTGGCAAGAAATATTCAAATCATGAAAAACAGGGACCTACAGCCAAGTTTGCGCTACCCAGCAAAGCTATCTTTTAGAAGGGAAAGGCAGATAAAGTCCTTCTGAGGCAAGAAAACACTAACGGAGTTCATCATCACCAAACCATTATTGTATAGCATTTTAAAGGGACTTATTTAAGAAGAAGAAATAAATCAAAACTGTAAACAATAAAATGGCAACTAATACACATCTGTCAACAATTGAATCTAAAAAAGAAACAGGTGAAAGGCAGCCATACATTGATATTTCTCTCCCTCTCTTCCTCTCTCCCCCTCTCTCTGAAAAATAATAAAATATTTTTTTAAAAAAAACTAAGCAAATAGGAAGAACAGAGACAGAATCGTGGATACAGAAAATGTTTTGATGGTTGCCAGATGGAAGGAGAATGTAGGGGAATAGGTGAAGAGGTGAGAGGATTAAGAAGTACAAGTAGGTAGGTACAGAATAGCCATGGGGATGTAAAGTACAGTATAGGAAATGGAGTAGCCAAAAAACTTACATGCATGACCCATGGGCATGAACAATGGTCGGGGGAATGGCCTGAGGGAGTGGGTGGTGCTGGGTGAAATGGGGCAAATGGGGAAATCAGGACAATTATAATAGCATAGTCAATAAAATATAATTTTAAAAAATAAGAGAAAACACCCATAAAATAGATAAATGCACATTTATTAGAAACCTATGGGAAGGTTTTCAAAGCATGTTATTACTGCCTAATTTTATCAGTTTTAGAAAGTGAATTTTGTAGACAGGTTTATTATTCTAAAAGAGGAGAGTTTGTGTCTTGAAAGCTGTTAACTAAAACAAAGACTTTTATTAGTGGTTTTGAAGTGCCATGCTCATGCATTTTCTATACCCTAAATAATCCATATTTGGGGTCTTATTTTTTTTTCCCTCTGTTGCCTTCATCCTGTGCTCTTTTCCAGCAACCCCTCATCACACATTTTGATTCATTCAACATTTTCCAGTGCTCTGAAGACTTCACCCAGAGTAGCAGTAGGTGTCAGGGGAAATTGTTGGTAAAAGCAGAGGCTCACAAATAAATCTGATTTACTATCTAATGGTTATCTAGTATCCAGACCATAAAATAGTCTGTGGTATGATTGGATCCATGAGATGAACTATACCCAAACTGTCATACTTGGAATCCTTAGTGAGGACTTTTACATACTATAGTACTCAAATATATCCCTTAAAGGTCAGGGGAGTGGCTTTTCACCACAAGACCTTCTTGGGAATAGGGCTTCTTCAGTTTGAACATCCAACACTTCATCTAATTTTTCAAAATCAGACATGAACTCTTCTGATTCACCTAGATTCTAATAAGGCAAGCAAAACAATTTTTATAAGCATGTAATCCTCATCATCCTTGGTATACCAGTTTTAAACAGGCCAACTACTCATTCTTTCTTCCTTCCTTCCTTTCTTTCTTTTAAAGGTTTTATTTATTATTTTTAGAGAGAGGGTAAGGGAAGGAGGCAGAGAGAGAGAGAGAGAACCATTGATGTGTGGTTGCCTTTCACCTGCCTCCAGCTAAGGACCTGACTGGAGATTTGGCTTGCAACCTGGTTACGTGCCCTGGCTGGGAATCGAACCAGTGACCTTTGGGTTTGCAGGCTGGCACCTTATCTATTGTGCCACCAGCCAGGTACTCATACTTTCAAGTGTCGTATCTCAGTACAATTATAGTACATTCATTTTTTAATGTATTTAATCAATATGTTTATGCATCTTTTACTAAATCTACAGCATTTTTGTTTGTATAACAGTGCTAGTTGTACATAAAGTATCTGATGCCAAATCTTTAGTTGAATTGTTAACCACTAGTAATAATATTTCTCTGGGAAATGTTTGTTTAATGAAACTTTAGAAGTAACAACATATGCCCTGGCTAGTGTGGCACAATGGATTGAGCCTATGAACCAAAGGTTCGATTCCCAGTCAGGGCACATGCCTGGTTTTGGACCAGATCCCCAGTTGGGGGTGTACAAGAGGCAGCCATCATTGCTGTTTCCCCTTCATTCTCCCTACCTTCCCCTCTCTCTAAAAAGCATAATAAACTGCTGGCTGATATGTCCTGAAGTTTTTAATACTATATTTGTTTTCCAATGTAAACATACATTTTAATGTTATAATTCAGATATATATTTATTTGTATTTACTTTTTCATTTAACTTATTGGGGGTAACACTGGTTAATGAACTTATACAGGTTTCAGGTGCACATTCCACAACAAATCATCTGTACACTATTGTGTATTCACCACCCCACGTCACGTCTCCATCCTTCATGGTTTATCCCCCAATACTCTCCTCCACCTCTTCCTAGCCCACCCACCCCCCAAGCAGTCACCACACTGTTGTCCCTGTCCATGAGTTGTTCTCTTTTTCCTTTTTGTTCTGTCCCTCCATCCCCACACCCAGGCCCCATCTGACAGCTATCAGCCTGCTATGAGTCTGTCTCAGCTATCTATTTTTAACATAGAAATCGCTTTATACTTTATTGGGAAGTACATTTTCTTATTTATTTTAAAAACAATTACTCCTGTGCTCAAAACCTGCACTTTTTATTTTAAAAGTCGAATGCCTGTTTTAATATTTTAACTTTACGGTGTTTACATATTTGTAATAGAATAAAAAGTAATTGCAGATAAGCAAAGGAAAATTTTTTAAATTACCTATAATCTTAATCTAGAAAGTATTCATATCATTTTTAGAGGTTTTTGTTCTTTGCACACATATATATATACAGCTATGTTTTTTGCATACACATAGATATATATATACAGATAAAAATCCATACTCATCATTTCAGAATAAATTTTTAACCTAGTATTCATCTAACACTATATATAGCTCCAATAAACATGATTACATTACAATTATAGAAGCTCTAAAGTATTCAATTATATAAATATGTCAAATTAATTTATTTTCTGTTAATAGCATTTAAGTCCTTGTCAAATATTTTGTTATAATCAGTAATGTGAACATCTTCACATATTTTTATATACTTGAATTATATTTCTTTTTTTTTTTAATTATATTTCTTGAGGCAACTTTGTTGACATGGAACTTTTGGGTAGATGGGTTTACACACATTTGTACAGTTTTGATACAGATAGGCAAATTGCCCTATAGAGAAGAAAGTATTGGTTTACATCATTGTCATCCCAATATGATAGTGGAGTACATTCCTACACTGTCAGGATTCCTAGTCTTTTTTCATCTCTGCCAGTCTAAAAGATGAAAAGTGAAATCTCATGGTTGCTTTCATTTTTATTTATTTTACTACCAGTGAGATGCGGAATTGTGTTCATATTTTCTTATGTCTAATTATTTCTCTCTTTTGTGAATAATATGCACAATTTTCTTGAACTTTCACATCAAATAAAATTAACAAGCATGCATAAAAAATTTCAGAAACAAAATCATAAAATATTTTATTCCTACTTTATTTTTTTTCCATTAGAAACACTTGAAAATATTGTGACACAATGTCTGATGTTTTACAGGGCTTCTATTAACATAGCATCTTAACTAAGGAGTCATGTTAGATTATAGGTTGGATTTTTGTTTTTATAGTAGAAATACATGGAGGTAACCAATTCATAGTTTGGCTTTTTCCGTCTCCCAGTGGATCTGGATGGGTTTTGTTTTTGTTTTCGTTTTTTAAGTGGTCATTCTAAACAGATTGAAGAGTAGGAAGGTAGGAGGATCAAGCATGTTTGTTATTTATTGTTAGTATCTTGGACAACCTATGCACAAGTCAGGTGTGCTGTCTCAACATTCAAATCTGTTGCTGCAGAGAGTTGTTTTCTTTGGTAATAGAAGAGGCTCTGCCAGGAGATAAATTCAAAAAAGGAATGATGATAAAACTCGTACCTAAGATATATGGAAACCAACAATGAAAACTACATGCACAATAATATCAGAGATCTTTTAAATTTATTTTACTTTCATTACAAATTTTTATCAAGTGACTTTTAAGATAAAACAACTTGGAGGTTATTTCGGAGAGTATTTTATGTTTTATGGGGGTTTTTGGTTTGTTTTTATGAAATCTGTGACTTGCCTACTAATGAAATGTCAGCTAACAGGAAAGACTTTACCTGCTTTCAGACAATAAAATAGGTCATTTAGGTCCATCAGGTTTTCAAATCTTCATTTTGTTGTCCACATTAGAGATGAGTCTTAAATTGAGAAGCCAAGGCTAATTGTGAATAAAATAGCTAGTTAGTTATAGTGAAAAGCAGTGAAATCCAGCATTCAAACTCTAGAGATAGATTTATATTTCAAGTTTGGCAAGGAATTTCACAATTTTATTCTAACTAGGTTGTTACCGTTGACTTTCTGTTGCTTCTGCTGCTGCTCAGGAAAAAGAAAGAGTTGGCAGTGTCTCCAGGATTTTCGGCAGGAGTCACGGTTCACGTTTATAAGCCCAACGGCCTGCTCGTTTGCTCCGGCCTTGAAAGAACACATGGAGTAGCATGAATTAACTTGTCTTTAACCTGAGTTCACATAGTCACGTAAAGCCTTGGCCATGAATCAAACACACTCATACGCATTGACCTGCCTATTTGACTTCTCTAGTAGAACCTCCAACAGTCACCTCCAACTTCACTGTTCCAAAATAAACTGTTGATTACACAACCTTCCCCCTGTCCTGCCAAAGCAGCAACTCCAATCTTCCTCATCCCAAAGAATGAAAACTCAAGTTTTCTAGTTGCTAAAGCTAAAATCCTTGCAGTCATCTTTGACTCACACAGCCTAGCTAGACCCAGTCTTACCAGCTCAAAATAAATATTCCAAGTAAACCCAACTCCACCCATTTCTCATCATTTCTCCACAGTAACACTGTCCTGAGCCACCATCAGCTGCTCCCCTCCCCCAGGTTGCACCCTCCTCTCCCCCGCCTGCCTGGCCGCCCTCCTTCCCCTTATGCCTCCTGCCCCGAAGAATCCTGCTATCCTGTAAGCCAGATTGTGTTAGTACTTTGCCTAAAACCCTTGGGAACTCCCCTTGTTCACAGTATACTTTCCAGAATCGCCTGTCCTCTCTTTTTTTTTTTTTTTTAAAGAGGCTTTTATTTTTTATTTGTTTTTAAAGATTTTATTTATTATTTTTAGAGAAGGGGGAGAGAGAGAGGCAGAGAGGGAGAGAGACATTAATGTGTGGTTGTCTTTCACCTGCCTCCAGCCACAGACCTGGCTGGAGACCTGGCTTGCAACCTGGTTATGTGCCCTGGCTGGGGAATCGAACCAGCGACCTTTGGGTTCACAGGCCGGCACCTTAACTACTATGCCACAGCCAGGGCCACGCCAGTCAACTCTTGACGCGAATACTCTGCGCTTGCTCCTTGCACAGAGCCGCTCATTTACCCTGCCTGCCTGCATGTCTGCACCCCCAGATTGACATGGCTCACTCCGTTTCTCCTTCCACGTGTCTGATCAACTGTCACCTTGCTCTTGCCTGACAGCCCACCCATCTGTGCTCCCCCCGAGCTTCCCCACCACCACCACCACATTTGATTTTTCTCCATAGCACCTCGCCCTCCTGCATTGTACATTCCTTTATTTATGACTTTGTTATGTTTCCCTTTCTCCAGTTAGCATGTAAGCTGCAAGGTGACAGGGACTTTATCTGTTTTGATGTCACCCTCCCGTGTTCCCAGCACCTAGAGCCATACATTGAATGCAGGAATACTCATTCAATAAAAATGTGTTGAATTAATTTAATCCACGCAACCTTGCCGTAAAGACACTATTCATGTCTCCCACCCCAGTTCCGAGATCAGGAAACTGCGGCACAACAGAGTAAGTGGCACACGGGTCACATGGGAAGTAGGAGGCAGGACTAGCATTCCCATCCAGGTCCGAGCTGAATCTTGCATCCCCAGTTTCGGAGAACATGTAAATTGCGTGTGCTGCTGGAAGAAGGAATGCTTGTTCTCAGATTTTACACTCTGGTGTAAGTTCACCTGGACAGGTGAACCCCTGAGCCAGGTTTGCTGGGAGGGAGGCGAGGGGTGCTAAGGAGGAAAGAGCTTAGAAAGAGAATATGGGTGCTGGGCTTGCCTTCCCTTCAGCCCAGAGCCGCTGTCCGGGGCCTCCCGAGCCTTCGCTCCACTGCCTTCCTAAGGCGCAGGCGCTGGTATCAAGTCTGCGTTAGGCGGTGAACACAGATCCCTGGATTTTGCTAGCCCTAAGCTAAAGGAGAAGTAATTTCACACTTTACAGGTTATTTTCACATGTTCACACTCAACCAGTGTCAGAAACAGCCTTGTCTTCCCACGGTCACGACTGGGCTGTAGTATTGCTTACATCTCGTGAGTCAGTTATTTGTCTTTTTAGTGCATTCTCCTTTTCAGGAAACCTTTTTAGAACACCATCCTACACTTTAATGTTGTGTGAATTTTAAATGAATGGGATGAATACAACTAGTAGATCAAAACATCAGTCATTATCTTCCTGCTGTTAAAACAACACACGTTACATCTGTGTGTCCAGGGGCCACCAATGTAAGAATTACTAAGAAGTAGGATTGGCTTCTGTTTGTGTGTTTTTAAGGAAAGGAGTACTAACTGTATTTATTTGCTGTAAACCAAATTGAATATGGGTATAAGCTAATAGAAAATCAGGCTGAAAGGAAGTTCTGTTTTGTCTATTTGGGGAGGATCCTCTCACCCTTGCTTCCTGTAGTCTAATTCAGTTCCAAATTTGGAAGAAAGGCCTTTAATCTATCATTGTCTCCATTTTGTTTATTGCCACTCAGTGGTGGCACCTTTGACCGAGCTCTGATGGAGTGGGAGTTTAATTCACCCCTCCATTACCAACTCACCCCACCCCCATCAGGCTTGCATAGAGGTGGGGTCATCAAACAAGTAGCTTGCCATACCCCTCCATGCTCTGGAGTTCCTTTCTCTATGGAATGTGACCCCGCTGCAAATGGGAGCTGGTGTTTGTTGACATTGGCACAACTGGGAGGATGGACAGGCCTACATTCCTTCACAAAGGATGTTTTCTACAGTGAGGTTGAATGAACAAAGGAACTGGAATGAGACATACAGATGTTTGGAAAATGAGGAGCCCTCTTGCTGTCAGAGCCAGGGAAGGATGGCAACTCACTTCTCAAAAAGAGGTGATTTTTCCAAAGAAAGGTTCACAGGTCTAGACAAGTGACACTCCCTTTTCTGATGAGAAAGGGGTGGGTTAGCTTCAAGGTGAAGTCTTCAGGACCCCAAACATCAAGGGGCAGGGACCCACTAGTCCCTGAAAATGGAGACCACTGGGAACTCAGAAACCCCACCAGGCACAGAAAGTTCAGGGGCAGTCAGGTGATGTTGGGGGAACCCCTTGTAGAGAAGGGGATGTTCTGCACAGCTGAGCTGGAAAAAGCTTCAAATGTGGTAGGTACTTCGCTAACCTTCAGGAAAGAGCCCCTGATGGAACCAGATCAATACACAACACACCCTGTGTTCATTGAGTGTAATTTTTAAAAATAGGGCAGGGATTTTAGAGAGAGGGGAAGGAGGTAGGGAGGAAGAAAAACATCACTCCGTTGTTCCACTTATTGAAGCATTCACTGCTTGATTCCCGTATGTGCCCTCAGCAACTTTGGCTTACGGGATGCCACGTGACACTCTTACTCAGCTGAGCTGCCCGGCCAGGGCAAGTGTCTGTAAATTTTAAGATAATGTTACAAGATAATGTTAAGGTAATGTTGGGAAGTGGCATGGGGAAATGGTATTCTGCATGTAAGAAAAAGGTGCAGTTTCTCTGCGGTATTTAAATACTAGTTTGGAGAGCTCTATGTAATGTTGTTTTGTTCAGGCTTGATACAGTGGGGAGATCTGAGTTAATTTTTAAGACTACCAAAGTAACCAAACATTAACCTCTATGACAATCATCAACTTTCCTTGACTTTTTTTCCTTAGAGTTGGAGCTGGATATCTTGATAAGATAGTAACTTCTTAGAGATTTGCATAAGCAAATCCAAGGAAAATTAAAGGATTGCTCTCAGTTCCCAGCTGGCCAAGATCAGAGTCAGTAGGCAGTCATGGCTTATCACTGAATTAGGGGGAAAATAGGATCAGCTGGTCTTGCCCTGTAGAAAATAAAAAGAGAAAAAGGTCAAACAGAAGTTACAAGGCTGGAAAAAAGTAGATTGAGGAGCAGATAGCTACACTGCTTCATACAGGTGTAGGTAGTTATTCCAAGCAATCAGGTACATTTTCATATGGTATCAATATGTTAGCAGAAACCTGCCAAAAATTCTTTCTTGTAAGTTAGGTGCTTTTTAAAATTCATTTCAAGACTAATTTATAAAGCAGATTTAGTGAGCACTTAACTTTCAAGGTCCTCTGAATATAAAGATGAATAAGATACAGCCCCACGAATCATGGAGACAAGAATATAGTTTAGAGCTAATACAGTAGTTCAGACTAGAAAAGTGTGAAGGGTGAGTTTTGGGGTTGCAGACAGGATAACAATCTATAAGGGGACCCAAAACAACTGAAATTTATGTTAAGAATTGTGTGTGTGTGTGTATTCTTACACATTTAAACCCTAGTCACCTTTAAAGTACTGTCCATCTGATGCAACACACCTATCGAGACATTTTCCCCACTGCTCAAAACAGTTTTGGAACTCATCAGTTTTGATGCCTTTCAGTTTGGTTGCTGCTTTTTGTTTCACCTCCGGCACATTGGCAAAATGTTTCCCTTTGAGGGCGTATTTTTATCCAGGGAAACAAAAAACAAGTCACTTAGGATGAGATCAGGTGAATAGAGAGGGTTGGCTATGGGGAACATGCCATCTTGTGAAAAACTGTTGAACGCTCAGTGCAGTGTGGGCAGGTGTGCTCATAAATCACCCATCTTGAAACGGGCAAATTCATTGAGAGAGTCTGCAAAAAAAGATTCACTGAGGATGAACACAGCCTCTCACAACAACGCCAGCTGGTGCACTGATCAGGTGGGTTTCTAGAACAGTCACCAAGCAGAAGCCTGTACCAGAGGGGCCCACCCGCCAGAAGATAATTCCAATTTTGTGGGGGATCCCCTCATAAATTCTTTTTTTCATTTCTTTATTCAGTAAATATGTGTGTACTATATCCCAACCCAGACACTGAACATACAGGGGTGACTCTTCTTGTAAAGAGTTCACATTCCAAATATGATAGAACAGGATTTTTCAACTTCAGCATGATTGACAACTTGGACAAGATAGGTTTTTGTCATGGAGCCCCTTCTTTCCACTGTAAGATGCACCCCTGGCTTCCACCCACTGGATGCCAATAGTAGCCTCTCTCCCCCTACCACAGTCTGTAACAGAAATGTCTCCAGCCCTGGCTGGTGGCTCAGCAGATTGAGCGCCAGCCTGCAAACCAACGGGTCACTGGTCTGATTCCCAGTCAGGGCACATGCCTGGGTTGCAGGCCAGGTCACCAAATAGGGGGCACATGAGAGGCAACCACACGTTGATGTTTCTCTCCCTCTCTTCTCCTGTCTCTAAAAGTAAATCTTTTTTAAAATGTCTTCAGATATTGCTATCATTTGTATCCAGCAGTGTCTGGCTTGAGACATCTGTGGGAACTCAGTGGTTTCTCATTTTGAAAGACCAGTTGGAAACATGTTTCCTGCAAGGAACGCATATGACTTCTGGGTGGAAAATGATCATTAGTCAGCTTTGCAGATCTGGAGTTCAAGTGAGTGGTGTGAGCTAGAAATACAGGTTTGGGGTGTTAAAATTATAGAATAAATGACCTCACCTAGAAAAAGGGGAATTTTCAAGCCAAACTGGGTTTTTGAGCTCTGAATTTCCAGAACGGATTTCCCAAAGGGAAAGACTGATGTTTGAAAGATTAACAAAACTCACATTTTCTCTCTTTCATTATGTTCTTGGTGTTTTGGGATAGGGAAGTTATTTTCCAAATAGAGTACAAAATAATACCTCACAAAATATCAGATTCTCATTAAAAGACTCATTTGCTAATCAGTCATTAAGGCATGAACAATTAAACTAGTCAGATAAATTAATCTTCCCACAAGGGCCTAAATAAGGACTGAAATAATCCAAAACAATTAGCTGTGGCTGAAGGGTATTTCTGCAGGGGAACAGACTGAATGACCTTCTCCCAGCTCCCCTCAGGCCTTTGTTTCCACTTCCAACGCTGCTGACATGAGTGTTTTTCTTCTAATACCTGGTATTTTACACTAACACTATACTGCACTTTTACACCCATTCATTACCTTACTTGATTCTCTCACTTTGAGAGGCAGATTTCATGATCACAAGTAGTAAAACAGATTAACTAACGTGATTGGGATCATGTAGCTAGTAAATGCCAGGGTCAGGATTAGAACTCCTGCCTGCGCTCTCCAGTCCAGCAGCCCTGGCTCTGCACACCTGAGGTAGCTGAGCTGTGAAGCGATCCTGCTAAAGGCACAGTAATTCAACTTGTTGCCACCAACCACACTGCAGATAGCCTTGCATTCTGTAGTCACTGCAAAACATCCTTTTCCCTTTTCTCTTTGTGGAAAATTGCCAAATCATAAACCTGCATATGTATATATATTGTATATTTGTTCCCCCTATACTTGTCCACTAATTTTAATTTCTGTCCCTGTAGATTATATAATAGCTTATACAAGTAAATTAATTAAAGCATAATACTTATGTTTATTTCAAGTTACTTCCAGTTATTTTCTTATTTCCCTTACATGTTTTTTCTTACCTTCTTCTCCTTATCACTTTAAAACATCACCTATTTGCCCTGACTGGGTCGCTCAGTTGGTTGAAGGGTTGTTCCAACAGACCAAAGCTGCAGATTAAATCCCCAGTCGGGGCACATACAAGAATCAGCCAATGAATATGCATAGATAAGTGGAACAGCAGATCAGTGAATCAATGTTTCTCTCTCCTCCCCCTTCTCTAAAAATCAATTTTAAAAACATCACCTGTTCTTTGGTGGTTTTCTTTTAAAACCAGATTATTTTATTTTATTTTTTAGAACAGGTTTTCATCCTGGCCAAGTAGATCAGTTGGTTAGAGCATTGTTCTGATACCCCAAGGTTGCAGGTTCACCCTCCAGTCAGAGCACATGTAAGAAGCAGCCAATGAATGCATGAATAAATGGAGGGACAAATCAATGTCTTGCTCTCCTTCTTTTTCTCCCTCCCTCCCTCTCTCTTCCTGGCTCCCTCTTTTCTCTAAAATCAATAAAATATTTTTTAATTAAAATTTAATAGAATATATATATGACATGCACAATAAAATATTCAAACAGCACAAAAGGTATGCAGTAAACTTAAATCTTCCACCCTGTTGCCTGGCAGTTTCATTCCTCCCTAAAAGACTTCTTTTTCTGCATTTGCTTTTTTCATTTGTCATCTTCAAGACTATTCGATATTCTTACATGCAGGTCAGCTCTATTACGCAGGATGGAGCAAAAGTAGGGTTACAGTTCAAAAGGAAAATCACTCAATAATTAATAATACAAAAATAAACTCAAGTACTAACACTGTAACCCTATTTTTGCTCCATGCTGTATTTCATTGAATGATAGTACCATAATCTCTGCATAGGTTTTTCCAATATTTTGCCATCAGAAGTAATGCTTCACTTAGTACCTTTGTACCTAATGTCTCCATGGATTTGTACATCTACATTTGTAGGATAAATTCCTAGAATTGGAACCATTACAAAAAAGATTATATGAAATATTCGTTTCAATAGACATACTCCCAACTTAGATGCACCTGCCTTTTCCCTGCATCCTTACCAGTGCTACGTGGCACCACCAGATAGTTGACCTTCACTAACCTAATGCATAGGAAGGAATGTTTAATTGTAATCTTTTTATGAGTAAGAAGATCTCTTCATGTGTCTGAAGGTTGCCCCTTGTCTTACTGGGAAGAAAACTTATAATAACCTATGCTGTTGACACTTTCCAACCGTGTAACTTTTGATGACACTAAACCCTCTGGAACTTGGACTCTTCCTCTGTAAAAGAGAAAGCTAATCTCTAAGGGCCCTTTAATCTCTGTCAGTGATTTGTCACTGCCCTGCTTTAAACTCTTCAGTGGCTTTACACTGCATTTAGAGAGAAATTCACACTTCTTACTTGGCCTACCAGGCTTCCATGAGCTCTCCACCTGCCTCAGCACACTCCTGTTTGTTCTTCAGGAACTGGAGGGTTTGCTGATCCCCTTCCTGGGACACATTTGATTGTGTCCTTCATCTGAGCAACACCTGGTCATTCGTCAGACCTCACCTTTAGTGTTATCTAATGAGAGGTACATTTCCTGACCACCTAATAAAAAGTTCCACGCTGGTTATTTTCTGTTACATCAGCCTGCTAACTTCCTTCATGAAACATTTCACAGTGTGACATTTGTACTTACTTGTCTGTTGGTTTTATTTTCTACCTACTCATATTAGACTAGGCTGAGAAAAAGACTTATATTTTTGTCTTGTATCACCTGGCAAATAGTCCTTTTGATAAAGCAAATGTTCTTTTTGCTTGTCATGTGTTTAACACTTAAGAAATCTATGCTCTGTTGGTTTGTAGTGTTGCAACATTCGATATGAGCATGTGTGTGTGAGCATGTGTATGTGTGTGCGTGTGTGCACATTCTCATTCCCACAGAATTACACACCCCTGGAGAGCAGTGTCTTCCCTTTCCATGAAGATGTTTGTCATAAGGGCATCCAAGCAGACCCAGTACGAAGTAATGCATTTTATTTTAAAGCAGTGAAAAGTAATATAATTTATCTTAAAATGTTTAAAATAAAATGATACAGATATTGGCATGAAACTTGCAAGAAATTTAACCCACGTTATAGAAAAATCTTGAGTTTTTATTTCCATCTTGTTTGAAATATTCTTGATTTTTTAAGTATCAGTTATATTTTATGCAACCCATCTGTTGACACAAATTACAATCAAATAATTTGTATTTTTAAATATTAAATACAGGCCACAAATAATACTCAGTATATGAGCCAAATTTTGCAAAGGAAAAACATCCAAGAATCAAGTACCTTTAACTGTAGCTGTCTACCTTCAATAGTATAGTATGAATATATCGCTTTTCTCTGCCACTTTCACAGCTTTAGAAGTCACATGAAAGCCAAATCAACGCATGCGGTTGTTTTCAAAGCCAGGCTTAAGCAAAGAAAATATGTAAACTTTATCTTTGCTGCTGCCTTGTCACATTGCACAACTGTCACTTAAGCTTTATTCAAACAGAAAATTCCTGGGGGGGAAATTCATGTGTAACAGAAAAGATAAGTAAATTCTAGTGTATTCAGACAGTAGAATATAATAGTGCAATTAAAAACAACAATACATCCTAACCTCACACACATGCTATTGAAAGAAAAATATGAGAATATGTACTGTATGATTTCATTTATAAACAAAAACATGAAAAAGTAATGAATAGAGAGGTAATAGTCAAAACAGTAGTTAGATTTGGGGTGGGAAGAAACAAAAGTGAGATTTTAGGGTGCTAGCAATATTCTACATTTTGTTCTAGGTTGTGGTTACCTTGTAAAAATTTATCAAGTTGTGCACTGATGGCCTGTGTACTTTATACATGTTATATTTTTTCAGTAGTTTCCATTCCAAAAGTCCTACCTGTATTCTTACATTTAACCCAAGTCTCCTCCTCCTTGTAAAAAATAAATTGCTATGAACATAAATGTATTTTTCCTCTTCAATTTTTAGTTTGTTTTAACCTATAGTTTGATATGTTTAGATCTTTTGATTCTTCCCTTCTAACTGTTATCCATAGCTTTGATAAGCATATTTTTGTCTTTATTTTAGTTATTGGGGAAATGTTGGAAAAGATAGGACTAATCACAGATCACCCCACTAGAAAGCATCCTTGTGCCAGCGATTTATTTGGTCAGTTAGCAGATGTGCTAAATTTTGCTTATTCCCCATGTCCCAAACTGGGTTATCATCTAGGCTAGAATTGTCTTCCTTGCCCACAGGGATCCACTCAAAATGTGGTTTGCAGCAGCCCAATTTACTTTTGGACCCCACTATTTACAATCACATTGGTCATAAATAATACCTGCCCAGCCCTGGCTGGTGGCACAGTGGATAAGGTGCCGGCTTGCAAACCCAAAGGTCGCTGGTTCAATTCCCAGCCAGGGCACATAACCAGGGTGCAAGCCAGATCTCCAGCCAGGTCCGTAGCTGGAGGCAGGTGAAAGGCAACCATACATTGATGTCTTTCTCCCTCTCTGCTTCTCTCCCTTCCCCTCTCTCTAAAAAAATAATAAATAAAATATTTTTTTAAAATAATAAAATAAAAGAATACCTGCCCACATGCATAAAAGTAGGATTCATGACTACCAAGCAGTTGTGTGTATTTTCACACTAAGTCATGCCACTGACCATGATATGGTTGGGACAATACCAACATTCAAGGAAAGTTTGCTTATGACCCTCAGTCCATCACTTGACTTAGTACATTTTTTTTAAAGATTTTATTTATTATTTTTAGAGAGAGGGGAAGGGAAAGAGGCAGAGAAGGAGAGGGAGCGAAACATCAATGTATGGTTGCTTTTTACCTGCCTCCAGCTAAGGACCTGGCTGGAGACCTGGCTTGCAACCTGGTTATGTGCCCTGGCTGGGAATCGAACCAGCGACCTTTGGGTTTGTAGGCTGGCATCTAATCCACTTGTCCACCAGCCATGGCCTACTTAGTACATTTTTTGAAAGACTTTTGGAAGAACTCATACTAAACCAAGGTGGAGTTCAGATGTGCATTGTCTGCTTTATTCCCCTAACCTGTCATTTTATTTTATTTTTTTATTTTTAGAGAGTGGGGAAGGGAGAGAGGGAGAGAAACATCAATGTGTGGTTGCCTTTTTCACCTGCCTCCAGCTGCGGACCTGGCTTGCAACCTGGTTATGTGCCCGGTCTGGGGAATCAAACTTGTGACCTTTGGGTTCACAGGCCAGTGCCTTATCCACTGAGCCCTGAGCCCTGAGCCAGGCCTAACCTGTCAATTTAATGACCATGTTGAAAGGGGAAATGGCATGACCCATAGCGTTGTATTCAGTGTATCTGT
Source organism: Noctilio leporinus (assembly GCA_004026585.1). Classification (NCBI taxonomy): domain Eukaryota; kingdom Metazoa; phylum Chordata; class Mammalia; order Chiroptera; family Noctilionidae; genus Noctilio; species Noctilio leporinus. The sequence continues at coordinate 253,066 of PVIW01000552.1, read as the reverse complement.
CCTTAATCCCTGTTGATCTCCACATCACATTCTAAGCACTAGCAAATTACCGGCTTAATAATCCTTTCAGGAAGTTCGTTAAAAGTGATATTCTTGTTAACAAAAGAAATAAAATTCAGTGTAACTGACTACAGTTGAAAAATTGTGCCTTCTCTTTGCCTGTTACCTATTTCAAGGAGTGGTCCTCTTCTTTAACTTGCCATATTCTTGCTTGGAGGAGACTTACTTTCTTTACGTTTTTGTCTTTGTTTTTGTTCTTGATGGAGTTTTTTGTTTGTTTTTTGCTGGCTGTTTCTAAACCCCTGACAGTATTTTAATGGCAGGATATTGAGACAATTAAAAGGCAAAGGTAGGAACCAGTACCCACCCTGGACTATAAGATCCACCCTGACCCTCATGGAAGTTTCTCGACCAGTAGGAACAGACATGTCGGTAACTAACAAAGATAATGGTGCAGTGAACGTTCTAGAAAGAGCACCTGAAGGATGAGAGCACTTCCCCTTGGAGAAAAGAAACGATCTTTCTGACAAAAAGAACGGCATGCTCAGAGGACTGCAAGTGTGGGATCTTTGCGGTGTGAAGTGGTCCATGGAGAACGGGGCTTGCCTGGCTGGGCCAGTGTGCCACGTTTAGGGGTTGCGAGTGCACCCTGCAAGCAATAAGCACGTGGCTGTAAAGATCGCCCTGAGGCAAACAGTGCATGGTGGGGTGGGGGTGAGGAGCCAGGGAAAAGGCGTGTTCCAGCGGGAGGCAGTTGTCCGCTCACCAGCGATTAGGAATACCTGGACTAGAGCAGGGGCAAGGCGAATGAACGGGGAACAGAGAAATTGCTCTGTGCGTCTCTCTCCTGTTAACGCTGCACATTTCTTGCCAGATGCGTTCATATTTCTTGGTAGTTTTCTGATGATCTAAGCTTTTAGTGCCCCGTCATGGCTGTGCATCGAGAGTGTTTGAAGCCAGTAACTGCAGGTCATTGTGGTGACACAGTGAGAAATTTTTACGTAGGCACATGTGAAGTTGTTCATCTTCTCAGTGAGCAGTTAAGAAATGGAGAAAAATAATCAGCAAACCCTCCTTATGCCAGCCCTTTAAAATTTGGTTTGTACCTACCCCTTTTCTAATGCTTTCTGGGGTTCTTCCCAGCCAGGTATCATCTATTCCGGCCTGTGTTCCTCTCGTAACATTTCATGGTAGTTGTCTGTGGGATTCCCTTATCTCTGCCCAAGGGTCAGGCATCTCAAGTTCAGAAGCAAACATACGCATCTGAGCTGCTTTTTCCCACCCATCATCCCCACACTCCTTAATTGCATGCAGTGCTTTGAAGTTAGAACAGAGTCGACAGTCATTTGTTGAATAAATGAAAACGTATCTCTAATGTGCCTTTGTTCTATCTAAATCGAAGGCTTTTATCTTTATAATTGGCAGCAAACATTCCTCAGAATCAGAAATTATTTTATAATTTTACATCTTCCATAGTCCTTAATACCTACCTATTTAGACTATAGACATCAATAAATACCTTCTTGGTTTGTTTATAGGCTAACTGATTATTTTGAAATTCTTAGCAGTAAGGACAAAGAGGGAAGGAAGAAAATTTATGACATACTCACTGCGGTATCTTCTCAGAAAAGGATTCTCTCCTTCTGGTTTGTATTTCCTTATAAAAATGCTATCAGTGCTCTGGCTGGTGGCACAGTGAATAAGGCACTGGCCTGTGAACCCAAAGGTTGCTGGTTCGATTCCCAGCCAGGGCACATAACCAGGTTGCAAGCCAGGTCTCCAGCCAGGTCTGTAGCTGGAGGCAGGTGAAAGGCAACCATACATTGATGTCTCTTTCCCTCTCTGCCTCTCTCCTTACCCCTCTCTCTTTAAAAATAATAAGTCTTCTTTAAAAATGCTATCAGTGAGATGAACTATATTTGAACAGGTATTTGAGGCCTATAAAGGAACTGGTCACTATCCAAAATAGTAACTCAAAATCAGAATCAAAAACTGCTGTCTGGGCATATCAGGCATACTCCAGAAGTTAAGCATCCTAAAATATCTAAATACAATTAAAATGTAAATACAAATCAAATAGAAAATCAGTAAACATACTCAGAGAAAACTTTTTCCTCCTTTCACTCCTCCTCTTGACTCCTGTCTGCAGACTGAGGAGGGACTTAACCATTTGATAGTCAAAGTCTTCTTACAGAGAATCATCACCATTTATTCACTCAATCAATGTACATATAGTCAAGCCCTGGCTGATGTATAGTAGTGTTTGAGATCATGGGTATTACAAACATATCTCCTGCATGCCCCACATTCTAGGGAGGAAAAAAATATGCACATACACAAAAGGTCAAGTTTAAACATAGTGAAAGTTTAGAAAAAGAATCAGGTACTACGATTGGAAACAACAGGGGAATGCTTCATAAAAAAAGTACTTACTAAAAATGGATGGCATTTCCATAGATAAAAGAAAATACTGAGTTACCAAAGGTGCAGGGTGGCAGAAATTTGAAGTGGGGGAAAAGTTTGTTCTCCCAGCCATGTCCCAAGCATGCTAAACTACTGCATGTATGGAATGCGAATTTAGAGGGACCTCACATCGAAAGCAGTGTATTTAGACATCATTTGAAACTTTGAGAATAGAAAAAATTCTGTTAACAGTTGGTGAGTCTGTTCATCGTAGATTTGAATTTTTTAATAAAAAGCTGAAGAAAATAGAGAACAAAATAAGCTAGGAAGTATTTTCTCACGGAGGTGCACATACACACATTACCCAACATTTTGGAACACTTGTTGGACAAACTGGGTGTAGCGGGGAAGACTTCCTGATGGAAATATTTAGCTGGGCCATGACGGATGATAGAAGAGAATACACATTCATCGAGGTACAGAATGACAATGTTGTGAAGTAATGAAAGTATCAGCTTTCCCTCTTTACCAGAAATGGGCACCATCTCTTGCAGGGAATTCCCTTAGTGCTAATTACTGCAAATACCATGAACTCACTGGAAAAAAAAAATCTTTCAAGTGAGAGAAAAAGACACATTTGAAACTAATGCATTCTTATTAATGAAAAATGAAAATATACACTAAAAAGAAGTAACTAGATTTTCTACAAAGGATACTTCTCTATATTATTTTGGTCAAAAAGAAAAAAAAGATACTGAAGTTGATACACATGCTGTGAAAGCTGAAATGCTGGTGGATAGTCAGTGTTATTGTAAATGCCAATTGCATTGCACCCTTGCCACATTTCTAGGTCAGAGGTTTAAGAGCAACTTTTTTTTTTTTTCCTTATGAGATTATGTGAAAATGTAAAGATACCAAAACTTTGCTAATTGTGCATTTTCAGAATGTCTACTTTGCATTTTCAGAATGTCTACTTTATTGTGTCTCAATTACATCTCAATAAAGCTGTTTTTAGAATATGAAAGAAAGAGATTGTGTGGAGTAATAAATACAGACAAAAATAATAAAGAATATATGTTTTTTAATCAGGACTATAATACGAAGTTTACTTGTAAAAATAGGCAAATATGAAACACAGCACATAAAACTTCAGTTTGTGAGATTACTTCAGTGATATTGCATTATCACCATAGACCAAATCTGTAAGACAAAATGGTGAAGGGGAGATATATTTTCACTTTTCTTAGTTACTGTTAGAAATGAGAAAACATGGGCCCTGGCGGGTGGCACAGTGGATTAGGCGCAGGCCTGGGAACCCAAAGGTTGCTGGTTCGATTCCCAGCCAGGGCACATAACCAGGTTGCAAGCCAGGTCTCCAGCCAGGTCTGTAGCTGGAGGCAGGTGAAAGGCAACCATACATTGATGTCTTTCTCCCTCTCTGCCTTTCTCCCTTCACCTCTCTCTGAGGAATAATAAATAAAATCTTTTTTAAAAAATGAGAAAACAATAATTCAGTAGCAACAGTATCTTATACCAGCAGTATCTATATACCAAAGTGTCTTCTTGTTCCTTCACTAAGCTAGATGTAAAGTGAGAAAATGTATATTATATGTTATAGGCAACAGTGTTTGAGAAAGTACTATTCCTGCACTGTTATATCAAACTAAAGGTTTGGCTTAGAATTTTTTTAAATGAAAATGTAATAATAATTAGAAATTGATGAAATGTTAGATATACCCATTTATCCTCTATTCTTCACCTCTTTTATAAATTGATTTGTATGGTCAATGAAGAATACAGTTACTCCTAGCCAGGCCAGAAATATTACATCATGTGACTATAAAATTATGATACAGGTTTTAAGTACATAACTGATAAATGAATCTTGATAATTTATTAAGAGTTTTACCACATCTAAGAAGGTATAACCATCCATCTATTAAAGTTGTGGGACCTCTGAATATTTACGGCATGTCTTTGAAAACCTTAGAACTTGTCGGTATGATAGTGAACATAACCACCTTACTGTTTTACCATAAACAGGAGTATATATACCACTAAATAATTCTGACCAAAAAAGGAGAAAAATAATGAAAAACTGACCCATACAAGCTTTTGAAGAAAAGTGCATTCTTCTAATATTGTCAGAAGTACATGACTCTTAAAGTTAACTCTACAGTTAATATTTAGCACTGTTCTAATCATGACTGACTAAAAATTATTATGAAACATTGAAAGGTGCCCTAATCAAAATTTGAAGAATTGACCATACGTTTCCTTTAGAAATTTTACACACCTGTCAGTTGATCACTCTTCCCTTTAATAAAAGGTAGTATAAAGCTAACTGTTGGACCATCAGAAGTTCTCAATCAGTTATTTTAGTCATAGTATGTATGGTCTCTTTTCAAGTGTAAATATTCTATATTTTTCATGTTTGTTGAACAAATACATGTGACATCCTGCTCTTTCCTATAGGGAGTAAAAATCAGCATCATAAAGTCCTTGTTCTTAAGGACCTTATATAAATTGGTTCTTTTTATAGATAACATTTGTTCTTGGCCTGTCTACAAAAATTCTTTTTTTTACATTTTTATTTAGTTATACATACAGCTGTCTGTTTTGTTAAATTAAGTTGGCACTATTTATTTTAAAAGCCACATGTGATACAGTTATTTGCTTTTACAAGATAATATTTGTTGTCATGCCATAGCAGCCAATTTCTGCAATGCAGAGCTGAACACTGCAAATTATAGGGAAAGAAAAAAGCAGCCTAGAGTTAAGCTACTACTTCAGGGTTTTGGTGGGGTTAGGGATTGGGATTGATTCAGATAGCAGGAATAGAGCATTATAAAACGGGAGTATGTTTTTTCCACACAATTCTGAATCATTGCTATTTGACTCCTTTTTTAGAAAGATACATTTCCACACAGCCTTAGGGAAAATTAGCCTATTGGGTTTTTGTTTTTGTTTTTGTTTTTGAAGTAGTCTTACAGAAAATACTGCAGGGAAAAGGATAACCCCAAAACAACACTCTTCAAAGCCCTGAAATGTGTATGAAGCAAGGTGGTTACCTAGAAGATAGCAATAGAGACTAGAGAAATAATGTCAGAAATTCCAGAACAGTAACAGATTAAATTGTGAACATAGGAAAAATAGGAGAGGAACAGAAAAGGAGGAAAGAGATTTCCTGGTATAAAAATAATGGGCATGAAAAATTTAAAAGAGAATAAACCAATATAATTGTCATTAGATAGAAATAAGATTAAAGAGATCCTTCATAATACTAAATATTCCTTCAGTAAGAAAAAAAGTACTTATTGAATACTTACCAGGGGCCTATAAAGAGATAAGTTGGTGGTAGTGCTGCAGTTCTTGATATAAGGTAAAAGCCTGTGTACCTCATATTCTTGGGAGGGCAGGGAGGAAGGAAACTCATATTCTTCCTTATAAAGATGCCCAAAGCCTGAACCCAAATAATCATTCAAGGGCCATTCTATTGAATGTTTTACAGAGTTCCTTTTCCTTTCTCTTATTTTTTCAGCAGGTGGGGTTCAGAGGGTGATGAAGGCCAAGATCAGAAACAGTTTTTCAGCCATTTCTGTCTTCTTTGCCTGCAGTACCTGGTGCCTCCTTTCCTACATACCTGTTTCAGATTACAGCTTGTCTTGTCTCTGTTTCCCCCTTCTTTCTCTGTTTGGTCAGCTGTTCAGACAGTATACCCAAAAAAAAAGCTTCCATGGTGTTGATCATATAAAAGCAATTTTGTAAATTTAGGAATACATTAGGTATTGTCATCAACCATAAAGGACTCATTTCATGCAGGGCCAGTTTAGGATGGAACACTATGTAATAACATCCCTGTTACAAATTTCTGAAATACTCCTTTCCTCATGGCACACCTCAGATCAAAAACTACAGAAATAAGAGACTAGCTCCTTATTCTATCATTCAACACTCATTCTTTTACTCTTCCAATCAGACTTCAATCTTATTTTACTTTTCAGATAAGCTACCTGGTTAGTTACTGGTTTTAGTATAAAATACAGTATCAGGTCAGTTCACTATATCTACTCTCCACAGATGTTTAAGATTATTCACTAGGATATTCTAAATGCTGAGGTTTAAGTTATTCAAAGGTTAGGTAAGTGTTAAGTGACCGTTTTCTTTTTTTTTCTTTTTTTTTTTTTTAAGATTTTATTTCATTATTTTTAGAAAGAGGGGAAGGAAGAGAGGCAGAGAGGGAGAAAGAGATCAATGTATGGTTGCTTTTCACCTGCCTCCAGCCACAGACCTGACTGGAGACCTGGTTTGCAACCTTGTTATGTGCCCTGGCTGGGAAATCAAATCTGTGACCTTTGGGTTCGCAGGCCGGCGCCTTATCCACTGTGCTACCAGCCAGGGGTTTAAGTGACCATTTTCAAATCATGTTAAAATAGTGTTTGTGTGTTGTTTGTTTACCTGACAGTTCTCTTGCTTTCAGTAATCTCACAGAGATCACAGGACATTTGGCGTAGTAAAAACAGTACTAATAATAATAATGAGTATCATTAAACATTTTTTCTCTTGCTAAATACTTTATATGAATTCTTATTTTACCAGAACTTGATCTGAAAATCTATTGAATTCTTGTATCATTCATTAGCTTCTCTCTTGGTCAAACTGATATGATCTAGAATTCACATAAATTTCATTATTCTCTTGTTGGGTTTTGGTTGGGTTTTTGTTTTTTTTTTTGTTTTTTTCCTGTCATGTTCAAAAAACTCCTGTGGTGTAGGCTTTTTTGTGTATGCATTTGTTTTCATTTTTTCCATATTTCCTTCTTCCTTTGTAACTTTGTTGGTTACTACTGGAATTGCCTCAACTAAATCATTTGAATGCCTTTGTGTCTCAGTTACTTTATTAATAAAGTGAATGTAGCCCTGGCTGGTGGCACAGTGGATAAGGCACCAGCCTGCAAACCCAAAGGTCGCTAGTTTTAATTCCCCAGCCAGGGCATATAACCAGGTTGCAAGCTAGGTCTCCAGCCAGTTCTGTAGCTGGAGGTAGGTGAAAGGCAACCATACATTGACTTCTCTCTCCCTCTCTGCTTCTCTCCCTTCCCCTTTCTCTGAAAATAATAAAACCTTAAAGAATAATAAAATAGCCCTGGCTGGTAGCACAGTGGATAAAGCACCGGCCTGCGAACCCAAAGGTCACAGGTTCGATTCCCCAGCCAGGACACATAACCAGGTTGCAAACCAGGTCTTCAGTCAGGTCTGTGACTGGAGGCAGGTGAAAAGCAATCATACATTAATGTCTTTCTCTCCCTCTCTGCCTCTCTCCCTTCCCCTCTTTCTAGAAATAATGAAATAAAATTTTAAAAAATAATATTTAAATAAAAGAATAATAAAATAAAAAGTGAGTGTAATAACAGCACCTACCTCACAGGGTGATTGTGAAGATTAAATTATGTAATAAATGCAACTCACAAAGAACAGTGCCTGGCACATAAACATTGCATAGATGTTACCTATTTTAAACATGTTTATTTTTCTTTTATTTTTTAATTACATGATATAAAACATAAAGAACCATTACCATTACCCTCCCTAGTATACATGCAAAGTTCAGAAACTTCTATGGTATTTATAAACATTCTGCCACTTTCAAAGAATGTCTTTTCTGTGTTTTATATCGCAGTCACTGAGAGAGTAGGCATTTAGCCAACTCTATAATTGCTGTTAATTTACTGTATCATTAACAGAATTAGACATTGTTTCATTTTAGACTGTGTTAAATATAGTTTATTTCTGCACTGTTGTGGGCTCTATGGAAAAGCAAACCATTTCTAGCTAGTCATAATGAATAGTTTGTATGTATTGTATGTATATTGAGTTATTAATCTCTTAAATTTAACAGCCTTTTTATATGCTCACAAACAAAATGTATTCTTTCCCAAGCATTAAAAGAAATCTGTATATTATTTCCATTTCACATTTAGCAAACCTGTAAATATGCTGCATCTAACAAAATTGCCTTGGGTAGTTTTAAGAATATAAGCATAATAAAAATATAAACAAAATAAGAAGGGCATTCTCCTTATGTTTATGTCACTGTTTTAGTTGAATAGCAAATGCCATGTGATCAGTCATTTACTAGACACTTTACATGAAATCCCTTAAGTACCTCAGCTGTTGTGTTTTGTAATTAATTATTGCTATATGTGAGACATTTCTGCAGTTATAAATCAGAAATGAATCATCTTAGGAGTGTAGGTTCATTGGACATCTATTCAACTTCTCTTTGCAGTGCTAATAGTGTTGTTGGATCAACACAGTCTCACCTAAAGGGTTTAAGCTCCATGTTCAAGAGCAGCTGGCTATTTGAGTGTCTGATTTGGGGTGGGGAAGTGGTGCCCATGGTAGGAGTATTCAGCTCAGACAGCTCTGGGTTCTGGTTCGGATGGACTCGCAGGCGTTGATGAAGGGTACCTGTTGCGTGTGTGCTCAGTGAATTAAAACGGCGGCAATGTTTATGTGATGGTTTGTGTACATGTTCATTTCAGATACCAGACCATCTTCATTTGCCCGTCAGCAGTTTTGAATCTGTATATGATTACTGCAGTGCATATGTCCCTCTTTGACTATCAGTGTGTCATTTTCTCCTTATAATTCTGCCAATTTTTACTTTTGATATTTTTAGCTCTCTTGTTAGCTATAGCAGATTCAGAATTGTTACATTTCCCTGATGAAATGTTCACTTCATCATAAGGCAGTGATCCTCATTACTCATTTTTGCCTTAAATGGTTTTTGCCTTAAAAGTGTATTTGATCTGGTAGTCATGCAGTCATTTAAGGTATTTTTTTATTTAGTCTTTGCCTATTATATGTGCCCAGGATTTGGAATTCTAAGGGAAAATGGTGTTGCCAGGCCAGATCCCAAGCTTCCTCTGCCAGGTGGATCTGCTGTTTCTACGTAAGGTCTTATCTTTTTCAGATCCACCCATTCCCTGGGAGCTGCCCAAGTGTCCAAATTTATGTAAGGGCCCTGGTTTCAACCCCTTGCCATGTACAGATCTAAGGTTTCATCTTCTTTATGAGGACATCAAAACCCAAGTCCCCATTTTTAAGATTGAGTTCTATCCTGTATTCCTTCCCTCCTCCCCCCACCTCCCCCTTGGCAACTGCACTGTCAGCCCATGCACTTCATGTAATTTTTGGTTTTCAATTCCAGGCACTGGGCGTTGCCCTGGAAAATTCACCTGTGCATTGTAAAGAATGCTAGTTACATTTTCCTCCACATTCCTAGGTGTTTGGGATGTGTGCGTGTGGGAAGGGATGTTGAGGAGATTGAATCTGGCGTAAGGGACAGCTCTCAATAGGAGTTCTAACCTAGCCTGAGAGCGTACCGTGTTATTCAGCACCTGTAGAAGGCTGGGTATGTACTTTCTGAGACTTCATACCAGGTGAATTCAGGAAACTCTGCTGTCTGAGTGGGTGCAGGGTGCTCTGGTGAGATGGCAGCACCTACACAGGCCGCCATGTGTGCATTTCTTGGTGCAGAGCCGTTTTGAATGTAGGGTGCCAGCAAACTGATCTTTGGAACACCAGGACTCTTTTACATTTAAAGTTCTCAACTTCAGAACATTTATAAACATGATTATTAAAGAGTGGCATTAAAAACTTGCTGTTGCTTACAGAAGACTTTTGCAAAACAGTTTTTATTAGAGTTGTAAAACTGATTTCAACTTTTCAATTGAAGTTAACAATGTTATACACATTTCAAAATTATACCTCAGCTAAGTGCAGTGCTGATCTAGCTATCATAGGGAAGAGGTAGGCTGCACTGATAGTCAAAATAGGGACTGTAAGGAGGGAGGGAAAGTTTTGTAAATTATAATTGATAGTTTTTCTATAAACTAGGTATATTATTTACATACATTTCCCAATTTATATCTTTAAACCATGACATAGAATAATACTTATTTCCTTTTTAGAGTATTCCCATGCTTTTTTTTTAATGTTATAAATGTATAAAACCCTTGAAGCAATAGGAATCCAACAAAAGTTTTCTTTGAAATTAGTTTTTTTAATATTTTATTTATTATTTTTAGACAGGGGAAGGGAGGGAGGCAGAGAGGGAGAGAAACATCAAGGTATGGTTGACTTTCACCTGCCTCCAGCTACAGACCTGGCTGGAGACCTGGTTATGTGTCCTGGCTGGGAATCAAACCAGCAACCTTTGGGTTCACAGGCCAGCGCCTATCCACTGAGCCACCAGCCAGGGCTGAAATTGGTTCAGAGGTCAAGGTTAGTTTCCCTCCTATGAACAATCCTACAATTGCATCCCAGAACATTAGTTAAGTGATAGGATTCTTCATCAAAAAGTGAATGTCATGATTTTGTTGTTAGAGATTAGTTCTCTGTGCCCAGAATGACAAGTTCTAAAATGGTGATTTTGTTTATTGATTATTCTCACATGACTAAGGAAAGATTAATTATACAGTTGAACCAATTAGATGATTATTTTCATGTAATAAAAGGTACGTCTACTTATAACAGCTTTACATTTTCTTCTAGGTTACCTTCCGAACAAGAATCTATCACTGTAACATTAACAGCCAAGGCGTGATCTGCCTGGACATCCTGAAGGACAACTGGAGTCCAGCCCTCACCATTTCTAAAGTCCTCCTCTCCATCTGCTCCCTCCTCACAGACTGCAACCCTGGTGAGAGCCTTGCACTCTGATCTTAAATTGGGTCTATTTGACTGCTACCATCACCACGACTACAATTACTATTATTTTTCATTTAAATTTCCATAATATGTTACTGCTTTCTTTTTAAATTGGGTCTTGTCTTTAGTCTCGTTAAGACCTGTTCTTCGCCGAAAAAGAAGAAGTATAGTGTGATAAAAAATTCATGAAAAATCATTTTAGGTTAAGAAATGCTTTTGAAGAATGGATTATATTCTGTTGCCAAATAATAATCAAAATTTTAATTGGATAGTTTAATGTTTAATTAGATGCCCACCAGAAGATGTTGATTTGAGAAATATGGGCGATTTAAATTTGATAACAACCAGGCAACACCACAGATGCAACCTTTTTTGGCAGCTTAATTAACCGTGCATCTTTATAAACTATTAGAACCCAAACAGGGGAGGCATGGTTCTGAAGTAGGAAACATCCAAAAACTAAACAAGGAAAAACAGATATTGAATACAGATTCCCAGGAAAACTAAAGCGGGTTTGTGGCCAATCCTTTTCGGGTTGCTGGTGTGCTGAATGCTGAAAGCTCTTACTTCCTGCATGCTCCTGGATGTGCGATTTTCTGTCTTTGACCAGCTTCTTTTAACTAGAAGATAAAAACAATGCCGACTTTTTACATATTTGGATTTATTTTGGAAAATATAAAAATCCAAAGGTAGCTATAGTTTTCATTGATGTTCTCTATGAGACAGTCTTTGAGTATTTAATTGTTAGTCATACTATTTCGTAAGATTGTGTCTTCCATGTTTAAGAATAAAGGCTATTCACTAGGTAAGCAAACTTTTAGACAATAGATCTGACAAGTAGGTTTGAGGTCTCTGAGTCTCCTGGCTCATTTATGCAACATGGAGAGATTATAATCTTTTCAAATTTTATATTTTTAATAAAATATAAAAGCAGGATTAAATTGTCATATATTTAGAATATATGTAATGTATTAATGCTTTTAACACCAAAAAGAAAAAATAATTGTGCAAGATCATTAGAAATTTTTCTTTAATGGGCCATTTTTTATTGTCTTTTTTCCATTACCACTTATGCCCCTTATACCCCTTTCCCACCCACCACGGACACACTGTTGTCCGTGTCCGTGAGACCTTTTTCCTTTCTCCTTGTGAGTTCAGTTTGGTCATTAGATCTACGTATGAGTGAAATCGTATGGTATTTGCCTCTTCTCTGACTGGCTGGTTCCACTTAGCAAAATGTTCTCTAGGTCCATCCATGCTGTTGGAAAGGGTAAAATTTTCCTCTTCTTAATGGCTAAGTGGTACTCCATTGTGTAAATATTTCATAGTTGTTTCATCCACTCATCTACTGATGGGTACTTGGGCTGCTTCCATATCTTGGTGATTGTGAATAATGCTGCAATGAACATAGGGGTGCTTATGTTCTTTGGAATTAGTGTTTCAGGTTTCTTTAGATAAATTCCCAAAAGTGGAATTTTTAAATTTTTTGAGGTCTCTCCATACTGCTTTCCATGGTGGCTGTAGCAGACTGCATTCCCACCAGTCGTGCAGAAGCCTTCCCCTGTATAAAATATTTTAATTAATCTGTGCTTCAATTAGGGAACTTTAGTAACCTGCACTAGTTAAAACTGAGTGTCACTTTGTTCGTACGGTCTCATTATTCCTCCTTCAATCCCATTTGTCTCTGGGGCTGTGTATGACTTTGTTTGGAGGTAGTGGCATAAAAAGGCATTTATTTGGTGATATGAGGCCTAGACCAAGTGACTGTCCTGGAAATGTCAGAACCTGGGACTGCATCTGTTCCCCTGCTCCCAAAAAACGGATTCCTGGGGTTTGCTGAAATTTGGAGGCTAGGGTTGTTTTATGGGGGTCTTTTTAAGAGAATACTTTGTTTTGACAGATAAGTAACTTATTTCAGAAACCTTCAATGGCAAGTCATTATGCTGTATACCTTAAACCTCTGTCAGTATTATATGTCAGTTATGGCTCCATAAAGCTGGGAGGAGGGAGAAACTTTGGAGGCACTTGGGAACACTAGCTGGGTAAGGCCTCATGTGTACGTGGAATAAAGTGTAATTTGAAGAGAGAAAACTTAGTGTGGAGAGGCAGTCCTTACCCCAGTGGTAAGTGGGCTGGCTTGGTCTACCAGTCGGCTCAAACAAGCCTGTCACCCCATATCACCTTGGATCTGAGCCTCTGTTCTCTATATAATTATCCCTGTTTAAAGGCATAGGTTTGTTTCACCAAAGCCTTCTCTCAGCAATCAAAAAGATTTCTGGTCCCTGGCTGGTGGCACAGTGGATAAGGCACCAGCCTGTGAACCCAAAGGTCACTGGTTAGATTCCCCAGCCAGGGCACATAACCAGGTTGCAAGCCAGGTCTCCAGCCAGGTCCGTAACTGGGGGCAGGTGAAAGGCAACCATCCATTGATGCCGGTCTTCCTGCCTCTCTCCCTTTCCTCCTCTATAAAAATTAAATAAAATCTTTTTTAAAAATATAAATTTTAAAAGATTTCTGTTGAGTGAATTAGAGTTTCCTTTTTCTGTGTCTCAGAAAGTTTCATATGCATTCTGCAAAAATGAAAAATAAAAATAAAAATCACCCCTGGCTAAAGCAAAATCACATGAAATAGATTTTGAAAATAACGCTATTGATAATAAGTGTAAGTCTAAAGATAATAGTGTTCCTTTAGTTTCACCAACTAGTGATAGCCCATGTGCTGTAAGAATAGAACATCACTTATAAAATAAATGCTAACAAACTCAATGTTCATACTTTTAAACACATAAATTGTTTTCTAATTGGCACATTTTTTATATATGTTCATACTTTTATTTCTTTTTTTATGTTCATACTTTTAGAGTCTTAAAAATACTAAGTCAAATGTTTGTTCTTTTGTTTAATGGTTTTATTTCATACTGTTATCTGGTATAGTTCCAATCTGTACATTATTTGGCCTAGATTCTTTTTAAATTAATTTTAGATTTTATTTATTATTTCCAGAGAGAGAGGAAGGGAGAGAGGTAGAGAAGGAAAGAAACATCAATGTATGGTTGCCTTTCACCTGCCTCCAGCTACAGACCTGGCTGGAGACCTGGCTTGCAACCTGGTTATGTGCCCTGGCTGGGAATCAAACCAGCGACTTTTGAGTTCACAGGTCAGCACCTTATCCACTGTTCTACCAGCCAGGGCTGGCCTAGATTTAAATTAAACTTCAATCTAACCTATCTTCAAGTCATCACAAATATGGATATGATAGAATATGAATAAATAAGATTTTCCTATACCAAATATGTAGAGCTATTTTAACATCAGAAATGCTATCTGCCCTGGCTGGTAGCACAGTGGATAAGGTGCCGGCCTGCGAATCCAAAGGTCGCAGGTTCGATTCCCCAGTCAGGTCACATAATCAGGTTGCAAGCCAGGTCTCCAGCCAGGTCCGTAGCTGGAGGCAGATGAAAGGCAACCGTACATTCATGTCTTTCTCCCTTCCTGCCTCTATCTCTACCCCTCTCTCTAAAAATAATTTTTAAAAATAAATAATCTTTTCATAGTTCTCATAATTTACATTTGTCTCCTTCAAGAAATTTTGGCCCATTCAGAAACAAAAATTATATGCTTCATGGTGGGGCTGTACATTGTAATGGCATGATATTAACAGTCAGCAGATGGGGATTTTAAACCAGCTCCACTGTCTGTTAGCTGTGTGACCTTGTACTGATGTCTTAACTCTCCTCAGCCTTACATAGGAATATAAAATAAAGATTTTCTTATATAAAATGAGGAGTTTCTTATATAAAATGAAAATTATTATCAACCCTGCCTCAACCACAGAATTCCTGTGAATTTAAAATGAGAGTATCAGATTCTTGTTGATGTTATTTCCCAGAGAATTTTGGGCTCTGACTGGGCACACATTAGATGTCTTATTAATTCCCACTCAGTTGAATTTAATTGAGAGAAGTGGGTATTGAATAATTTGTTGACACCACCACCTTGGCACTGACACTCTTGGATTGTGTAACCTGAAAAAAAAGCTAATCCTGAATTGATGGTGCCTGTTGTATTATTTCATGGGAAAGGTTCTCTCTGAGGAGGGGAATGCCCAGCATTTATCCCCCAGTTGATGGGTGCACCATCATGTCCCCCGTGCTGTGGTTTAGACAGGTCCATCTGCTGTTAACAGGGCTGCCCGCACTTCCCTGTGGCACTTACTGAGCCTGAGGTAGCATCTTACTGGTCGGGCATCACCTGGCTCCAGTTTGTGACACACTGTTAGGAAACAGTGGCAGCCGAGAGGCATAGAGGATGGTGAGCTCACAAGGTCAGCACCAGACTCCCAAATTCCCTCCACGTGTAGTTCTGCTTGGTAAACACGGTCTACTCCATGAATGGCCAAAGTTTAGATACTAATCAAATTTCCATTTTTCGTGGAATGCCTTTATATGTACATACTTTTTCTTCTCAAGTTTATATATAAAATTAAGCTCTATTTGACAGTATATTGTGAAGTTTGGTTTTGCTGCTTGTGGGTGTCGTTAAACTCCTAAACATTCTTTTAAACTCTTAAATATTTTTATCATGTTTTATGAAATCTGTTCACTTAAAACATGCATGTATTATGGTCTTCATGCCTATAAAAGATGGACATTTTTCCTCATGCAAATTGAACTACCCTAAATACACAATTATGAGAGAAAACAGAGTCATCACTTTTCCTGTCTAGATGCTTCAATCCAGAGTAACATCCAGAAATATTTCCAACCTTCTCATTTCTTTTTTAGAAAAGTACATAAATCTGAAAATCATCTGGCATTATTTTACTAATCTTAGTTCTACTTTCCTACTGTAATACTACTTTCTAAAGTGTTTTGGGGCTTGTTTCATTCTAAATGTCATTCTAATTCTGCATCGTTGAAAAAATGCGCCCCAAAACAGGATTCTTACGAGGTAATTGGAAATTTGAAAATGAAACATTTGCAGGGGAGAGCAATGGGGGGAAATGGAACAATTGTAATACAACAATATTTTTTTTTAAGTAGGAAGGAACGAAAGGAAGGAAAAAATCAAACATTTGATAGAATAATTATTGCCAGATATTTTTAAGCACAATAAAATGGAATTGTAATTGTGAATTTTTTTTACATGTCTTTACCTTTTAGAAATACATACTAACCTATTTGCAAATAAAATTCTTTGACACCTAGTGTTTTTTTCAAAGTAATCCAGAAAGCTTGGAAGAAGTGGGTAGGGATGTGGAAGATACCAGATTGATCATTATAATCATTGAATCTTAGTAACGAGTACATGGGGGTTCGTTTACCATTCTGTCCACTTTCACATACATTTTGACATTTTTTAGAATAAAGGTTATTTTTAATTACCAAATTACCAAAGGTTAGACATACCAGCAGTGTAATCCATACAAGGTTTGTGATTTGGCTCTTTGGCTTTGTGAAGGAATTATTTGGGCTCTGACCTTCACCTGGTGTATTTCAGTCCCCTGTCATCGGCCCTCAGACCCGGCTGCCTGGTACTGCAGCCTGGCCGGCAGGGTTCCACATCCACCAACCACCGCCACGCCTTCGTCCGCCACTCTTCAAACTGGGGAACTGCGTCAACCCAGGTCAGATGAGAGTGCTGTCAGCCTACCCTCCAAACACCAACACTCAGGATGGGGTGAGCTCTTCGCTCTCTCCTGCTCACCTTGCAAAGAAAAATCAAGTGCCAGTTACTCCCAGTCTTGATTTATGCACATCTTTATTAGAACAACAAATAGAGCTAAGAATGGCAGCTAATTAACCCTCCTTCTGACATCGTGATTAAGCCAAGGGTGAGCACAGCTGCAGCTTCGTTGGGAAGAGATTTATTCTCGATGGAGGGAGCAAATGGAAAGAGGAGTTTGCTCTCAGCAACTCTTTCATAGTGTTATGTAAAGGTCAGAGAGCAGCCTTCCTCATTCAGCTTCGTAGCCCTTTGTTTCAGATCTCCCCAGCTCAATTTTTAAACAACTAATACAATTCTTATCTATAAATTGTCCTTCAGTTGTTTATTCATTGGCTGGCTTTAAGCTAATTACCTTTAGATAGTAAATTATGTTGCTAAACATTAAAATGTTTATAATTGATAATGATTACTAGGAGCTGGGGGACATAAAATAGGATTAATTATTTCAACCGAGGTACATTTGTGTAGATTACTTATACTGTTTGTGAGCTGTCAGACTGGCAAAAGGTACACAAATAGAATTTCACAGAAATCTGCTGCTTACGACCGCAACACACCTGTATTATCCCATTCTGCTGCATTTGAGAACCGGTAAGGAACAGTTTCTTCTACTGAAAAGCTGTTAAAAAAAGCTGTAAAAAAGCCTGCCTGTTTTCAAAATAGGCTCTCTTAGCAGGAATACAAAAAAAAAAAGAAAAAGAAAAAAAATCCTGTAACAGACATCACAGATGGCTACATAGACATCCAGTTGCTTCTGGTGCAGCAAGTAAAAAGGGTTTCTCTCTGAGTCAAAGGTGGTTTAGAGTTGCAGTTATTATAACAAAGAAGCCTTTGATTTATTTTTGGAAATTGCATTTGGGGAATTCAAGCCATGTGCATATATTCATATTTTCATAGGGGAGAGGAGGGGTGATAAGGTGAAAAATAAAAAAAGAGTTCTGGATGTACTCCTTGATAAAGTATCTGTATTAGCTTTTTCTTTTTTCTAAAATGGAAATATCTTGGTTATTTTTCTCATGAAAATAATACATGATTATAAAATTGTTTCTAAATCAATTATCCTTTAAAAAAGTTTTTTAAATTTTCATTTGAGTCTCTTTGCAAATTCAATTTCAGTGGAACTAGGCAGAGTATATTTGTCAGTTAAGTTTATCTTAGTGTAAATTTAGATGCAGTGACCTCAACCTGGAGCCCTGGCTTTGAGCTACCTTTATTTAGCATTTGCATATACGTATTTTATTGCCCCTTGATTAATATAAATCTAGACATGGTTAGCTGTTGCTACAATTCCTCTGTTATAAATCCATTGCTGTCCCTGCAATATTAACCTCTAATTTATTGGTTTGGCAGTTGATCTCATTAAACAACTGCAGTATATATTTACTTATGACACAAATTTTCTTCAATTTGCTTGTCAGCAAATGTCATTTTAGTGGGTTTTTTTTTTAGAAATTACCCATGATTTATTTTTGCTAAGAACACTAAAAAGGAAAAAGTGGGGTGTCTAGATCAGTACTTAGCAATTTCGGTACTTTCCCAAAAGTGAAGCCTTCCTTCACTAAAATCAATTGATGAATGTCTTCTTAGTGTTAAAATTTACAAATTATATTTGAGGTGTTTTTCTTGCCCAAATAAAAAAATTTAAAAAGTGAAGCATACCCTCAATTTAAATAAGCATCATTCTCTACTTGTATGGGAACGTCTTTTACTCGGAAATGTTTACCCAGGGAACGATTAAAAGACCATCTTTTCCTTGTGCTTGAGGGATTTCTGAAGAGTCATGAACATTTAGTTTGATTTCAATTAAATTTTCCTTTATTGCTTCTTAAATGAAGATAATTAAAACATAACAGATTACAGTGGTAAAAAAAAATAGGGGGCTGATTAATTCTCATTCTAAAATAAAACATCTTTTTTTTAATGATAGGGAAAGAAGTGCACAAGAATTGTGTGTTTTAAGTCACAGGTCTTTCCTATTCCCTAGATAATGTCTCCTATTTTTTTTTTAACAGTTAAGGACCATTAATAAGTTTGTCACTCTTTAAAAGCAGTCAGTCCTCTTTCACTCCATAGTCACTTTTTTGTTTTATTTTTGCCGTCAGGTAGCGTAGTGCTGACTTAGTGCTCAGTCACAATAACTATTTTAACCTCATAATTAGTAAACATGCTAATTGTACATACTTTTCCTATATTTCTGTTCATGCATTTTATTATTGCTTAGATTATTCTGTTTTTGTATAATGATTGTATTGAGTATACATATTTTGTTATATAATCATTTGACTCTTGTTTGGCAAAGAGGAATACATAATAAGTAAAGAGATTAATTTTTTTGCTTGAGGTAGGTTCAGGGAGCCCATTTCATAACTACCCGCTTTATTTACTGCTTCTGTCAGGAGAGACATAACTGTGTCAGGCTTTGCTCAGCAGTTTTATTCCAACAACAAGACTTACTTTTCCTGTGCCTGTTGTCCAGCTCTTCTGTAGTGTAGTCTCTTAGTCTCCATGCAAACTGAAAGGTTTTAGGTGTTATCCCTGGGTGGGTGTCCGCCACAGGTATCTTTCCGGCCTTTTAAAATACATAGAAATGATGAGATTGTTAAGCAGCTGACTTGGGTAATTCTCTTAGATCTTCCCCATGTACCACTTGTGAAACTCTGAGGTACTATTTCTATGTTGGGTAATTTATTTTGCCCAAGGAACTTTGCAGAACTCAAACTTATATTCCCATGCAGTCCCTGTCTATACTGTGGTAGTTTGTTAATACTGTAAGCTTGTTGTTGGTAATGGAATCATTCTAACGATGTTTATTGTCAGAAACACCTGGACCTGGTTTATAAATAACATACCATGGGTTGTACTTTAAGTTTTAAAGAAGAATATATTTTTAAAATTTAGTGACAGCATAAAACGCCCTTCCAGGATGTTGACTGGTTACCCTGCACTTGGAAGGCTCCCCCATCATAGAGACCCTGGGGCCCTGATGACTTCCCCATATGGCTGTGCCATGTCCCTGCCAGGTGACCTTCCTGGGAGTACCCATCTCTGAGGCCACTCATACCCCACCGAGATGGCCCCTGGATGATCATGCTGACTTAAAGAGGTTTATGCCCAGAAGATTTCTTAACGAGCTACTCTGTATTTTGTTAGTTGTCTAACATCCTCAGGAACAGGTGTGACCATGGAAGAAGAGAGTAGCATTCGTAAAGTGGAGTGTTCAACACTCTCCTCCTGCCTGCAAATAGCAGTGGCAAACACAGTGAACCACTGGGGTTTTGCTCACATTCTCACATGGCTTGTTCATTCCTGCCTTCTAAAGATGGTCTCTTTCAGGAACCCTACAAGAAAAAGCAATTAAGAAAAAAATTTAACCACATCAGAGATTATCCAAAAAGTAGTATAACCCGCATCATCTTTCGAAAGAGATAGGTACTAGAACTTTCATATACAGCTATGTTTCCTATGTTTTTCAGTCTTTTGTGATATTGCAGTACCTGCTGCTTATCTCTGACCTGTCCCTGTCAACCTAAGGAGTCTGCTGTAGTTTGCAATGATGTAGAAACAACTGATGTCTGTGTTTTCAGAGTGCAAAGGCCCAGCTCCACCTTCCCCTGCCCCCAGGCTCTGATTTGACCCCTCCCTCCAGCCCGAAGCACCTCCCTGTCCTCTGTGCCAATCACAGCAAGGGCCCAGCACCTACTCTGTCTTTAGGACAGTGGTTTGCGGTGTGTGTCTCCTTGGTTATTCCTTCTCCTTTCTCCCTTTCAACTTTTTGGTTTTTCTGCTACTGATTGTTTTTTCCTCCCTTTTTTTTTTTTTTTTTTTTATTTTATTTTATTGTTGTTGTATTACATCCATCCCCTTTTTGCTCCCCTCTGTCCCCCCACCCACTCCTCCCTTTTTTTGTTTTTTTTTTTTAATCCCTTTTGGTCACCTGCTGCTCTCCCTCCAAACTCTTTTTTAACATTTCTTTCACCCAGTAGTGTTTTTTAAAAAAGGAAGTCCAAGCTGGTTGTTTTTTGGTTTTGATTTTTTTTTTTTTTAAGAGCTTTATTATCTCTATAACCATATGACTTCACTGTTGGTCTAGTGTAACCTTGGAATATTCCATTTCACTTCATGTGCCAAGGGATGACTCTTGTTCCTCTGGTGTGCCTGGCAGGAAGGGCCCATCAGCTCTCAGAAGGGGTATGGTATCAACTCTGAAAATGTAGCTAGAGCTACGAGTAACGTTGGAGCTGTCGCCATTCCCAGCCAGTGCGTACCTTCTTAATACCGTGACCTCTTCTGCAGTTAAATAGTGCCTTTTTTTAGTCTAGTTTGGAAAGTGTATTAAATATGAAATGCTATACTCTGTAAGTGATAGTGCCAAAACAGTATCATGAGCATAACATCATAATCTCATTTTCATATTCTAAACTTTGTCCTTTATGGCAGTGTTTTAAATGACATCACTCAAGGTAGGACCTAGTGTAACATGACTATATTGTTTAGCTCTGTTAAGCTGTTGTCCTGGCCTTCACCACATTCACACTTGACTTCTCAAGCCGTGGTGACATCCCTTTGCGTGCATCCTTTCAGCCACCCTGGTGATCCCCTTGCTAGTCTGCCAGCGTCAGACAGAGCAGGAGCACAGTGGCAGTTACCCCTGCCCATGTTGAAGGTGAAGTCAAAGGGGCCAAAGTACACTGAGCTCTGACGATGTCAGAAAACAAGAATGTTGCCCAGCTCTCTCACTCAGTAGATAAATCGGTGTCCTCATTTGTGAATTATAGACAGCACTTCTGACCCTGACTCTCTCGCAGCATTATTGCTGAGATAAAGTGCCCATACACCTATAAACACGTTGAAGGCTAAGAGCACCATTCTGTGGAAGGTATTGAACGGAAGGCCTGCATTCTCTCTGCAAGGAGTGGTGACCTGGCCTTTGAGAGGCCTGAAAAACCAACTCGGTTTATTGAATAAAATCTTTCTGTGGCTGCTTCAAAGGCTTGTGAGTTTGAAATCTCACACGTGACAGAATTGGTTTTCTAAAAAGAGAACTAACAGGAAGAATGAATTTATAAGTCAAACTTAATGATGTTAGTTTGCTTTAGGCTTCTTTTTATAACCTGATCATTTAAATACTTAGCATTATCCTCTGTCATCTATAAAATGAAGTGTAAGTCAGCTTCGTCATTCGTCACAGCCGTAGTGCACAGAGTGCCTTCCTGCGACCAGTTCTGGCCAGAGAACTCCCCGGGAAACTTGGCCTTATATTAAGCCCAAGCTTTTAATGATTCCTGCTGCCCTTCCACAAGATATCTCAGGCCTAAAGACAGCTTAAGTATGTCAGGATAGGCCCTGGCTGGGTGGCTCAGTGGGTTGGAGCATCGTCCCACACACCGAAAGGTTAGGGGTTTGATTCCCTGTCAGGGCACATACCTCAGTTGCAGGTTCAGTTTCGGGTGGGCACGCCTGTGGAAGGCAACCAGTCCGTGTTTTTCTCTCACATCAGTGTTTCTTGTGCTCCGTTGAGTATGCACGCATGTGTGCTTGCACTCTCTCTCTCTGCCCCCCCCCATCAGTAAACATGTTTTTAAAATTGGATGGGAGTAGCAGCAGATTAGGTATCCTGGAAGAAAGGGCCAGTGAAATTGAACCTAGTAATCAAAACTGTCTGTTTTTAAAGCAAAAGAAATAAAACCTAAAAAAATAAAATGAACGGAGCTTCAGTGAGCTATGTGATAACGTCAAACTATCTAACATATTTGTAATTGGAGTCCCAGAAAAGGGAGTCAGGGAAAAAAAATTATTAGAAGAAATAATAGGAAGAACTTCCAGTAACAGATACAGTATTTGCCCTTCCACCTGAAGCAACCAAAGACAGATAATATATATTAAACAATGGTTTTCAAGACTCAAGCAGCAAAGGCCAGTTATCCCTGATGCAGAAACAAATGCAGTGATTCTAGCTTATTGTGTGTGAGTCTCAGGTCGTGGGGCTGGAAGGGAAACCCAGGTGGAACCTAGCAGACTCTTAAGTGTTGAGCACACAGAACTGAGTGCAGGGAAACTGAGGCAGCTTGAGTTCACAAGACATAGTACAGAGGGGAGAGAATTGCATGGAGAAAGGGAACCCCAGAGATCTGCAGAAGGGATCATTTCAATAATCAGCAGAGTAGTGATCAGCATATGCATAAAAGGAAACTACTCAAGTCTGGGGGAAAAACTGTTTTTTTCCCATAAACTCCTTTTTGCCATGTTGGTAAGGGATGGATTCCCACCCTGTGGTTGTGGGTAGTGGCCAAACACACAACACCAAACACTGGACAGTTGAACCTGGTAACAGCTTATTAGTCACATATTCTTAGCCTGGGGAAAACACATCACACACCTTGCAGGGTTCTGTGAGCATTCAACTCAGGAGCATAATATTGAACCTTCGTTTTAGGTCTTGTGCCACAAGAAGTGCCCTAAACAGAGGCAGCGGTACCTGTTCCATCAGCCAGACTAGAAAAATTCGTAACTCATGGGACATTGTATACACAGGAAGGCCTTGCCTCACCTGTGGAAAATAACCGGCCACAGACTGTGCACTACTTAAGCCCACATATTTGATCATGGAAAGCAAGATATGACAGAATAAAACTGTCTCTTAAAAACAAAGCTCAAGGAATATTTACAACGAGGTGAAATCCACCATGTCTGGCACCCAGTCAAAGATTACCATCATGCCAAGAAGCAGGAAAACATGACCCTTGCTAATAAGCATGACCACTCATTCAAAACAGACCCAGAACTGATCCAGAGGTTAGAAGTAGATGAAATAATGGTTGGTATTTTTCTAAATTTGATGAGAACTTTTAAACACATATCCAAGAAGTTTGGTGAACCCCAAATAGAAAAAAAAAAAAAAAAATGAAGAAAATCACACCTAGGCATATCATATCAAATTGCTGAAGTGTGGTAAAAAGAAATTCTTAAAAGTGTCTGGGGAGGGTGTGTCATGTTATTACAGAGAAACAACATAATGATGACAACAAACATCTAGTCAGGAACTATGCAAATGAGAAGATAGTTGAACTAAATCAAAATGGTACTCAAAGAAAAAATGTCAGCCTATATCCAGTGAAAACTAATTGCCAGAAAGGAGGGCAGGGACAGGATAAAATACGGTAAAGGGATTAACCAAAGAACATTTATGTTCAATCCATGTTACAGACATTATGGGTATTGGCTTGGGGTGGGAGAGGGTGGAGCTAGGTAGAAGTGGGGAAAAGAGGAAAAGCAGGAACAACTGTAACAACATAAACAATCAAAATAAAACTTAAAAAAAAGATGGGTTTTTTTTCCCGCTTTGCACAATGGCAGGCAGTATCGTAGCCAATGAGGCTTATCTGAGACACGATTATTGCTAATTGTGTAAAAAAATGTTTTCAATAAAACATACCAAACCTCAGGAGCATTCTAAGTAAAATTTGGTATTGGAGAAAGACCTTTATAAGCAGATAAAAGCATGAAGGGCATAAAGAAGAAAACATTAACAGATTTGACTATATAAAAATTATCATTTTATATGATTAAAAACACCGTAAGTTGTTAACAGATAGCAGTCTTCTAAATAATGGTCAGAGAGTTAGCATCCCTAATAAGGAAGAACTGTAAATCAAAAAGTAAAAAACAACTCAGTTAGAAAAGGGGGGATGATCTAAGCAAGCAATTCATAAGAACAATTAACATAAACACAGGAAAATATGTTAAGACTCTTAATAAAGACCAACTAAAATAAGATTTTAACCACTGGATTGAAAAAAATCAAGAAGTTCACATTGTATGCAGGGAAGGTGTAGGGAAGACCTCCTTGGTTGTAGGAATACGAATTGGCACATTTTTCAAGGACAGCCTGGAGGTACCTGTCAAAATGTAAAATGCACATAATCTCACTGCTGGGAATCCATCCTGTACAAATAACTCAGTGCTGATGGATATACGTACAAGGAGTACTGCACAGCATTATCTATAAGAACAAAAAAACTGGAAAAGTTTTTCATGTGCATCTTTAGGGGATCATCGAATAGAATATTAAATAGATGCAGCTGTGGGAAGGAGAAAAAGGGAAATTATATTGTGTAATTTGATCTGTTAAAAGCAAAACTGGCCATACCCACACACTTTCACACATGTGTATTTGGCTATAAATGCACAGAAGAGATATGGAAATATATATATACCAAACTGTCATGAAGTGGTACCTCTGAGGAGTTGAAATTTGAGATATAAAGCAGGAAAAAAGGATTTTCATGATTTACGTTTATATTTGTTATATTGTTTGAATTTTGAAGAGTTAGCAAATAATTGAAAATTTTACATGACTGAAGTTTTTAAAAATAGTAGTAAATTAAAATGAGAAAGGCTAACGTTGAATTTTACATGATAAAAGAGCAAGTATTTAAGTTAGATTGGAAGTTTTAAGTTATTTTTAATTGATATTTTTATATTACTCAGCTCTTTTTCAAATGTAAATGCTTAAGAATCAACCTTTTACTTATTTGCTTAATTGAAATGAAAATAGTTCACATTCAACTGGGTAGGAACTTAAGTCAGCTATAGTAGAAACGGGCGAGAAGCTGTACTATTCCAACTTGCAGTGAGTTGCTGTTGCCAGACCTGTCCTTAGTGAACATTCTCTGTACCCCCTTATAGTAGAAAGAATCCACCTCCTTCCATGTACTCTAGTCCTTCCCAAAGTTAGGAAGCTTCTCAAGGAATTACTTCTTTTTATGAATAATTAATGTGTGTTTCTTGCTTATACTATGTTAAATTTACAGAGGGTTAGAAACTCATTGGTAAGTAAAAATAATAACCCTTTTCAGAATTAAGTGAGAATTAATGTTCACCTTTTTCCAAGGGTTTTAGTAAAGAAGTATTGCTTCAGCAGCTTCTTGCTGTGATCCAGGTCATTCCTACACTCTTGTCACAAAGAACAGGGGGGCACCGGAACGGGTGTCATCTGCCATCCAAGCATCAGCAGGGGAAATGAAACAAGGCCCGCGGGCTGGACCCGGCCCTCCGCCTTGTTTTATCCCTCCCAGCACCTTGTTTCTACCAGGCTCACTTAACTGTTATGGAGTAGTTACATGTATACGGTCCTGAAAGGACATGTGGCCCTTTGAAGGCACCCGTGAGGCTGACGTGGCCCTGGTGAAAATGAGTTTGACAGCCCTGCTGTAAATAGTGATAGAGGCAGGAGGGGTGTTACACAGTTTGAGTAGTGAAACTAGTGGTAACATTATTCATTACACGCTGTCATCCCACCCCCTGAAAACCTATTAACAGTGTAAGTTATCTGTTTGTAGCCCCCAGGAAATGAAAATTAGAGCTGACTTCATGTCTTAATTACGCATCCACATGACCAGTTTGTTTCTTACTAGCCAACGTATGATTTTACTGCCTGGGAAAATAACTTTTTATGATGTGCAGAGAATTAGACCAAGATCTTGGTAAAGCTTGGTTAGTACCAAGGTGTGGAAGTCGAGTGTGGAATGTGGTACCTGAACCAAAGCAAGGTCCTTAGGCATCACCCAGGAGGCCCGGCCACTGTCAGGGTCCATCACTGGACCCCAGGGAGAAAATGTGTCCTGCAAGCTGTTCCTGGGGAAGCTGAAAAACATCGCCCTTCAGGAAATCACCATCCAACAACAATTTGAATGTACTCAATGCCACTGAATTATATACTCAAAAATGGATAAAATAGTCATACTTCAGTAAAACAAAATCCTGTTAGATTAAGAATCAATGATATATGTGCTGGCTGCTGTCGCTCAGTGGATTGAGTGCCGACCTGTGAATCAAAGGGTCACCTGTTTGATTCCCGGTCAGGGCACAAGCCAGGGCTGCGGGCCAGGTCCCTGGTTGGGGGCATGCAGGAGGCAACCACACTTTACTGCTTCTCTCCCTCTATTTCTCCCTCCCTTCCCCCTCTCTCTAGATAAATAAATAAAGTTTTTTTTTAAAGAACCAACAATATTATAAACTTTGTAACATTTTTTAGGGGGAAAAGGGGTTAACTACCAAGACACATACATGACTGTGGCCTGCAGTAAAGCAGTCTTTCAACACAGATCAGTGTCTGTTTTTTCAACTCTTTATCAAAGTATTTTAATATACAGTTACCCATAACCATGGGACCTTTGTCTCGATGATTTTTAATCTCCCATTTACATGAATAAACTGACATAACTTGTAAAGCGGATTGTAATTAACTATTTAAAATTGAACACTTGTTTCTGAAGGAAATGGTTTGGTTTTTCTAAATACCTCTTCCATCCCTGTTTTTCCCCCAACCACTGACAATAGTTCTTTGGGCATTTTTAGGCATGAGAACAAAGCAAATTAGAATTGTGAATATTGTTTTAGTATTTAAAACCAACTGATACTAGATTTAAGTCAAAGCCGGTATTAGGGGCATTAATTAAGTTTAAATGACATTAAAGATTCACCTTTAAAATACGTCATACAAATTTACGGTTTAGAATTTTACCTTTTTTTGCCACTCATATTGCTTCTACATGTTTATATCAGGAATTTCATATCTTAAATTCACTCATGAAAGTCCTACCTACAGTTTAATTTTAAAACATACTAACATTGTACGTTTCTGAAACAGTACACACAGAATTGGTATATTATGTAAACTTACTCCTTTCTTTACTTGTCAGTCATGTACTTCATGTGCTTGATGAGATTCGGCTTCCTAGTCATTGACTTGTTTCCCCAAAGATAAAGAGCACAGCAGAGCTCCTCCGTAAGTTTTCAATGGTAAGCGCTCAGTTCTTTATGAGCAGGTTACCCTGCCACTGCATTTCTGTACCCTCTGTACACAAACGAGCCTAAAGTAGCCTTCCTGGGAGTTTATGGGGAGCTGACAAATTCCATTAGAAAGTCAATTTAGCTTTTTGTTTCTCTTGGCATCAACACACTAGGTCAGCCTGTGTCTGAGAGGAGCATGTCCAAATGGTTGTCTTACTGCATTTCTCCTTGTTATTCCCCGGGGTGATAGCCCTTGAAGGTCATATTATAGATCGTTTTATCAAAGGAATGTCAACAATAGTAGCTGGGCAAGGGTCTGTTCCACCTAATCAGATATGTCCTCCAAAGCCACTCGCAGCTCTGATACCCTAACAAAACCTGGTTGCCAAGATACTTCACCATGACGCTGGGCTGGTCTCAGGCTTACCATGTCTGATCCGCACATTCATTCTCAGACCTCAGAAATACATTGCTTAATGTCTTTTATTCTGTAAGTACAGGGTGAAAGCCCAGATAAAGGCAAGGATGCCCACAGTACGTGTCCGATTGCTCCTCCTCGTCCTGCACTTCGGTGCCGCTAAGCAGATGCACACACGCCCACTCTCTGACAGTATAGACATACGTGTTTTTAACTTGAAGCTTAAGTCTCAGATTTATCTAAAAACAAGTCTGGTAAATGACTCCAGATGACATTTAGACCATCCCGAAATCAGTCTCCAAAAAAGAGGTTCAGGGTAACAGCGTGTCAGCAGACTTGCCCTAATGTGAGCTCACCTGGGGTTCATTTATAGCCTTTCACCTTGAGTCTAACGTGTAGTATGTTGTAGGCAGATGGGAGGCAACGTTTTGAACGTAACATGGGTAGTTCCCTGGCATCTGTCTGTTGGGTATGGCACGTCCAGCATCAGGATCTGCTTTGTGTGTTTCAGCACTTGTGTGCGCCGAAACCCAAGTGTTATTTGTTGATGAGTTCAGGTGCTAAAACGAAATTATTATAGACAACCTTTATTCCCGTGATAGGTTATTAAGTACCATTTCCTAATGAGATCAGTCAAATAAATTAAGACAGTCAAATAAATCATCAGAAAACTGTACTTTCAACACAGCGTAATGTAATGATTTGCTGTAGGTATGGGCTGACGATATTGAACTCCACGGACTTTATAGTTTTGACAGATTAAAAATAACTAGCTAATGAAAGTGAGCACTAAAGTTTTATTCTTATGTTGTCCCTAGAGAAACAATTAATTCATTTTTATTTTGGTTTATAACTTGATTCCAAATTGAAGGTTGGCTCGTTAGTGCATCCATGCACCTTTTAAGGGATCCAAGTGCATTTGATTATTAGGCATTTAACATCCCCCCCAGGGGCAGGCAATCCCAAGGAGCCATTTAGCATGGAATGCATTAAAAATTTGTTTTTACTGCCTCGTAATCAGCCTTAACTATGACCTGTCACCCCCACACTAGATTACCTGGGTCGGGGGCGGGGGTCTTTTGGTGTCAAGTATCATGGATGACTAGACTAGAGACTCAACCATAGTACTAATGAGAATTAGATTTAAATTGTGGACCTGGCTGGTGGCACAGTGGATAAGGCACCAGCCTGCGAACCCCAAAGGTTGCTGGTTCGATTCCCAGCCAGGGCACATAACCAGGTTCCAAGCCAGGTCTCCAGCCAGGTCTGTGGCTGGAGGCAGGTGAAAGGCAACCATACATTGATGTCTCTCTCCCTCTCTGCCCCTCTCCCTTCCCCTCTCTCTGAAAACAACAAATAAGATCTTTTAAATAAATAAATTACTAAACTAATTTAAATTTCTTATTTCAAACAAAATTTACTTCCAGAAATAAGAGATAGTCATGTTTAATACTAGCTGACCTACCATAAGAAATTTGTACATCCTTTCCTCCCCTTTTTGTTGTTGTGTTTTTGTTTGTTTGGTTTTTGGTTTTGGTTTTGGTTTTGTTTTGTTTTTTATTACAGTGCTAAGGACACAGTATCTACTCATCACTCCAATAAGAATTTTGAAGTCTGGATAAAATATTCTAATATTTAACACTGAGTTGATACCACAATGGATTGCAGGCATATAGGTTAGAAATAACCTCTAATGAAGTTAAATGCTGATGTTATCTTTGTAGTAATAGTTCTCCAGTATTATTTGGATTTATTATTGATTTATATGAATATCCTAGACTGAGTAATTTAAATATATACAGATTTCTAGGTACCTGTTGAACCTAATTTGCAAGTGAAAATATAGTCATTGCTTGTGCAAATAGTGGCTGGAGTCTCATTTAGAGGCTAAGAAACTAGTTAGTATCACCTCAAGATGCCCCTGCCCCTCCGCCTATTTATTAATACAGAGTTGGAAATCTGTCCTGGTGTGCAGGCAGGTCATATTTTCTCTAATGATTTTTGTCTTTGAACCTTTTAACTTTGTTTTATCTGGAATAATTTTTAAAATTTTTTGTAACTTCATATTGCTAACTATAAGCAAGAATCCTCTCTAAAAGTGTTCTACCTAAGAAAAATGTTGGCAAACAGATAAAATTTAAGAAGAAAGTCATGCTATTAATTTTATTTGCCACAAATAGTCATTGAGGTGTATATTTTCCATAGGGCTGCATTTTGTTTGTTTTACTAAACTTAAGTAAGACAATACAGCATATATATCAGTGCCAAAACTTTGCTTCTGTGGATGCTAACAAAACAGAACAGAACTAAACAGGTCTAGATGGTTGATTTCATCTTACCAAAAAAATGTATGCTTTTTAAATCATTCCTAAAAACAATCACAGCATGTGTATATGAAGAATGGTTTAAATAAACAAGGAAAGCATTATCGATACAAAGGGTACCTAATTTGCAAGTGAAAAATAAATTGTTCATGCCAGTGTGAACCTTCTCATTTAGGGGCAGCCTGTATGTTGGCTCTTCCCCCTCAACGCCTTCCCCCCACCCCGAAAAACAGCTCCAGACATACCGCTATGCAAATCTAGTCAGCATATTTACACTAGAAACAAATGTAGCCAATTATAGAAAAATAGGTGGAGCTGTTTTAAACATTCATTAAATCTCTCAGAGCCAGACGGTAAATTAAACTTTATTAGGCTACTATAAAAATAACTATTCTAGAATTTCAATATGGTGGTGTAATTTAGTGCTTTTGTTACCAGAATCAATTTTAACAACAAAATTGAGCTTCCAAAAAATACTCCCAATGAAGTGCTGCCTCTGGGATTTCAATAATTAGGGCCTCAGCGTGTCCCACTTCATGCTGAATCAGGAGTGGCCTTTCTGTTTCCAAAGGGAATCCCACGGTTTGACCAGTCCTGAACAAATACAGCGGTAGGTCCAAGCCCATGCAGGTGAGCTTCCCAGCATCGTCCCTCCCACCCGACATGGGGTGCATGATCACAGCCAAGAAACCAGCTTTCTGCAGTTTATTTTCTCACTTGTAATGTGAACGTTCAAATGCCACTTGAAAAGCTAAAGCATCGCTGAGGGTCAGATTTCCATGAGGATGACTGGTGCAGCTAGCCACATGGGAAATAATCATCAAAAGCAGGGGATGGAAAAGATCCAGTTGTGTTGTCAGACACCACTGGGTGTGTGGGGCAGACTGGATTGTGGCTCTATGATGTGAAGAACCCAAGATTTCTCCTAGTCACAAAACAGAACTAAATTAGACACATACTCCTTTTGTTCCAGTTATTTTGGTAGTTTAATTTCTTTGTGCTGAGTGTGGTCTCTGTAGTTCCGTTTGAACACATACATATCTCTGGCACATTAGGTGACAGTCATATTATGATCAAGTATTCGAACATTTCCTCCGGAGAGAAAGAGCTGTGTCAAATACCCCAGGGAATTAGCCAGATGGGGAGGGAGTCAACCCAGATACAAGCTGGGTAGCCAGCCCTACTTTACAAAATTACTGTGCAATCAGAGAGAAGCCCAACTTTGAATTACTATGTTTGTGATGAGTGAGAAAGTTGAACAGTTTTGATATACGTCCTTGTCCCAGAGTAGACCTGGAATTAATGTGTGTGTGTGTGTGTCTGAAGGAGAGAGAGAGAGAGACTGACTTGCAGCTGGCCTGAGAAGAAAGGTCAGCAGGTTATAGAGGTAAGTGCAAAAGTGCAACAGGGCTTATTAAGAGTAATCAAAGACCTACTTTGAAAAGCAGCAGGAAGCAGAGGGTTGGGATTTCCACCCTAGGGAGGTTATAGAGGCCATCTGGCCAGAGAGAAGTTGGCTTAACTCTGAAAAGGTTTAAAAACCAGTTTAAATGCTGATTAGAAAGATCCCACAATGAGCAGTTTGATCTTTTTTTTCCTCTCTATCACATCTGGGAGGAGATGATTCTGCCCAAATAGTTCAGCATGATGGTAAAGGAGTTACTCATGTATACGCAGATTACTTGGGCAAGTGCCTCACAGCCTCTTCTCTCCCCCATTCTGTGTTTTAGGAGCCCCCGCTGAGATCAGCAGGTTTCCAGTTTCTCCTTCCCGGGAGATTGACGTCCCATGGGAAGAATAGAATGACAGTGTAGGCTGACCCCGTTGCTGTCAGGAGTTATGTGTTGCTCGTGAGGCTATTAAGATCGAAACCAGTTCATATTGATGCTTTATTTTAAGGCCAGCACTTTACACTTAGCATAAAGATTTTCATCAAGAATGTTTGCTTTTGACCAAAATTTCACACTATTCTGTATAGTGTCCTCTCACATAAACATGCTTGCCTCCTTTGAAAACTTCTATTTCCTCATTTAACAGGAAGGGCTAAAGAAGAGGGCAGAACTTAAGAACGCAGCCACTGGCAATAAAAGTGTGATTAGGGTATTGAAAATATCATTTAATGGGTAAAAAGCTTCTGAAACATCAGATAGGTTCTTGGCAAGAATGCATTTTTATGTATAGCTGGCCTTTGCCACTGGGCTCTGGCGGTGAGGTGGATGGGCAGGTTGGGGGACGGGAGCTTCAGGCTTGTGTCTTCAAAGACCTAGTTCTTCCGAGAGTGAAGAAAATGGAAACAGGGAGACATTCAGGAAGGTATTTTTATGGTCTGGGTCAGAGAAGACAAAGACCATGAAGAGGAAGAAGAGGGGAAGGGTCAAGAAATATTTGCGAATCAGAATCCCCCGCACTTGGCTTCCTAACCTCTTCGACAGCATCACTAGTGACTCTGAACTTGGCTGCGCCTGATCTCTCCCACACTCCCCGGGCCAACCTTGGTGAGCAAGAACAGTGGGTATTGTTGTTAGTCCATGGAACCCAGTGGGTCTCCCATTTTCTGCTAGCAGAAAAATTGAAAACAAGGTTCACAGAAGGATACAGTAAAGGTTTGATTCCTAGACATCGACCTGCCCACTTGGCTGAAGCAGAAATAGGGGAAAAAGTAGGACTTATGGACAAAGTTGAGTCTGGAGATAGAACCTGTGGCCCAGGGGGTTAAGTTCAGGCAGATTGTCTGAACTAAGACAAGAAACTACTGAATATATACTGAAGATAACAATCTTTACAAATTACAAAGATTGAAACCTTCCAAGACTTAAAAGAAGGCAATAGCAGGGAAGATTGAAGACATAGCAAGAGACCACTTTTAGGAACTAGATCATATTATCTTCTTTAGACTTAAAGCAGATAGAGCTAAATATTAAACCATAAAAATAATGGCATTAGGGTATTGAAATGATGATTATCCCAAGTCAGTGACTTGGAGAGCCACTGACCCTATAGGTATAAATGTTATTTAGGCTCAAGCTTAGAAGGAGAAAGGATGTCCAGCCAGAAACCTACAAACTAAATTCCGTCCTGGCCAGTGGGTCTGATTACCCATTAATTCATTATTAAACACTTACTGAAGGTCATCTACAGTACCACGGTCACTCTGCTGGTTTTGTGATACAAGACTGAAAAGGAGACACTGCCTGCCCTGGAGGAGAGGGGAGGGTTAGCAAGCAGAGTGCCCAGAGCCACAGAGGATTCAACAGCATTCCTTTTAAAAGGTTAAGAACGGGGCCTCAGGCCAACCAAAGCCCCTCCTTCTCGGAGTCACCCCTCAGCAAGGACAGTGTTCCTGCGACTCCCCAAACTTCTCAGCTCTGCTCTGACCTGGGTTACTTCCACCTGTGGACTGGAGTGCAGATTCCCAGATGCAGTGGAGACTGTGGACACGTGTGACTTCTGTTTTCACGTCTGCTCTCAACTCTCCTGTCCCACGCTCTTAGCTCCTGGACTGGGATGTGAGCAATACAGACTCTTTGAGGGGGAAATTGATATAGTAGAATAGTTTGTAGTAGATAGACTACATTTGAGAACTGTGAAATAAAACTTTTTTTTTTAATGTCGAAGTAAAGGTGTACATTGCAAACAGGTCCCATTAGATTATTGTTGTTTTTGCTTCAGTCACAGCTGGAATTAGCGGGAGGAGGATCGGGATCATTTTTGGTCACTCACAGCCAGAGACCATGAGAGAAATACTCCATTAAGAGCACTGTTTTCTAGGCCCTGGCTGGTGGCACAGTGGATAAGGCTCCAGCTCGCGAACCCAAAGGTTGCTGGTTCGATTTCCAGCCAGGTCCCCAGCCAGGTCCGTAGCTGGAGGCAGGTGAAAGGCAATCACACATTGATGTTTTTCTCTCTCTTTCTGACTTTCTCCCTTCCCCTCTCTCTGGAAATAATGAATAAAATCTTTCAAAAAAAAAAAGAGAGAGAGAGAGACCTGTTTTCCATGGTTAGCAGGAATAAATGTTTGTAGAGAATACTGGGGTGGGCAAAAGTAGGTTTACAGTTATGAGTACACAAAACCCCAATTTATTATATTATTATATATTGTATTTATATTTTTCCATATGAACAACTGTGAGACTACTTTTGCCTCTGTGCACACGTGCGCACGCACGTGTGTGTGTGTGTGTGTGTGTGTTTTAAACTGGATACCTGGTTAGTATAGCATAGACCAACAGGACACCAACTATTCGCTTTAAAACCTGGCATCATTTCATAATGCGTTTAGTAAAGGTGTGGAGAACGGGAACCCTCACCCTGTCTAGCAGGGGTGTGAACAGGTGCAGCCTCTTTGGCCAGCTCTCCGGCAGTTCCTCTGATGATTACGCACAGAGTTCCCATATGACCACGCAGCTCCACTCCTGGGTATGTACCCAAGAGAAATGCAGACATGTCCGTGCAAAACTCGTACACAGATGTTCATAGCAGCATTACTCATAATAGCCAGAAGGTGAAAACAACCCACCTGCCTATCAATGGATGAGTGGATTAACATATTCATACAATAGAATATTGTTTGGCAGTAAAAAGGAATGAAGTACTGAGGCAAGCTACAACATGGGGAAACCTTGGAAACTTTATGTGTTCAGCCAAAGAAGCCAGTCACAAAAGACCATGTGTTGTATGACTCCATTTTTTATGAAAGTTCCAGAATAGGCAAGTCTAATATATAATAAAAATAGAAAGTAAATTACCGGCTATCTAGGGCAGGAGGATTTGGGGGGATGAGGAGTGACTGCTAACGGATACAAGGTTTCTTTTGGGGAACGATGGAAATCTCTAAAGTAAATGATGAGGTTGGGTGCATAATTCTGTGAATGTATCAAAAACCACTACAATGTGAGTATTAAATACATAATTGTAGGGTATGTGAATCATATCTTAATAAAGCTGCTGCGTTTTTCTTCATCTGGCTTTACTATCTTGGCATCTTTTACTCTTTGCAGCCTGCTGCAGCTACCACTTTCTGCAGTGGTGGTTTGGGGAAAGCAGTGTGTGACTCTGGTATCTTAAGTCTTCTAATGTAAGGATAGGTTCTGAGTTCATGAGGAATTACTGCTTAACTAAGCTTGGAATTGCAATCCAATAGCTTCGCAGTAGGAATGCACCATCTGTGCCGCTCTTCAGATAAGTCCATTCCAACAGATCGCTTTATGTTTCAAAACACACAGTGATTTCATGTATCTCACTGCTGCGTGGGCTTATAGGATGAGTTTTTAAGTTTTAAAAACATTTGGTCAACATGTCCTTTAGGTTACAGCCGACGCATTGTTCATTGAGCAGCCTCAACTCAGGATGCATTAATACAGAACGGTTTTAATTTTCTCCGGTCACGGCCCTAGGCCATGTTTTGTTGAATCTTGCTTTTCTATCCCTCAACAATATTTAGCAGATCTCATCGCATTCAGGTCACTTTCAGTTATTAGAAAATCAACGTGGTTCATTTTTAACCTCCCATCTTACACCTGATTTAAATTTAATTTCCTCCTTCCACTCCATAAGGGCAGATGGCGCATAGTCCGGTTCTGAGGCCTCCTTCTCCCCCTTTCAAGGCCTAACTTGTGAGCAGTAAGGGCTAGGTAACGGCTGAGAACACGGTCCCTTTCCCTAATCTCCCACGCATCCTCTCCTCTGCCTTGGCAAGCAGCGTGTTGCTGGCTATGTGTTCAGGGTGACAGGTGTCAAAATGCTGCGTCACATTTGGGTAATTGGAGATTCACTTTCCAGTTCCCTCATATGGAAAACCCAGCCTGGACTCCGCCTCCTTCGCCAGCCTCTTCCTGGGTGTTGGACTGGTAAATGTCTACCAGCTGTCAGGGGGCAGGTGTGGGGTCCTGGTACGCACACATGTTCATGCATAAATGTATTATACATTTTACTGATGTGTAGTACACAGGTAAAATATACAACACGCTTCCGTGCCAATTCCGCAAAGCCAATTCATTCTGCCACTAGGTTTTAATTATTTTTGCGAAAAACAAGTGTATCCATCTTAAGGTTGCAACTGACAAATGAGTGTGGTTTTAACATGAATGTTGGGTGATGTTTTTATTTCAGAACTAAGACAAATTTGAAAGAAGAAGGATATTAGAACTTCAGTTAGTATCTCAATGTCATGAGCAACTTCTTTGCTGAATAAAGTAATAGTTCTAAATACTGGAAGGCCATAGCCTACAATTTTTATGCTATTCAAAATAAAAGAACTCTAGACATGATACATTTTTTAAGTTTAATCTACTTTATTAGCATTTTTCCATCACTTCCTTAAGGAAAGCAACAAAATAAGAAATTAAATCCTAATTTGTAACATTTGCTGATTTCAAGCTCCATAAATGACCTTACTGAATGCATAATTGGGACAACATGCACAGTAGCATGCTGGGTTTTTTTTCTTTTTTCCCTATAACACAGACATTTTAAAAACTGTGAGGATTCAGCCCTGGCTGGTGGCACAGTGGATAAGGCTCCAGCCAGCAAATCCAAAGGTCACTGGTTCGATTCCCAGCCAGGGCACATAACCAGGTTGCAAGCCAGGTCTCCAGCCAGGTCTGTAGCTGGAGGCAGGTGAAAGGCAACCACACATTCATGTCTCTCTCTCTCTTTGCCTCTCTCTCTCTCTCTCTCTCTCTCTCTCTCTTCCCCTCTCTCTAAAAATAATAAAATCTTTCTTAAAAAAAACTTAAGGATTAAGAATAGCAGTAAAATAAGAAATTAATTTTAAGAACTTCTTACCCTTTTATAAATTATTTCATTGTAACTTTATATAATTAGATTTTAATAATGGCCATGTTCAAATTCCTAAAATCTTAAAATTGTCTGGCCAACCGGCTCAAAAATCCACTGCCCCCTCTCACCCAGCATTCTCCCAGGAGCCTCTTAGCGACTAGGGTCCCTTCCCTGGACAGCTGCCTCCGCAGTCTCTCTACTCCGGCTGGGGCTAAGTCAACAGGGCAGCGGCTGGGCAGCGCAAATCCCCAGCCCGGGAAGACTCTCCAGTCTCCTTGCAGGTACCCTCTGTCTTTCCTAGTGAGTCCCTTGGTATCCTACCCACGTAGCTTGATTTTGTTCGGGGGGGAGGAAGAAAGAGATGGAAACTCCAGGAGCACAGCCACACTGCCAGGGCAGAACTCAGCATTCCCACGAGGCCTCCCTGCTCTTCTGTGTTTGTGACGGACGGCTTTCCTTCTCCTAATAGGTCTTAAGAAAGGTATCACTGTCTTTTGTAGTATTTGGGGTACTCAGTACCTCTTTTAGCATCGCCAGTTATTTGTTCTGGAGTAACAGCACATCTTATTAGACTTGTATGCAGCTTTATTTAGCATTCTCAAATTCAAATCTAGTTTTATAATGTCCATCATTTGGTTTAAATGATAGACATGATGGTTTTCTACCTAAATCAGTGTTTGTGAGGGTGTGGGCGGGTGTGTGTTGGGGGGGTGTTTTCAGGGTACTTATTAATCATTCTGGTTTGGGTTGGGCCTATAATTAGTAGTCAGGTTTCCCCACATTCCAAAATGCAAAAACTTTCCCTTTGTCCTACCCAGAGGAATTTAGATTTCCTAAATCTTGATAATGTTCTTCAAAGAGACGGGGGGTTTCTGTAACCCTGGGGTGAAATAGCTTTAATTGCTCCAAGGCTTAACCTCATCAAGGTTAGGTTTTTCCAAAGAAAATTTTAGTGAATGAAAGGAATTGGGGAACGATGAGAACTTACCCTACCCAATATTTAAAGATACTGTAAAACTCTAGTGAGGCCCTGGCTGGGTAACTAAGTTGGTTAGAACATCATCCGGATACTCCCAAGTTTGCCGGTTCGATTCCCAGTCAGGACATCTACAAGAATCAACCAGTGACTGCATAACCAAGTGGAACAACAAATCTCTCCCTCTCCTGTCTATCTATCTATCTTTCTCTTCCCCTCTCTTTCCCCACCCCCTCCATCCCTTGTGCCCCTTCCTCTCTCTCTCTTAAGAAAATCAATAAATAAAATTTTCTTTAAAAAGTATGAGAAAAACAGGAGGAACAAATCATGTAAAAGGCAAATTAACCTGTTCAAAGGACTTCAAGTGGAGATTCAGGTCCAGATACGTATAGGAAGAAACCCTGAGTATGGTAGCCCTACACATGAAAATGACTATCTGTAAACATAGGGGACTATTTCTAAATGCTGAGTGGGTGGAGAGTGCCTTCCTTTATAGATAAACCGGAAAATAATAAAGGTTGACTTATTTATTTAATATTTAAACATTTTACACTTCTACATGGCAAGGACATCATAAACATTAAAGGATAAATGACAGACTGGGGAGATATTTCCTGCACACAAAATAGATAAGGAATGTTGTCATTGAAGGGGCACTGGATGTATTTTGATTGAATACTGAAAAGATAGCGTTAAAATCAGGGAACAGCCTAAGGCAAGAATGAATGTTCCCTTAATAAAATGATCTCCCGAATACAAGAGGAAATATGACACTTTATTTTGAGAACTTGAACATAACTTTATTATTCAAAATTTAATGTTTTTAAAGTTTGTCACTATGGTATAGCAGGATGACTTCTCAGCTCTGCCAGGTGCTAGATGGCTCCTTTGCACATTTGCAGCACTTAAATAGATGTTTTCATCTGGTGAAAAGCATGAGCTTTGTGGTGTTCGTTTTTACTACCTATACCAATGTGGGTTACTTTTTTTTTTTTTTTTTTTTTTTAAGATTTTATTATTTTCAGAGAGAAGGGCAGGGAGGGAGGAAGGAGGGAGAGAAACATCAATGTATGGTTGCCTTTCACCTGCCTCCAGCCACAGACCTGGCTGGAGACCTGGCTTGCAACCTGGTTATGTGCCCTGGCTGGGGATCGAACCAGCGACCTTCATGTTCACAGACCAGTGCCTTATCCACTGTGCCACCAGCCATGGCCTCCAATGTGGGTTACTGTTAATGGAGAGATATTGCTGTCCAGTCAATAAGATTTCCTTCTTCTGTAATTAATGGTAGCAAAGATAAAGACTTACCTCTCGATCCTGGACTGAAAGATTTGGCTGATGGCACTGTCACAGTGTCACTGAGGCACCCCACCAACTGAAGCACAGGAGAGCTGTTTGTCAGTCACGGTGTCTGCAGTGGACAGGCCCGTCGTGGAGGCCTGGACACCTCTGGGAGCTGCAGCCTTGGATTGAGTCGTGGCGTGGACTTCGGCCAGCAAGTGTGAGGCCCTTGGCAGCACGGGCAGAAGCACGTTTGTTTCTCAGGCATGGGGTGAGCGAGGCAGGTTGGCTGGCTGAGCTCACGGCTTCTGCCCTTTGGATCTTGGGTTTGACCCCCGCGGGCGTGACCAGGCCGTTGACAGCCTGGGCACGCACTCATGGCCTTGGCGGAAATTATAGATTGAATACCACTGATGAAGTTGGTAGTTTTTTCTTTAGTAAAGAAGCAGAAGACTGATTGCTGACCATCCCAAAGATTCATTAAGACTTGGGAAAATAGTAATAATCTAGAAACCCAAAATGATAGGAAAGTTTCCCTTCGTTTTTAGAAACTGTTGAGAGAAATAAGGTTGACTAATCTATGGTTAAAGATTCTTATTGCATATATTATGTCTGTAGCCATAAAATTTGAAAGCTCCTAACAAGATTATACCTTACTTGGGGGCATAATTATAAATATACTACACAAAAAAAAAGTGTCTTACTCCATTCACTGTGATAGTCATCAGATACACATATATTGCATAGTTTCAACTATTACTTGCAATTTATTTTTTTTTAGAGATGAAACAATTAAGTATTTGCTTTATTGTCATACTAGATGTAGAGTTGAAGTTTAACAAACCAACCTACATTAGAACCATGGTTACACTAGAGCCTGCATTTCCTAGCCGTCATTTTACAACTTATTAAGAAAACAAGGGATCAAATATCTCTCTCCCACCTGATGTAGTCTTTTTATACAATAAGCCCCCTTTGAAACAGCTGAAAAAAGATTTTTAAGATTTTATTATTTTTAGAGAGAAGGGCAGGGAGAGAAAAAGAAAGGGAGAGAAACATCCATGTATGGTTGCCTTTCACCTGCTTCCAGCTGGGGACCTGGCTGGAGACCTGGCTTACAACCTGGATGTGTGCCCTGGCTGGGAATCGAACCAACAACCTTTGGGTGTTAGTTGCAATCTTAACTCCTGTATTCAGTAAAAAATGTTAGCATTAAGAGCTATTTTATTAATAACACATGATTTGTAAATGCCTTCATTTTATACTTTTATTTCTTCATTTATATTTCCTTTGTAAATTTGCAAAGATGCATGCACAATAATGTTCTTTACAGAATGGTTTATGAGGGAAAAAATGGAAAGTAAACCCAAAATGTCTGTAAACAGGAAATTGATTATTAATTCAAATGAATATTTAAAATGATGAACTAGGTCTGTAATTATCGATATAAAAAGTTACTCACCATATGATTTTTTAAAGCAAAAAATTACAAAAAGCAGACTATAAGTCAATCTTTTTTTAATTGTATATTTAGAAAAGTCTAGAAGAATGTCAAATGTTAACAGTACTTTTCTATGAGTGAATTTACAGATGTGCTTCACTTTACAACTTTTCACCTTGTGCATTGTCTCGGTGGTTTTTAAGATTATTATTTGTTTTTAGAGTTAGCACGTATAAATTTACAGATGGAAAACATTTCTCTTTCTTAAAAACTTGAAAAGATAAAAGGAATTGTCAAAGCAATTTGACAAACATAATTACGTATGGTTAAGCATACATAATTTTTGCATAATGCGTGTTGCTTTTATTAGCACTCCACCTGGTTTTGAGATTTTCCCCCTTCTGCCCCTATGAAATAACACTTCATGTAACACCTTCCCCACCCCACAGCTTTCTGTTTCCTCCACCTCCTTTGAGCTGAAACACAGCGCACGCGTGTTCCTGGTATGCCCACACCGTGTGAGGGTACAACTTGAAGAAGAACATTGTCACTGATCATTCTTCTGACATTAGCCTGTTCTTGACTTCAGTCAGTAAATTTGGGAGTACAGATGGGTGTTTCCTACATCTCACTAATATAGTCTATTTAGTGAAACACCTGTCTTCAATGATACAGATTTCAGCTATTGAGCCCAAATTCTTCTGAGGCATTGTGTTCTGGACTGGCCGTCATGGGAACAGGATGACTGGTTTCCAAGATAGAGCAATGTGACTCAGACCTCTCGCTGACCCTTTTTTTAGACTCTTAAGCTCATGGAAGGACAGCATTTTTTTTTTTTTTAAGTATCTTGGGCTAATTTCCAGGTATTTTGTGTCTATGCTTGGTATTACTGATTTTAATCTCCTTGCACTCTAGCTAGGCTGCCTTAAGTGATAGGAGTTGCGTTCTCAGCACTTGGGCAAGTAAAGGAAAAGAACCATAGAGTATGCAGGGAGGCAGAAGTTCTAAACAAACCCATATACTGCGTAGTCTATTAATTGTTTATCAAATAAGTGGGTATAAGAAACTGGGCTCCTCCTAGAATACTTAAAACAAGCTTAGCACAAGTCCAAGAAAATTGAAACAAAGTACAGTATGTTCAGACTTAAGCTAGATCTTACTGGTAAGCCTTTCAAAGACTTGGTTATCATCTGCCTCAGAGAAGATCGTGAAAAGGTGGTGACCGTGACTATCTTACCGGGGTCTCAAAATCTCCCCAAGTTACAGGTGGTATTAGACCTCAGGCACACTCCTATCATCTTAACGTTTTCCTTTTGTATTTAATATTAACTTTGGCTAATTTTTTTCCTTTTCCTCTTTGGTTCCTTCTTACCCACTTACTCTAACACACTCAACTCCTCAACACCAAAAATACGGGAACTAAAAATCAGGGAAAAGTAAACTTAAAGGAAGCAGGGTAAGGGGTAGATTCTGGGATCTCCAGAAACACTACATTACTATTTTTTTCTTTGACTTTTTTTTTTTTTAATTAAATGTTGACCGTGTCTGGGTACGAGCCCACCCCTTGCTCAGTCTTAGGCAAGTGATTTACCCTCCTTGTGCTTCATTGCCTCATGTGTCAACTCCCTCAGAGTTTTCTAGTTAATATGTTCAAGCGTTAGGACCTGGTAAACCAGTGAGTGTTTCTATAGTAACGAGCTGTGTGGATTTTGATACTCCACTATTTGGGACTAGACTATCTCCCCACCCCATCTCCCACCCACACCCCTGGTCCTTGGGTCCCGCTACAGCTGCTGCTGGTGCTTGACTGGGTGGAGCTGAGGCTCCTTCAGGGCGGGTAGCCAGGCCTGGGGTGTCACCTGGTGACGGAGCTGCCGGGTCATCCGACCCTCCTCCCAAGAGATCTCCTCAGGGACCCTGGAGCTCCCCTTCCACAGCCCACCTGTATTTTCTCAGTGACATACCCACTTGAAATCAAGGGGAGGTGGGTGGGAAATGTGTGATAGCGACAGGGAGAATTAGACTTGACCAGAAATGTGACAAGAGGGATGGATGGGTCAAGCACAGGTGGGTGGTTCTTGGACCAGCTGTGTGAAATAGGCTGTATCAGCAGCAGGCCATTGGCAGGTCCTTGTGAAAGTGACATTGTTCCGGGTGAGAGTCGCTGCCTTCACCTCCTCCTTGCCTACTCCTACGTACCCCCACTTCTCACTCCCAGCCCACCCAGCCTTCCAGACACTCCTCCTCCCTGAATGGAAATGGAAAAGGCACTGGTATTTACTGACCCCTGACTCTGCTTCCTTTCCAGCTGACCCTCTGGTGGGCAGCATTGCCACACAGTACATGACCAACAGAGCGGAGCATGACCGAATGGCCAGACAGTGGACCAAGCGGTACGCGACATAGGGACCTGACCTGCTGCGCCCACCGGACCTGTGCAAGCACATTCACCAAGTGCATCGATAGACCTGCCCGCCCCTCCGGACCTCCGTCTTACTCTTATTTTTATTAGGGTTTGAACCATTTTGTGATGGTATGTCATCCTTCCCTCCCTCTTCCTCTTCCCTCCTCTTCTTTTTCCTCTGCCTCCCTCCCCCCTGCAGATTCCCCACCTCCACCCTGTTTTGTTTCCTTTTTAATTTCTATTAACTTGAAAGAGTTGGGTTCTTTTTTCCCACCTCATTGTGGATGGGAACTTTGTTTTCAGTGCAAACAATGTTGGATCTATAATAG
Organism: Noctilio leporinus; assembly: GCA_004026585.1. Classification (NCBI taxonomy): domain Eukaryota; kingdom Metazoa; phylum Chordata; class Mammalia; order Chiroptera; family Noctilionidae; genus Noctilio; species Noctilio leporinus. The sequence continues at coordinate 209,481 of PVIW01000552.1, read as the reverse complement.
TAAGAGCTTTCTTACAAAGCTTTGTATTACTGTGTGGTTTTGTTTTTTGTTGTTCGTTTTCTTTTGATTTTGTTTTTCCTTTTATGTGATCTTCGGGGAGACACGGATTCAGAATTATATCTCGTTTCTACTTAAATGTAGTGCTTAGGGTTAATTTTTTTGTACTGAAGTCTTTATTGGTGGGTGCATGCTACTGGGAACAAGTTTTTGTACAAAAGCTTCAATCAGAATCACTGTGCATTACTGAGACTCTGTTTATCACTAGCCTTCTGTCCCCCACACAGAAGACTGTTGGACTGAACAAAATAATAAGTATTTTGATTTACTTAAAGTGCTTGTAAATTTCTTAGGGACCTGCCACTTTTGACTGTGGATCAGTTGATGTACACTTGTATTATTAAAGCACTCAATAAATCACTGTGGCTGATACATGCGCGTGTGGCAACCTGGCATTTGCTCTGTCTCCTGGTGACCTGCCCAGCCCCACGTGCTGTGAGGCCTGCCTAATTCAATTGCACATTCAAGTGTGTTTCTCATCCCAAACCTCTAATACTTCTTCGTAATTGAGTCACTGAGCAAGTGGAATTTCTCCAGCTGTCAGTAGCCTGATGACTTTATGGTCATTTCAGGCCACTGTCATTTTACATCTTGGCTGGGCAGTACTCCTCCCGCATATCATTTCTTTCCGTTACAACCGTCTTAACCCAACAATTCAAAGATCTGACTCCAAAAAAAAGCCTTCTAGTCAAAGTGAAGTCTGTGCTGATCATCGTGTCCAACCACTTTTGAACTTATTTCTCGCCTCTCTTTTCTCCTGCGATTGCTATAGTGAATGCCTTTGAGCTTTGGGTTTTGGGTTTTTTCTCCAGAATTCTAATGCAGGAAGTAAACTCCACTGTGTCAGCCATGGTCAGCACATTCACTGATCAGTACGCATGCCCGGCTTTGACCCGCAGGCTGTCGTAGGTGTCCAGCAGTCGGAGGCAGGGGAAACCTGTGTGGTGTGGCCGTGTGGTTTGAGAAACGCTGATGGGTTCAGCGTCCTGTGTGGTACAAAGCCCAGTGGAAACTCCAGCTTCCGCTAATGACAGTAACAAGCCCACCTACAGCTTAGTCTCACATCAGGAACGTCTTGACTTCTATAAATAGGAAGATACACAAATTAAGTCATTCTCTCTAGATACTTCTGATTCAAATTGTAAGTATCTTGATTCAAAAGATGCAGTTTTTGTTGTTTCTTAGTGCGGAAAAAGAAAACGTTCTAATGTTGAAAATCTTACTGTAAAACCAGAATACCTAGGGATATTTTTTTCTTTTTAACAGACTTACCATTAATTTCATCTGAAACACTTTCCAGCATACCAGAACACCTTATGGTCTCTGTTGAAACTACTCACCTCTGTCCTTGTAACAAAGGGAACAATGTACCTGAACTGGCTCGACTGTATTTCAGTAAAACTTTATTTACCTCAACATCCTATCACCAGATTTGGCGTGAGAGTTGTCCTTTGAGTATCCCTGATAGAGGGCACCACAAACTAGGGGGGAGAAGATTCAGTAACTGTTAAGTTTAACATCTCCTTCTTTGACAAAATATAAATTTATTTAATATAAAGCAAGAGTAATTTTTAGAAAATTACCCAGAATGTTTTATTGCCTGCAAACTTTCTCACCACAATGATTTTTATATTTACTACTCTCAATTGAACAATTCAACCCTAAAAGCATAGAACCATTGTAATGGGCAGTTTTATTAAACTGATTTTTTTTCTTTCAACTCGGTAAACCAGACTCATGATATTAGTGCTGATTTTTGTAGACAATATTTAAACTCAAGTTTTCCTTTCTTCTTGTAAAACATCAGCTGCATTGGACATACATTTTGAATGATATATCCACTGTGTTACATCTACCTTTCATACTGGTTGTAATTCAGATCATATAAAAATGTATGTTATTTAGGAGCCAAAGATTATAACAGTTCTAGCAGGAAATCTGTCACAAATCTGTTTGCTTTCTCATGATCCATTTTTGGGGTTTGTGCCAATTTGATATGAAGACTCTGTAAAACTCCTCTCCCATGTTTATGAACTATATAAATACTTAATGACAAACAAATGCACCATCCCCTCAAAGTGTAAAAGCTAGTGAAACCGCAGAGACCAATTTATTCTTACTTGAGCCTGGAAAGTCTCAACATGGTAATTTTACTTGAAATTTATAATCATGGCAGGCAATACAATTCCAGTAAGTTTCCAAAAATGTTTGTAAAATAAGGCTTGGAAGAGTTTAGCACTCAGGAAGCTCAGGAATTTTGCTAATAATTATGAGGATAACATTTCTAAAATTCAGGAGCAGTTTTATAACCGAATATTACTTACCTTTACAAACCAATGACTGCTAATAATAGGATTTTGAGGCTTTGTTAAATAAGATACTGGCGGAGCATTAACTGAGGCAGGGCCTACTTGTCATTGAGAAGGTAGCTTGAAATTATATTAATTGATCTTAAATAATTCAGGAAGTTATGGCCTGCCTTTGTCAGAAAACAGCAAATAAATAGAGCGTTCTTTATCTGTTTTTCTACAGGAATCCATTGAGGATAGCAAATGCAAAAGTAGTCTCTCTTTTCTTATTCCAGTATTAGAGAGGAAGCCTGGGAGTTCACACTGGATAAATGAATGCTTTGGGAATTAGGAAACAAGGAAACACTCAAAATGCACTGTATACCAGGCCATACGTTACCTAATGAGACCTTCGTCTCGCGTCTTCTGTCATCGGGAGAGCAAGAACAGTACACAGGGGCAGAGAGGTTGCACCGCCTGGCGCATCCTGCCCCCGCTGAGGCAGCTTGGAAGTCTGATGATAACAGTCCCCATTGATCGCTCAGTCTCCAGCTTGAAACCCCTAACAGACACATCAGTGAGAATGGCCACCACCGTGAACATGACAGGTTTAGTTGGTCTCTGTCCTTGAGACCAGCAGCTGATGTTCTGTTCACCACCAGACAATTTCCCAGCTCTATGATTTAAAAAATTGAAGTAGTTTATGGACACTTATTCAGAACCTGTGATGAGAAATTCCAGAAGCTATTCTTAATCCCCCAGAGCCCCCATTCACTTGAAGCAATAATGAGGAAATTACTTTGAAATTCAAGCATGACTGCCCATTTTTATTGAAATGTAAAACATCTGGCCATCCTAAGGAATCCCAAAACTCTCGTGTGTTCTTGGTGATGTGTAATAAAAATACCAGGATGTACTTGTCAGTTCAGATTTGGGCTGTTTGAGGAATGGGAATGTTTAGTTGTTGTTGGGGGATTCTTTAAATAGTTGAATAAGAAAGAAAAATAGGTTATAGAAAAAAATGTTTCTAAGGTAAAAGCAAAATGTATATAAAATGAGTATAGTTGAAAATAGTTTTACACAACTCTCCCAGGCATTGCAAAATAATACAAAGATTATATGTATTAAACTCCCAGAATGTTTGTAAGCAATTTACCTGGATTTGTTTTAGGGATTAAGAGGTTATGGAGTCAGTTGGTGGGGCTGCATGGCTAAGGGAAACCAGAAGTGTGCACCAGTTAAGAAGTACAGGAATTTTGTCCAAAGGGTATTATTTATAGTAAGAGCTTCAGAGTGTTACTTTTGTTTAGGGAAGATGAATAGGGAACTATAACTCCTTCCAAGGCAGAATCTATAAATTATCCCTAATAGCCATTCTCTCTTTCTTCCTTCTTTAAATAGAGCTACTGGAGCTTTAGCTGGGCATGTGTCCTCTGAGCTAGAAACTAGATGCCTCCAGTCTCTCTGTGGTAGCTTGATAGAAAAAAAAATGGTCCCAATTCTCAGTCCTTCAAATATCCACATCCTTCGCAGCTCCTTCCATGAAAGGGAGGGAGTCCTTTTTCCCCCACCCCTTGAATCAGGGCTGGCCTTGCGGCCTACTTTGGCCAGCAGACTACAGTGGAAGTAATCCTGTGTCAGTTTTGAGCCGGTCCTCCAGAGGCCTCGTGCACATCCCAACTCTCTTGGAATCCTGTGCCTTGGGAGAGTACACCCCAAGCCAGCCTGCTGGGAGATGAGTGACCCTGTGGAGAAGAACTGAGACGATCCTAGACAAACCCATCACCCGATGTCCCCATGGCAGCCCAACCAAGATCAGCAGAGCCATCTACCCAACCATGCATCAGCCCAACGAAACCCAGAGAACCTGTCCCCCTGATCCTTCCATTAGTGAGCAATAGTAATGGCACTGATCCTAAGCCACTAGTCTTAAAGTGCCTGTTACACAGCAATAACTAACACCATTCCTTACAGAGGCATAGCCACAGGACTAAATTCTAGCCAAAGGAAGTGAACAGAAGCAATGGGAGCAAACTCCAGGCCTTACCCTCTAAAAGGAAGCTGCTACCCTCCACCACCTCTTTCTACTTTCCATGGTCTGGAATGTAGACATCATGCTCCTGACCCAGCTGTGACCTTGGGTACATCCAAGCAGAAATGTCTGGCCATTAGATATACTAAGACCCACGTTTAGAAAAGCTCAATATCCAGGAGTATAGCTCTGAAGTTGTGAATCATTAGATTAGGGAAAAGAATTGTGATTATAGATAAGGATGAGATCACTGAGGGAGGTTGAGTGGGTGTAAAATGAAAGAACTAAGCCTGGGAGATGAACCATGTGGCTTGCCACCTATCCTGTCCCAGATGCCCAGAGGGGACATTTTAACACATTGACTTAAAAATTGCCTGGCTGGTTGCTCCGTGTGTGGATGCCAGCCTGTGAACCCAAAGGTCGCTGGTTCGATTCCCAGCCAGGGCACATAACCAGGTTGCAAGCCAGGTCTCCAGCCAGGTCCGTAGCTGGAGGCAGGTGAAAGGCAAACATACATTGATGCCTCTCTCCCTTTCTTCCTCCCTGCCCTTCTCTCTGGAAATATTAAAATCTTTTTTTAATTAATTAAAATTGTAGGTGAAGTATTCTGAGGAATTATGGGATGATTAAGCAGCTGACATTATTGATGGACCCCCAGCAGAAATATGGACAAAGCAGAACTCACACAGGGAAAAAAACTACAGGGAAAGGCTGACATTCAGCCTTCTTACTGCTGCTGAGATTCAAGAACCGAATCTGCTACTGGGACCTTGTGTTGGTGCCACAATAGGGACCCAGATCCTCAATAGAGCACCAAGCACCTAGGCGTCCCACTCAAACTTTCATGTGGAGGGAAGGCTCTTTGTATCTTCTGGAAGCCACTGTAGGAGTTTCGGACACTTGCTGCTGATCAGGGCCTGACGCAGATGCGCACAGAGAGCTCCACCCAGAGAGCTCCCCACCCAGAGAGCTCCCCAAAAGGCTGCCCGTAAAGGGTGGGACAACACGAGGGAGCCACACAGACAAGATTTCACTTGACCGCTAGTACTTTTTTCTTTTTTCACAGATAGAAAGCCAACAACTATGACAAGTGTTAACACATTTTGGGGGTGGTTAAAAATGTGGGATGTTTGTTATGTCATCATCTGAACTTTCCTATATGTATTTTTCCAACATAAAAAATCTAAAACATATTGTAAGAAAGCCTGATGTAAAAGGGGATAAGAACTTAAAATTGTTTTACTGATTTTAGGTAGGAGGGAGGGAGAGGCAGGAGAGAGAGAAACATTGCTTTGTTGCTCCACTTATTTCTAAACTCATTGGTTGGTTCCTATATGTGCCCTGATAGGAATCGAACCCACAACCTTGGCATATGGAGATGATGCTCTGACCAACTGAGCTACCCCCCACGAGGGTCCAGGAGGGGATAAACATGTAGTTTCGTGTGATCTATTTTGCTAAACATAAGTTTCTTACATTGTGTATTGCTAGAAAAATAATACCAGGTACCCTGAGAAAGACAAAAGAAGAACCACCAGTGTGCTGGTTCCATGTCAGGTATTTTTACGTGTATGTGGATAAATCTTGTAGAAGAGGCCTAGTCGACCCCTCCCCCAGCCTTACCTTCCATTCACAGCTGAGGAGACAGACACAGAAGGTGGTCGAGCTAGGAAGTGACCTTGTCAGCACTGAGACCCTTGGGGTTGCAAGCCCTTCCACCTACACCTTCCTGTCAGTCCCTGGGAGAAGATGGGCTTCTGCTGATCCGGTAAAACAGGTGTACATGCAAAAATAGGTGTACATGCAGGCCAGCACACACGTGCCACAGCTCTGGCCACATTTTGTTTAACAAAGGAGAAAGGCACCCCAGACGTGTTCACTCATGGTCAGCCAAGTGGCTTGCGATGGGGGTTCTCAAGACTAGGGTAGCGTTTCTTATCTGTAGACTGTTTTCTTCTGTTAACGGTGGCCTTGCAGTTGGGAATAAAATCCTTTTAGATGTCAAAGGCTTGGGGTTCTAGAAGGCTGTGAAAATTGCCTGCGAGCGACGGAAAATTTCTGGGAGGGAACATGGAGGGCTTTATTCCCTCGGTGTGCTGCTTTTCACTTTGTGGTCAGTGAATGAAAAAGGGAAATGTACGGACACGAGATCCTGTGCTACCATCCTAATCATCACTAGGATCCCCACAACTACTACCCCTTCTAAATATTTACCATGTAAACAGCGCAGGGCAGGGGAAACACTATATACATAAGGCTACCTGTAAAATCTTATTTAATCCTTTCCTAACCCCCTAAGAGGCGTATGAGTCTCTTCACATAGAAGTGAAAACTGAGACCCCGACACTTGAATAGACCCCACCTTGTAGAACTGCTAAGATGCGGAGCTGACCCGATTGCAAACCCAGATCGAAGCGCACGCGCGGAGGCCCCACGTGGCCCTGCCCCGCAGTCCAAAGGAAACCTGATAGGGCTCCTTGTGAATGTACCGGTTGATGAAATAGGAAGCCGCTGGATTTAAAAGATTAAAGCCCTTGACCCATGTGTTAAACGGACCGCAGGTAAAGCCAAATAGCACGTGTAGCGACACTGGGTTTACGAGCCCCCTCAAAAGGAAAACAAGAACAAAGCAGAAGGAAATGAAAGTGACCCTAGCAGCCTGGGGGTGTCGGGAAGCCGGCAGTGCACGTGCGTCGCAGGGAGCCACGTCTGCACCCCAGGAGCCAGTTTGGAAAATCAGAAATCCCACCCCGCCCCACCCCGTTCCCCCACCCCCGCCATCCAGCTCAGGGCCCTGTCTTCTCTGGCCTGACAGATTTCTTCTCTCTCCTCTCTCTCTCTCTTTTTTTTTTTTTTTTTTTTTCCCCAATCCTCCCTGGAAGATTCTAGGCATTTTATAGCTGAGTTCAGTAGGAAAATAATGTTTATTCACTTCATAGCCAATTTGGGCAGACCATCTCTATTCCATAAAATAACGCCTTGATACATTGACGACTCAGAATTGCAGGCCCGTTCCTTGCCTCCGGTTGTGTTTCAGGCTGGATAAAATTAAAATATCACTTTCCTTTTTCTTTCCTGTGGATTCACTTGAATTGCCCTCATTAGGCAGAACTCGTACTCTTGGGAGAAATGCCAGGCTTCAGAACAATCTTTCTCCCCGACCCCACTCCGCGCGCGCACACACACACCCTGGCTTCCTTTCTGCCACTTGGGGGAATCCACCACTGAAATATCACTCATCATCAAAACCAGTAGCATCTTTTGGAAGCTCATCTTCAGGCTCCTCAACTGTCACCCTCCTTCCTTAACTCCTCTCCCCTGGCTCAGATTTATATTCTACAGGTCCCAAGAGCAGCCATCCACCCCGCTCCCCTCAATGAGTGATTCTCATCCCTGATTTTCTCTCCTGGCTTCTCACCTTCTCTCTTGTTGGATGATCTTAATATTTTCTGATGACTTCTAAATCACTCACCTGGCTTCTCTCACAAATGTCAGCTCTAAATTCACAATGTAGCACCAAAAAATGCTTGTCAGGAAATCCCAAGGACACAGCAAACTATTTAAAGTTGAACATATGCATCTCTGAGCCATGTACAGTTGTTGGAGAACCACATAGGTGAAGACCACGTTCATCCCACTGGGAACCGGATCAGCCTGGTACGATTTGTTCCCCAAATGGAAATTGTCATAGCACTGACCTGCCACAGGTCCCCACTCCAGAAAGAAGCAGCCAAGCTGACACCCGGGTGAGTGACATAAGTTCCTTTACTTGTCTGCCTGTCTACACACTGGAAATAAAAGTATCCACCTTACGGGTCATATTTTCAAGGGCCTGTCAAATAGTGGTGAGGAATAAATGTTATTCTCCACCTTCTTTCCCTTCCCAAATTATCATTCTGCCAAAATATATTCATCACCTAGTAGGTACCAGCCAAAATCTCCTCCATCAGCCAATAGTAGTGACTGAAGCTTCCCACCTTGTTCCTATGCTATACGGTCTTCACCAGAAATATAGGAGGTTGGAATTTCATGAAAAGAGGAAGAGAAAAAAAGAATGTGAGTTAAATAGGGGTCATGGAAGAAACACTGGGCAAGTGAAGATTCAGCAGTGTTTCCCAAAATTATTAATTCTAAGGAAATTTGTTTCAGATACTTCATTAGAGCTTATGTTTAAGCAAGTACTCCCCTGCCATATCTCTAGAAAGACCCACAAGAAGAACAACAGTGGTTGCCTGCAAGGGGTGGGAGTATATCACATTATAATGAAGTCTTTTTATCACATACCTTAGCGTTGCATGAACATGCAACTACTATATTTTCAGAAAATCAAGAGCTGCCAACAGGTCAACCACACAGAATTCTCTCCAGTAGTTTAAGGGCAATTAAAAGAACTACCTTCTCCCAAAGCATACCTTTCTCTTTCGGTGATAATAAACCAAAATTTTGCCCGTAGAGACACATGACGGCCAACAGTCTGAAAACACCCAGTGCGTCCTTGTCACCCACAGGACTGGAGCTGGCTGCAGTGCACACCCCTGGGCGCTGGGGAATCCAGAGCCCAGGTGTTACCTGTAGTCTCAGCATCTGCTTCCAGCCTTGGTCCTGGTACTGACTTGCTTTAACCACTCTGCATCTCATTTTTCTCTTCCATAAAATGTGATTGGTAAGGTCACTCTGATCATCTGATCTCTACTGTGTCAGCATGAAATTCTTAGACCTTCCACTCCCCTTCCAGCCCCTGTAGGTCACAGCCCACCTCTGCTCCCACCCTGTTCAAGTGCCCCCAGAATCTGCCGTCTTGCCTTTTGGTGTTCTTTCTAGAAAGGCCTCCCAGCTCCCATCCAGATGAGATATTCAAGGTTTGTCCGGAAAAAGTCCAGGCATTGTTCATATAAGGAGAGTGGTTTGTGCAACATGGATGTAACCTGGCAGCCATGGAGAGTGGACTGGAATGCACATGTGTGAATAATGACAACTTCACTGTACAGTCACTGAAAGTGGTAGGCACGGCTGAGTGAGCATGTACACAGTGCAGCCGTCGCATTCAAAATGACTGAGCGAGGAGAGCAACAAATCTGCATCACATTTTGCATTAAGCTTGAACGTTCCCCCACAGCAACTATTCAGATGATTCCGAAGGATGCAGCTACGGGCAACTGGTGATGGGCAGGTGCATCATGTCTCGTGCAGTGTTTTGGGGAGACATGAAATCACCCAGGTGACTCAGCCCCCCAACAGCCCAGATTGGGTGCCCTGTTGCAACCTCTGGCTTTTCCCACAACTAAAATCACCTTTAGAAGGGAAGAGATTTCAGACTGTCGGTGAGATTCAGGAAAATATGAAGGGGCAGCTGATGGCAATTGGGAGAACTGTGTAAAGTGCCAAGGTGCCTGTGGACAATGTTTCTTGTATCTTGTATCTTCAATACATATCTCTAGTTTTCATATCACATGGCTGGATAAGTACTGGCCAGACCTTGCACGTGTTCTCCAAAGCGTGTTTTCAGCCAGAGGTAGGAACATGATTTGGGGTAGTACTCTGACCAATGCTTATTTCATTATGCTATTTCTGTTGATGTATTTTATGTTTCATATTTACCATTAACTTCATTATGCCATGTGATACCGGGTTCCGTTCATTGTGTAGAGTATTACGGTCTTAGGGAAAAGTAACAGCCGATAGCAATGAATGTAGTATAAGTGGCATATTCATGAGCACGATCACAAAGGTGCTTAAAATTGTTATGGGTTGAATTGTGACCCCCACCCCCCCAAATGCATGTTGAAGTTCTAACCCTCTGTACCTCAGACTGTGATCTTATTTGAACAGTGTTGTTGCAGATATAATCTGTTCGAATGAGATCATACTGGAGTGGGGTGGGCTTCTGTTCCGATGTGGCCGAAATCCTGGCAAGAAAAGAGAAATTTGGACACAGATATGCACACAGGGAGCATGTCATGTGATTGGAGTGATGCTACCACAAGCCAAAGAACTCCCAAAAGCCAGGGGACAGGCTGGGATCAGATCCCGCCCGGTGCCTTTAGTGCGAGCAGGGCCCTGCCGACACCTTGCTCTCAAGATTTCCGGCCCCCAGAACTGGGAGACGATGACTTTTTGGTTTTTTAGCCGCTCAGTGCGCGGTACTGTGTTGTGGCAGCTCTAGCGCACCAATCCACAGGTGCAGAATACTGGATCGCCCTGGGGACACGGGACGGAGAGGGATGTACCAGGATAAACCACTGAAGGAAACAGGAGGTAGCTGGGGCTGGGGGATACGGCCAAACTCCAAAGACTCTACCAGCCTTCAGCACCCGTGGCCCCAGGCCAGTGTCAGGGTCCCGGACTAGAGGAAGCCACTGACGCAGAGGGTCCCCCACGATGGTGCCCCTCCTCCAGGTGTTCGGCTCCCAGGGCCGTGCACCTCCGGGTGGACTCCCCGCTGACCTAAGCACGCTTTCCCAGGATCTCCTCTCCAGCCCCTGGCGCAGGGCGCCTGACGTGGAGTTCTTTTGAATCTTTTTTCCTTTTACCTCCTCCCTAATTTTGCCAGGACCGCACGTCAAGAATCATTAAACTTTTTTTTTTTATTAAATGAGCTTAAACGAGCTAACTACAGCTGTCAATAGATGTGAAGTTCACATCCTTGCTCTTTTTCACCATGGTACTTTCTAGAAGCCGGGAACGAAGACGTCAGGCTGGGTAAGACCGGGCGGGAGCTGGAACCACAGAATGCCAGGTGAGCGCGAACACCGCGGAAAGCACACTGGGCAGAAGCCTGGGCTCCAGCCGGAGAGTTCTGTTCGCACCAGATCTGGACGCATTTGGACTGTAGTCACCATAACCTACAGGCAGCAGAAGCCACCGGAAAACCACCAGAGGCCTTCAGGCAGGAAGCAGCAGGGCCTGACCACAGCAACGCAGGGAGATGCGGGGGACAGAAGGGGCCTCTGTTCCAGTTGGCAGCACTGACGATGGTGGGACGGGCTGGAGGTGAAGTCACCGGAAGATGTGACTGGTGACAGCATGAAGGGGATGAGTGCCTTTAACATTACTCAGGGAAAGAGAGGAACATGATACTTGTCCCTCAGTTACTAAGAGCTTTGTGGACATCAGCTACTTAATGTTCACAACCCCACCTGAGCTGAAGATGCTTTTCATCACTGGTTGAAAGGTGAGAAAACAGAGGTTAAGAAGGTTGATGATGGCCCTGGCTGGTGGCACAGTGGATAAGGTGCCGGCCTAAGAACCCAAAGGTCGCTGGTTCGATTCCCCAGCCAGGGCATATAACCAGGTTGTAGGCCAGGTCTCCAAGCCAGGTCGGTGGCTAGAGGCAGGTGAAAGGCACCCATACATTGATGTCTCTCTCCCTCTCTGCCTCCCTCCCTTCTCCTCTCTAAAAATAATAAAAACCTTAAGAAATAAAAAAGAAAGAAAGAAAGGTTAATGAGCTAGCCCGACCGCTAGGGGCTATGGAACTGGAATCAAACCAGGGCCTTCCAGCCCCAAAGCCTATAAACTTTATTTACATATATATTTAATAGCAATTTCATGTAAGGACTTATAAGTTCTTTTCCTCATTTATTTAGAACTTTGTAAACATACAAGAAGATGCACAGATCTGGGTTGAATTTGAGGAATTGTGACAATTGCACGCACCTGGTCACCACCACCCAAGTTGGAGAATATTTCATTCATCCCAGAAAACTCCTTTATGCTCCTTTCCTGTCCCGCTCCTTCCCCGACCCCCAGGGAGCACTTTCTGATCTCTATCTCCGTGATTGGTTTGCCTGTTCTAAATTTCATATAAACGAAGTATGTATTCTGGTGTATCTGGCTCCTTTCATTCAGCATGTTTTGGAGATTCATCCATGTTATTGCACGTATCAATAATTCAAAGCACCATTTAACTCCAATCCCCTGAGCAGCAGGTCTGTACTATGTGGGTAACACTTTTTAACAGTATTAATGGGCTGTTCTCTTTCGGCTTCCTGAGAACCTCGCCTTTGTTCTAGCCCACCCGAAGTGGCCATTTGCCTGAGAAGGAATCAACATCAACTGCAGAAGAAAAACCAAGAGAAGACTAAAGTAATCCGGGACTTTCCTCATGTAATGACTGTTAAGTTATCTTTTCAATGTAATGGCTCTCAAAACCACATTTGGCACAACGGCTAATTAATTTTTTCCCAGCACAGTAACCTTTTATTCCAAAAGACCAATAAATATGTTAAAAACAGTGATATTTTGACATCCAGGCAGGCATAAAATCTTTCAACAATTTAGTCAACGCAACAGTGTCTTGTCAAAGACTATTCTGCAGAACAGATTTGAACCGCACCCCATGTCTGCACGAACAGGGGGCCCCATGACTGGCCCAGAAGTGGGAGGGAAGAAGGGAGAGAGAAGAAACTGAGATGTGCAAAAATGGCCATTTCCCTTCACAGGCTTTCGCTTAGAGATGTGACAGTGATGTCTGGTCACTGGCCATATAGAACAGAACCAGGCAAGGCCGGAATTGGGGACGGGGGTGCTGGGAGTTACCTTCCAGAGTCACCCCCAGATACTGGAGCGGAGCCCCTGGGCCTGGCAGGACTGAGGAGGTTGCTGCTCCAGTTTATGGAAGCTGAGATGTCGCCCCAGGTGGGGCCGCTGCTGGGCCCTAAAGGCTCAGGATCCTCAGTCACAGAGGTCATGGACCTCAGAGGACATTTCCTGAAGGACCCAGGAGAGCAGACCTCACCCTGTGGTGCCCCTCAGCATGTAGGCTAGACAGCTGGGCCCTTTCTCTGCCCCTCATCCACGGGGACACCCTGAGGACTCCCGACCCCAGTCAGGGACACTGTTAAAGGCAAGTGTGGGGATACCAGCGCTGGGAGCTGGGCTATGCGAACAAGTTTTTCAGCAGAGAAACTGGGGGAAGCACGGGGAGGAGGGCAGGTGAAGATGCTATACGTTAAAATCAGCTTAGGAAACAAATCCCCCATTTGCCATGCGTGGCCCTTACTTGGGTTCTAATTTTAAACAATCTGAAAAAATGTCTCCGACCGAAAGGGAAACACACTGATCTGAAGGAGTTCATTGTCTCTTTGGTGCGATAATATTGCCGAATTATGACCCCGTTTTATAAAAGAATCCTTGGAAACCTATCCTGAAACATGCATGGATGAAATGGTGGCGTTCGTGCCTGGGATGTGCTGCTTTGCCATCCCATGGAGGGAAGTGGACAGAAGAGATGACACACCACCGCCCCGTGCTTCATGCTGTGGAACCTGGGCAACAAGAACCCAAGAGCCGCTTACACTATTTACACTATTTTGTTTCCTTTTGAATACATTTGAGGTTTCGCATAATGGAATGTTAAAGAAAGGCAGGAAAGAGGGAGGCTGGGAGAGAACGGCATTCCAGAGGTGGACATCCAGAGGTGGAAATGATTTCAGCGAGTGGGAGAGAAGTGATGGGAAAAGGTCCTGAGGGAGACAGGAACGCAACCTCGGAAGCCCATTAGCATTCTGACCTGGGAAGGGAAGGGAAGCAGGACGGAGAAGGAAGGAAGGAAGGAAGGAAAAAGGGCTTTTAGGAGAAGAGGAGAGCTCCTCAGAGGCCTGGAGACACTGGCGGGCACAGCACACTTGCAGGGCCAGAGGTGGAAGGGGGGAGCCCGGGTTCTAAAGAGCTCTGTGCGGTTAGCTAAGGTCTGATCAGTGAGTGCCCTGCGTGCAGGGAGAAGCCTGGAGCAGCGAGAGCAGCAGCTGGACGGGGACGGGCGCAGGACCAGTGCCTACATTCTAGTCAGGATTGCCCACATTATTATCTGTACCTGCTGGTCAGCAGAGTAAAATAGGTGTAGTCAAAGAAAGAAAACCGAGGTAAAGATTTACAAGGCCTGGAGGAAAATCAGGTACAGCTACAAAGGATATGTGGCACAGAGAGATTTGCAGGGGGGTGGGGGAGCAGGAAGGAGGGAGAAGAAAGAGGCGGAAATGTTCTGCTTGACTAAGAAACTGCAGCAGAAGGAAACTCGCCCACCACAGTGGGAGCGCAGAGCCCAGAAGTCAGGGCGGGTTTTCGAAATCTCCCAAGTGGAAATCTTCTGTCTGGATTCTGTGTAAAATGTTGATGAGGGAAGGGGAAGTTGTCCTCTTTTGGTTTCTACTATTTTTATGTTTAGGATTTTTCACTACCTGCTTCTGAAAAAAAAAAAAGTGCAAGGACCCCACTAATGTTCATTTGCAGATCTTCTTTTTCTTTTTTTTTTTTAAGATTTTATCTATTATTATTTCCAGAGAGGGGGGAAGGGAGAGAGGCAGAGAGGGGTTGCCTTTCACCTGCCTCCAGCCACAGACCTGGCTAGAGACCTGGCCTGCAACCTGGTTATGTGCCCTGGCTGGGAATCAAACCAGCGACCTTTGGGTTCTCAGGCCAACACCTTATCCACTGTGCTACCAGCCAGGGGATTTTTTTTTTCCAGATCTTCATAGGAAATATTTCGGTTTTTGAAACTTCCATAAATGTCCCAGCCCCGGAAAAATAACTTCCTGCTCTTGCTGGCATGAGGATACATGCGCAAAGACCTGAATCAGACTGGAAGGGGTGTTTAAAATAACAAAATGACAGAGAAAAAAAATAAGAGAGAAATTGGTTTTCTACCCGCATTTTACATGGGCCTGAGAATGTCCCGCCCAAGAACATGAAACTGACAGCAGAAGGAAATATGAGTAGAGTTGGGAACCCCCTTCCCCACAGAGACATCAAAGTGTCTACTAAGCACAAAGGAAGGAGTCCTAACGAGAAGGGTTCAAGTTCACAACATAATGTTCAGTGGGAAGGGCAGGGTTTGCTTTCCTCTTCTATCAAGAGATAGATTGCATGATTTTCTTTCTCATATTTGAGAAAAAGTTGACGTTTCCCTTAACCTCTGACATGACGAGGTAGACTCATGGCTTTGCTGCCTTTCTGTGCCAGGACTTCACTAATAAGGACAGCCCTTCAGTGACCTCAGGACCTCAGGAGCCTGGGGAGATAACAGCCTTTATTAGCTCAGTTCTGTGGGAATTTGAAAATGCAACCCCCCACCCAGCAAAGGCCTCCAACCATACAGAAGAGAGTCCTCAGTGGGTTTTGGATTCAGACAAAGCTTCCTAGCTGGCATGAATTCAAGGCGGCTATTTAACCTCTGTGAGTGTATGAGGATCCAATGAGAAAATATATAGGTTCAATACTTAGCCAGACCATTGGGCATATGTTAAGTGCTGAGCAAATGCGATCTGCTGTTGTTATTATTATGCATTGTTATTATTACTAGCATTATTATTTTACGGGCATAACAAATGACCTGGCAATGCTCGCGCAAACTGTGGCCAGACTTTGACACGGCCAAAATAAAACCAGACCCAGCATCTTGTGAAGCAGCCACCCTCACACGAGCCCTAAGAAATCGCTGGACCCTGCTCACAGGCCTTAAGAAACTGCTCTCCAGCTGTGCCTGGCCGGCAGCCTCCCTACTGCTCTCAGCTCTGAAGGGAAATGGCTTTTGGCTAAAGCTCTTTTGAAGCCAGCAAGTCATTGTGCCTAAGCCCAGGGACAGCCCCCAGAGGTGGTGCTTTTCCAGCTGTTGATGGATAGCCTGCCATAGATAGATCAGCCAAATTAGGGGCTTTTCCTTGGCTGATGGGGAGTGGGGGGTGTGGGGGGGCGAGGGAGATGCCCGAGAAAGGCCTGGTTAAGTCCCGTTCAGGAATTCTGGAGTGAGCAGGTGGTCTCACGTTTGAGAAAGGAACCGTCTGTTTCCAGGCCAGGCAAGTGAGGGTGAGCTTTCCTGCCCAGGCAAAGGGGAAGGGAACTGGTGCTAGTTTTGGTAGGGTTGTCGCATACTGCCATTTGGAATCTGTTAATTTGACTTCACAGAAGGAGGAAAAACAGTGCAACTGAGTTAGGGGTGGGGAGGATGGGGAGGATGGGGAGGATGGGGAGAAGGTGCAGCTGCACCGATCAGGAATAACTGACCCCTCCTCACATCCCAGGGTGGGTGCAAAGCCAATGGGGGGTCAGTGCTGCTGGGAACCTCCAGATGTGGCTGGTGCAACGGAACTGGGGAGTCTGAGGTCTTCGGGGCGGGGTGGGGAGGCCACGTGAACTGGTGGGAGGATCCCTGCTAAGGGCCATCCCTCCCGTGGTCAGGGCAGCCTCCTGTGTCCCCCGGGGGACGTCATCTCTGGGGCTTATGTCTGACAACCCACCCCCAGAAGAACCCATCACGGAGCCCATTCCAAGCTGACCATGAGAAAATGCCAAGGCCCTCCCTAAACCTGGCTGCGTCTCTGAGCCGGCGAAGACCTCGTCTTTCCAGTCTAAAGTGTTTTAAGAAAGTCACGTTTCCAACAGTTAGGTTCTGTTTTAAAAAGAGCGCGAGAGAGGACGCAGGAGAGAAAGGGAGGCCTGGCCACAGCTCGTGAAAGCAAGCTCATACTTAGCTTGTTTAAAGTTTTGTAAATCAATTTCTCAAGCAGAAATGTTGAATTTAAAACAAAAAAACAAAAAACAAAAAACAGAGCTGCTTGCTGCCGAGTGTGGTGCAGGGAGACCAGGGAACAGCATCAAATGTGAACATGTGGGTGTAACTATTGGTATCAACTTTCATTGCTCACACAATCCTTCTCCTAAGACTTGACAGCTCATCACCTCCTTGCTGGGAAGTAAGTTCATTTCATTTCAAGCTCTCACAAATGAAAAGAAACAGGGCTATAACTTTTATGGAGTGAGTGGAAAATGTTTTGTGTAGGTAATTTGAGCACCAACTAGAATCCAACGGGGGATTTTATATCATTTCCATAAACTTTTATTGAATGAAGATCATAGTGTTTTGAATTTTTATGTCACATTTCTTTAGAGGGAGCAAAGCATATTCAGATGTATTTTCTTAATTTTCAAACCTCCCTCTGAAGTGAGATCTACCAGGCACTGTCATTCCTATAAAATAAAATCTGCATGTAAAACATTTTTGCTTTTCTCTTTAGTCCACCAGGATATGTTTGAGCCCACTAGAAATGTTTTCAGTCGTAAAAGAATTCCCTTATAACTGTTCAGAACACTTTAATTTCATTATGTAATACTGCTTTATAACTTCTTCTTGCAACTTTATGAATCCCAACTTTGAAGCTGCAACTTCTGAAATCCTATGTTCTCCATTTAAACGTCGGTTTAAAAAATAATCATTTTGAATATTTAAGCTCAGAAGAATTGTTTAAATTCTCCTTTAAGATAGGAACATGACTGAGTGACAATCCATCTCAGCAGCAGATGCCCCAAAGGCTAAAAAAAAAACAAAAAAAAACTGCTCGTCTTTTCATTATAAAAAGAACTTATCTTACACCATTCGAGTTACTGTAGTTGAGCAGCTTAGAAAGGTGTAGTATTTTTCCTCTTTTGGGTTTTGCAATCACAATCATCGAAGACTATGGGCTATGTAAGTTTGAGTGCAAATGTGTTTCTAAAGAGTGCTTTTATTAAACAGATATAATCCACATACCATAATCACCTTTTTTTTTTTTTTTTTTTAAGATTTTATTTATTTTTAGAGAGAGGGGAAGGAAGGGAGAAAGAGAGGAAGAGAAACATCAATGAGTGACCTCACTCACACCCTCGGCCGTGGACCTGGCTGGCAACCCAGGCATGTGCCTGACTGGGAATCAAACTGTCAACCTTTCAGTTCGCAGGCTGGCATTCAATCCACTGAGCCACACCAGCCAGAGCAAAAATTCACCTTCTTAAAGTACAAGTCAGTGATTTTTAGTATGACATTGTGTAACTATTACCACTAACTCCAGAACATTTCATCACCCCCAAAAGAACCCATAGCCATTAGCAGTTACTTCCTACCCCTTTTCCCTGGACCCTGACAACCACTCATCTATATTCTGTCTCTATGGATTTGTCTGCCATGGACATCTCATATAAGGAAATCATGTAGTATGTGACCTTTTATGTCTGGCTTCTTTCACTTAGCATATCGTGTTGCCGCCATGAATCAGTACTTTATTCCTCTTTATGCTGAGGAATATTTCATTGTATAGATACACACATTTTGTTTAGCCAGTCATCAGTTAATAGACTTTGGAGCTATTGTGAATAATGCTATGAAATTCGTGTATAGACCCTGGCTGGTGACTCAGTGGATATGCACCGGCCTGTGAACCCAAAGGTCTCTGGTTCGATTCCCAGACAGGGTACATAACTAGGTTGCAAGCCAGGCCTCCAGCCAGATCGTAGCTGGAGTTAGGGGAAAGACAACCATACATTGATGCTTCTTTCCCTTTCTTCCTCCCTCCCTGCCCTTCTCTCTGAAAATAATAAATAATAAATAATAAGTCTTTAAAAATATTTTAAAAAAGAAAAGAAATTTGTGTACAAGTTTTGGTGTAGACATTTATTTTCAATTCTTCTCGGTATAGACCTAGGAATGGAATTTCTAGATCACATAGTAACTGTGTTTAACTATTTTGAGTTACTTCCGGGCTGTTTTCCATAATGGGTGCACCATTTTACATTTCCATTAGCGATTGCTTGAAGGTACAATTTCTCCTTGCCAACACTCGTTATTTTGATTTGACTTATCCTAGTGAATGTACAGGGGTACCTCATTGTGTAAGGGGTACCTGCTTAGGTCGTCCATAAAGGTTTGCAAATAGGACGTTGCTGTTTCCCCACAGGTCAAACATCTACTACTTAATTATTGCACAGCCTGAAACGTATTTCTAAATCCTTCCCTTTAGTAGAGCACGCAGTGTCTCCTGCGTGTAGTACAATATACATAATGACTAAGTGATGATTACTAGACCCCGAGGATGACTGTCGTCTCCTCCACGGCTGTGGCTGTCACAGGGTGACCCAGCACCCTCCACCCAGCTGCCGAGGGCCGGCCTGAGCACTGCCTGGGCCCCAACACCGCTCAGCATGGAGCCAAACCCGGCTGAGAACGTCTCTCATCCGCTGGGTCTGGGGAGACAGAGACGGAACTCAAATTCCCTGTAGCTGTTGCACCCACGCCTGGGTTAAGGATGGTGCTTTCTTATCTCCGGGCTCTTTTCCTATTCGGGTTCCCCTTCTGATGTCCCCGCATCCTACTGAATCTCCAAGACGTCAGCTCCTTCCTGGAGACGCGCGGGTCTTGCTTAGCCCATGGGAGTGCTCTCTTCACTCACGTCCAACCGGTTTCAAGGCAAATAACCCCGAGTCGGCAACTCGCGGGAACGAAGGTGGACCTACCTTTGTCCCCGGCTACAATTAACTTAGCGCCTGAGCCGTGGCTTCTGCTGAAGGGGGACGAATTTGATCCTGCTGTTCAGAACTGGCCATTTCATTTGAAAAGCAGGCCCTTCCCGGTCGCCATGGCTCAGGGGCCCTAAGCACAAAACTTGGCCTTCGAGTCTCTGCCAACCTCAGAGAGGCCTGCTGTGCAGCCGTCGCTTCTGCCTGTGGTCTTGCAGTGGTCAGCCCGTGTCCCCTTGCCTTCCTCAGCCCGCCAGGCTGGCCCACCGACCCCTCCAGGAAGAGTGGGAGTTCTGCGCCCCACTTTCTCAGGACCACACCCATGTTCCCAGGTCCCCCTATTCGAGATCCTCTGGGAGACTCAGGGCCCCAGGCTACACCCTGGGGGACAGGCTGCTAAGTACCCTCTCAAGTCCCCTGACCTACGTTAGCCAGCGGTGGCAGGGACAGCAGGATCACCTGAAGACCCTTAGGCAAACTCCAGGGCTCCCCCTGGACCTGCTAAGTCAGAGACAGGGGCCCCAGGCCCAAGGATGTAAAGACCAAAGCAGTCCCTGGGGCTCCCAGCCAGAGTATGAGCACCCCTCTGGTTCCAGGGTCCCGCCCCCACCCCATCCAGCTCCTGAAACTTTAAACCAAGGCAGGGACTCCAAAGCTCTTTCCTTTCGTAAGTGCCAGGCTTTCAAAATTCACCTCTGCTTTGAAGATTCGAAGGCTCACCTGCGGGCTAGCTCCAAAACCATGCTCTATTCTTCTGACAGCCTGACAGAATAATTGACTAGGTCAACTACACATATGTAAAGTGGACTGTTTGATAGGCCTAGCTTGACGACACCCAGGAAACCTTCCCCACCAGCAAGATAATAAACCTACCACAATTAAGATCAGAAACAGCCCCCCTCACCATGAAAAGCTGTGTGTCTGCCAGGACTTCTCCTTCCAAGGTTCATGGTGAAGGTCAGGAGGAGGGGAGTGTCCCAGGCTGGCTCTTCCACTCCCTCACCATCTAAGCAGGTTTCCCACCGCTTCCCCCTAACCAGGCTCCTTCTGGGGTGAGATGGGGTGTGTGAGATGCTCAGGCTGGTCAGCACTTCCCGTGGAGCTCATGTGTCACTCCTCCCTCAGCTGAAGCCCACCCCACCTCCGGCTGCCCTTGAGTGTGTCCCAGGGGAGTGGGGTGGAGGTTGCACCCTTCGAACAGCAACTCCCACAGGCCAGGAGGAAAGCTCCGGAGGTGCCACATAACTGGGGAGACCCAACTATCTTCCTCTGAGAAGCTCCAGGAAGAGCTGGGCACCCCTGAGGCCCACGTTGTGATCGCCCCTGACCCAGCACCTCCCCACACCGGCCTCTGCCCCGGGAAGCCCCGTACAGGAGCCCTTTGCACCTCAGAGCCCTCCATGGGTGTGAACCAGTACTGAAATTGCTTGTGTCCCCAACTTACTCCGAAACCCATACCCAAAAAATAAAATAAAATATACTGATGGGTGAATAGAGGCACGGATAGAAGAACAGATATGTGATAACGCAAGCATGGTAAATGTTAACTGTAGATTCTAAGCCGAGTATACAGGTGCTCACTGCAAAATTACAATTTCTATTTAATTTAAATTTGCCATAGTAACATGATGAGGGGGAAAAATTCGTGGTTACCTCTGGAGAAGCCCAGGGGGAGATGTGAGCAGAAGAAAAGGGACCTTATTTATTCGATATGCTTCTTAATTGTTTCATTAATTTTTACAAGCATGCGCTATTTTTGTAAAACTTCATTTTATTTTAAGAACTTCATAAGATGCGATCCTTCTTCCCTTGTGAAATTTGTAACATAATGGGAAATTTAAGATACACACACACCTTTATGCTGTTGCCAATAAAAACAGCATTAACAATGAGCGTGGATTGGTGGCCCACAATGGAAAGCCAAACTTCCTTTGTCTCCGCTTTGTTATCAACTGGCATTGTGACCTTGGCCTCAGTATGATATGGGGAGGTGACCTGGGTGTCCTGGGGGCTCCCCAACACTGTCACGAGACATTCCTAGCAGGCATTTGCAGGAATGGTGTCAGTAATGTTTCAAGAGGTCAGAGGAGGAAAACCACAGAATGCTGGAGCTTTATAAAAATAAACATGTTTGGAAGTCAAAACGTAGGAAGGACTATGGTTCGGGGTTACCATGGAAGGGATTCCTCTTGCTCCATCAGTGGAGGAAGTCTTACATCCACCAGCCTGCGACCCACGCACGTGTCTTCCCCAGTGTGACTCTCTGCACAGGTCGACACCAAGGACCCGCCACCTGTCCTGTGAATACCATTTTATTGGAGCACAACTGTGCTCAACAGCTTTCTTACCATCTCTGCTTTCAGGGGACAACGGCAGAATCAAATCCTTACAACAGAAACCCCCTGGTCTGTAAAGCCTAAAATCTTTTATTACACGCTGGCCTTTTTAAAAATATTTGTATTTATTATTTTTAGAGAGAGGGGAAGGAAGAGAGGCGGAGAGGGAGAGAGACATGAATGTATGGTTGCCTTTCACCTGCCTCCAGCTACAGACCTGGCTGGAGATCTGGTTATGTGCCTTGGCTGGGAATCGAGCCAGTAACCTTTGGGTTTGCAGGCCCGTGCCTTTCCACTGGGCCACCAGCCAGGATCGCTACACTCTGGCCTTTATAGGAAAAGTTTGCCAACTCTTGTTCTAAACATTCACTTCTCTTGTGGTACAACCAGCATTGAGTTTACATTTTCGGTGTACTTTGCCAAACTTCCCTGTGGTGGACACTGCTAATGCCAGCCTGTCGCTGGCATGAAGGGGGTGTGGAGTGGAGGGACAGCTGAGCCCCGGGCTGGTCTCCGGGGTCTCTCTGTTTCCGATACATGACGCCTCGAATCTCCAAGCAGAACCCTGAAGTCACCTCCCAGCAGGTCTGTGGGCAGACTGTCACTGGACAGTTTACTTGGACATGATCAGCCCATGATACCTTCCCAGGTGACTGTGTTTGCTAGCACCGCCCCCAGGCTAGCCAGTGGCCCACCATTTAAACATGAAATGAAATATCTAGAAGGGAGCCAGATGCTGATGATTGCCTCTTCCTTAGCCAGAAGTTCTTTCCATCCACCCCCTCCCTCTGTCTCTCTCCGTTTTAAGAGGATCATGAAGGCTGGGGCTTTGAAGGCCGTGGACATGAGCTGCATGACTGCTCCCTCCACCAGGGGCCTGTGGCCTGGAGGCTGGACGCTGAGAGCCAGGGCAGCAGGTGAAGGGAGTGCCATAGACGACAGCAAGGGACTCAGCCTTTGGTGCACTGAGGGACCTACCACCTGACACCGCTCACCATTCCAAAACTGCTCCCCTCTTTGTCAGGGGCCCAAGATGACAGTATGTCCTCAGAGAGCAGGCGTTTGTCCCTTGTACCTCAAGGGGAAACGCAGATCCTGACAGGGGCGGCTTCCCGGGCCAGGCACTCATTTTGTCTCCATGTTTACTGTTCACTTTCCTTGCAAGCTTTTTCGGAATTGACAGTTCAGTCCCCGAGGTGGTCCGGGAAGCCCTGAGGAGGCATCCGTGTGAAGGCACAGCCTGTGACGGAGCCCCGGGAGGAGGGCTGTCCGCTCAGAGCGCTGCCGTGGGAGCACTCCCAGGGTGTTGTCGGCATCTTCTGCCAAAGGTAATAAACCGAGGGGGCTATCGGCTGCCGGAAACACAAATTCAGCTGGACAAATGGTGCTCTTTGGTGGCCACTTTCTGTTCTTGCGCTTCACACTGATGGCGCGGAGCATCGATTTCTTATCAGAGCCTGCAAAGGCAGGATGCTGAAATAAACTAAATTTAGCTTCAGTCCAACAAAGATTTATTGAGCGTGGGGCGGTAGGCACCGCAGGACACAGATGGAGCTAAGTCGTACCCCCTGACCTTAGGCAGCGTACAGCCAAATACGGGGTGTGGGAGAGACGCTGGAGGGCTTTGATAAAGCTCTAAGAGGGGTGCCTAAGGG
Source organism: Noctilio leporinus (assembly GCA_004026585.1). NCBI lineage: Eukaryota > Metazoa > Chordata > Mammalia > Chiroptera > Noctilionidae > Noctilio > Noctilio leporinus. Next base: position 185,852 of record PVIW01000552.1, on the reverse strand, counting down.
TCACCGTAATGCCGCATTGCACAGCCCCGAACCTCAGCCGTGCGTCTGCACACGGGCCTGAGGTTGGCTGACCTAGGCTGGCGTGGGTCAGCCTGGCATGGAGGCCCTGCGGGGACTCCTGTTCTCCATTTGGTCAGTCGGGGGCAGGTCTGCTCATGGTGCTGCAGGGGCACGAGGGGGGCCCACAGCTGCACAAGCACATTTCCAACCTCTGCTGGCATCTGGTTCCCAAAGCAAGTCACAGGGCCAAGGCTAAGGTCAGGGATGGGGAAATAGACCCTTCCTTTCTCCGGTGGGGAAATTGCCAAGTCACATGGCAAAGCATAGAGGGGTGGGGAGATGGGGACAGTAGCTCCATCTGCCCTGAAAGGGCCTCAGGCAAAAGTAGCAAAGCGCCCATTCCAGAGTTTAATGGAAAACGTTAGTTTCCTTCGGGAAAGACCTAGCAGCCCTGCCTAACCACAGCACCACCCGAGTGCTAAAAAGAAACAACGCGCTCCACGCAAACAAGGGGTTTCAGGACTTTTAAAACTGGAGGGAAATGCTGTGTGCTAGAGTCTCCGTTTGGAGTTTGCCAAGGTGTGTCAGCGTAGGAAAGGCTCTGGCAAGTCCTTCGGGAAACAAACCAGTTTCACTTTATTTAACCCAATGCTTGCTATGCTCACTTGGCGTCAGATCCGGTTCCCTCAAGTAGCATTCCCTGAGATGGCACAGGCCTCCTTTGGAGAAACACTGCATCAGACCGTGCGACGCACGTACGCACCAGTTGAAGGGATTGTTCTTAATGCATCAGACAGGGGGAAGCCTCAAGAGTTTTAAGTGACCTCATTGGAAGTGCTTTCTGTTTACCCCAACCCTTGCCTCGCAAACATGTTTTTATAAACACGGGCGTTTTAATACTTATAAGGCATCCTAAGAATGACAAGCAGTAAATAAGCCATGGCCTAAAACCAAGTTTCTGAACTTGAGACATCTGTGAATCGTGGTCTCAATTCTGTATACCACCTGTAGTCTTATTCACCTTTTTAACTGACTTTTAACTTCAGTCTGTTCTACAGGGGAACTTCGGTTCAAAACCACTGCCTGTCCCTAAAGGACTGCTCACGTCTCACCTGCAGCCTTATGAGATGTTCCACCAAATCACCCAGGAACAGAGGTTAGTTACCTTGTGTTGCAGAGGCATTTTGGTAGGGTAAATTCTACCAGCTCCAAATTCCTAGGAAAAGGTAGGTTTTTATCATTTCCCATGCTCTTCGTAATTTTGGAAGATTTATCCCAGAAAGCATCGTATACAGTTCAATGGGCTTGTTCAGGGTTTTCTGGGCCTTTTATACTCTGTGATAAATACTCTAATGAAGCTTTAAAAGCTGTAAAATTAAATGCGGCGTTTTCAGGGCCTGTTGAAATACGCAGCTGCGTTAAACGTTTCTTTGGCCCTCTGGGGCAACAACTAGATGGTGAAAGCTTTATTAGAGTCATTAGCATTAGGTCAATCTTTCGGGGGTTGAGGGTTCATAAAAACATTGCATTGTTTTTAACAGTATACTAAATAGTCCCCCAAATTACACAAAATCTAGCCGAGTGTTTCCACACTGCTGGCACTTACCGATGAATAAATGAATACAAGTGGTGTTGGAGTATAATTAATAATACTCTTTTGGAGCAAGTTTCCTTTACCTACAAAATGTTCTCAGAACTCTCTTCTGCAATGAATTTTTCCTTCAGTGCCTCATGATGTCCAAGGAAAGCTACTCCAATGGACTTCATTGGGTATCAGGCTATACGTGGAGACTCTTAAGAAAACTTTTGCGTCCCTGATCGAGAGGTTGGTTGCAATGGCCCTTCTTTCTTCACCTTTTTGCAACCATGAAGTCCTAAGAAGTCTCAGAGTTTCCAGTGATGTTAGTCTAGGTCCTTCAAAAAGCAGATCCCTAAAAGTGATGAAATGTGCAAGGAATTTATTAGGGGAGGTGTCTCTGGGAGGGAAAATAAGGAGGGAGCTGAAAAAGACTGGGAGAGCCATCCGAGTATGGTCAAGTCTGACCCCAAGTGAAGAAGAAAGGGAGAAAAGGTTCTGCAGTTTAAAGCAAGTTCAGCAAATCCGTTGGGGAGTCTTCAAACTAAAGGTGGCTGTCAGAGGAGTCCTGCATCCCCCAGAGCTAGTCAGTGTTGGTAACCCTGCTGGGCTATCATTGGTTAGGAGCTGCCCATGGAAGGTCTGGCTTTGGCATAAACTTTGGGATGGATTTTAACGTGCAAGCGCTGAAGTCCTTGGCCAATGCTGCTTCCTCTTGCTGGAGGCCTATGAGGCACATTCCCATGGCCACAATACTAACCTTTGCATTATTGAACCACTGCCAAGAATTAACTTCCTCTGGAATACTTGCTGTCCGAGAAAAATAAGCTCCCATTTGTCTACGCCCCATTTTTCAAATAACTTGCTGCTGAACGTATTCCTAACAGAAGCATCCTTCACCCCAGTTAAAGCCCGGCCTTCAGCCTTCAGGGCTTGTTCTTCCCTCCTTGTTTTCCCTCCCCCGGTCTCTTCTCTCCCTTTCCTCCCTTCGTTCTCTCCTGCAAAGCAGCTTAGTTCTGTCCTTTTCATAGTGAACTGGGGCCAGCACTTAGGGTTTAAGGTCCCACTTTCAATCCAGAGTTAAATAGCTCATCCCATTGTTTCCCCAAAACAAAACAAAACAAAACAAAACAAAACAAAACTTCTCTCCCTGAAAGGAATTCTGGAGCCAGGTGATAAGATAAAGATTTCAGCTCATTGTAGGCATACATACACACACTGGCTGTCCTCTAGGATAGATTTGAATTAAAAGTTCCTTCCTAACTACTTTAGAACTGAGAACATTAAAAAACACATCTTTCTATGCACAATTTAATTTTATTACAAACTATCTTGAAAAGTATCAAGAGTCAAGTATCAAGTATAGGAAAGTACCACAGGGGGGGAAATCACCTGGGTTTAACAAATGTGAACTTTAAATCCACTTGCTTTGAGTTTTATTTTAAGAAACAAATAATTTCAGATGGTATTATTATACAATCACTTAGACACTGCTGTGTGCCCGGCCCTGTTCTGAATACTTCATATGTGTTCACCCCTTTAAACCTCATTTTAACATTTCTGTGATGTAGATATTAACATTGCCACTGTTATTGCAGACAAGAAACCTGGGGCACAGAGATGTCAGGCAGCTTGCAAATAAATGTAAGAGCAAAACTTTGAACCCAGGAAAACTAGACGGGATGCAGTTTTGGGATCATATTTGATGTATTCTTCTGGTTAGAATATAACAATCACCCAGCAGATATTTGTTGGAAGAATTAATAAATAGTCACCCACCATTTCCTCGGTAAACTCCTGTAACTCTGAGCAACAAGTCTTATGTCCATGTGAAAGGAACTGCTGGCTGCCTGGTTCACATTCTTGGAGTGAAGCAGATGTAATTCATACCTCGAAGGAAGGGAAGGCAGCATCCCCTGTGATGGTTCAAAAGATGTGCTCTCCTTGTCCTGAAAGTAAATATCTGCTTCCAGACTGGTCACTTCCAAAGGTCACATGACACACAGGTGGTATTCTTCCAGGGATCTATCGTAGTAAATCTAATGTTTTCTTTGACTGTAACCTGAGAAAAGTACTAAGAGTGCTGAGTTGAAGATCCCACCTATGAAGGGTCTTTTTGTCTCCTATGTGCATACGAAACACGGAGGCTGTTGGCAATTTTGACTGTACATGGAACTTCCAAGAGTCAGAAGGGAGATGCAGTGTGTAGAGCTCATCACTGTTTCTTCCTTGTTATGAAAGAAAATCAGCCCCTGACCCCCACTGTCCCCTGTTCAGTGACTGCTCAGTTTCCATTGTCACTACATAAATAGCTTTGTGATTTGGGCCATATTTTTTCCTAAGGAATGAGTTAAATTCTCTAATTTAATCATCCCCAGATTATCCTCCTGCATTGATTTAATAAAGAAAATTAAACTGTGTTTTCTTTTTGTTAGTCTCCTCAACCACCATCTGCTTGAAAATGTGGATATAATCAGCCACTGGAAAGTATGAGAAACGGACCATGTTTACAAAGAAGTTTCGTTCTTTTTAAAAAGCATGTGAATAAAATTTTGAAATCCCCATGAGGGAAAAAAATCTGCCAGGATTTTTAGTTGAAAGAGATTTCATTTCATAGCAAGAGCTGGTAATGTAAAATGATCCCTACGAATATAAACCCACGGCCTCCTGGTAATTGTGTTATTTTTAAGACAAATAAGGTATTTTCTTCTAATTTATTGTTTTCCAGAAACCCTCTTTTGCAGCCTGCATGGTAGCACTCAATGGGACTAAACTCAGGCCACCTGTTCCCATTGGTTTTCAATCTTATGTATCTGGAAAAAGAGCTCGTCATCCTTCCCTGGGAAGGATTATTATGGAACGTTAAGTACTGTTTTTACATTAGAAGGAATGTTTTTTGAATAAAGGATGTTAAGATTTTTAAATTACTTAGAAGATTGACAATTAGCGCATGATTCATCAATAAAAATATACCTTGATTTTTTGAAGTAGCTGTTTGAGATATAATTAACATCCCATGCAATTCACTCATTTAATGTACACAATGAAATTTTTAAAATATATTTACAGGGCTGTGCATCCTTTCTGACAACCTATTTTAGGACATTTTTGTCCCTCAGAAAAACAAAATAAAACAAAACACCTGTTCCCTTGAGCAGTTATCCCCCTTCCTTATACTTTAATTACTCATTAGTCTACTTTCTGTCTCCATTGATTGCTTTTTCTCAACATTTCATATAAAAAGACCCGAGACAACTGTAGCTTTTTGTGGCTGGTTTCTTTTACTTAGCATAAGTTTTCAAGGTTTATCCCAGTTGTAGTACCAGTATTTCATTTCTTTCTATTGCCAAATAAGATTCCACTGTTTAGATATATCACATTTCATTGATCCATTCATGAATTAATAGATGTTTGTGTTGTTTCCACTTTTTTTAAAGATTTTATTTATTGTTTCCACAGAGAGAGGAAGGGAGAGAGGCAGGGAGGAAGAGAAACATCAATGTATGGTTGCCCTTCACCTGCCCCCAGCCACTGACCCAGCTGGAGACCTGGCCCACAACGTGGCCATGCGCCCCTGCTGGGGAATTGAACCAGCGACCTCTGGTCGCTGGACCTCTGGATAAGGCCGGAGCCTTATCCACTGTGCTACCAGCCAGGGCATGTTTCCACTTTTTAGTTATTATGAATAATGCTGCTATGGGCACTCAGGTACTAGTTTCTGTGTGGACACAGGTTTTCAGTTCTCTTGAATTCCTGGGTCATGTGGTAACTCTATATTTAATGTTTTGAGAAACTACCAAACTGTTTTTCCACAGTGGCTGCAACATTTTACACTTCCACTAGCAATATATGAGGGTTCCAATTTATCCTTATACTCACTAAGGCTTGGTATGGTCTGAATTTTTTTGACTACCATCATCCTAGTGGATATGGAGTGCTATCTCATTGGGGTCTTAAATTGTGTTCCCCTAATGGCTAATGATATTGGTCAGGCTTTTGTGAACTTTTGGTCCATTTGTGTATCTACTCCAATGCTTTGTTGAAATACTTTTTAATTGAGTTATTTGTGTTTTTAATTATTGAGTTGTAGGAGTTCTTTATAGATTCTGAAAACAAGTCCCTTACTAGCTACTTGAGTTGCAAATATTTTCTCCCATTCAGTAGGTTGTCTTTTCATTTTCATGATAATGCCATTCTGTGCACAAAAGTTTTTAAATTTACCGTAATCCAGCTTATCTATTTTTTTCTTTTGTTACTTGTTCTTTGCTATCATATCTAAGAAACCATGACCTAGCCCAAGGTCACAAAAATTACCTCTGTGTTTTCTTCTAAGAGTTTGATAATTTTAGCTCTGACACTTAAATTTCTGATCTACTTTGAGTTAACTTTTTGTGCAGCAAGTCATCAAAATTCATTCTTTGCCATTTATTTCAGCACCTTATACAGAAAAGATTCTATTTTCCCCATGAAATTATACTAGCATCATTGTTGAAAATCAACTGTTGATAAGTGTAAAGGTTTATGTATGGATTCTCAATTCTATTCCATTGAGCTGCATGAGTATATTTGTGTTAATACCACACTGTATGGATTATTCTCGCTCTGTGGTAAGTTTTTAAGTCTTGAAATGTGAGTCCTCCAACTTTGATTTTCTTTTCCAAGATTTCGTCTATTCTGAGCCCCATTTATTTACATATGAATTTTAGGATCAGTTTATCAACTTCTGTATAAAAATAACTAGGATTTTGATAGGGATTGCATTGAATCTAAATCAATTTGGGGACTGTTGTCATCTTAGATATTGTATTGTAAACAGATTTGTTCCCTTAGTTTTGGGGTGTTCATTTTTAGAGTATAGAAATAAAATTGACTATGGTATAATTATCTTGTATCCTACAAGCTTACTAAGCTTGTTTATTATTTCTAACAGTTTTTAAGTGACTTCTTTAAGATTTTCTATACACAAGATCATGTCCTCTGCAAATATAGCTTTAATTATTCCTTTCTAATATGAATGTTTTATTCTATTAGCAGTGTGAATGACACTGATAGATATAAACTAACCTTATATCTCTGGTATAAATCTCACTAACTGGTGAGATTTTATATTTTGCTGGGTTTATATTCATAAGGGATGTTGATCTGTAATTTCCTTTTCTTGTGTTGCCTTTGTCTGGTTTTGGTATAAGGGTAATGTTGGAAGGGAGAATGAGTTGGAAAGAGTTCCCACCTTTTCTATCTTTTGGATAGAAAATCCAAAAGAACTGGTATTATCTCTTCTTTGAATTTTCAATAAATTTATTAATGAAGCCGGCTAGCCCTGGTTTTTCTTTATATGAAGTTTTAGAATTACAATTTGATCTCTTTGCTTGATATATGTTTGTTTAGATTTTCTACCTCTTTAAGTGTTTCAGTAGTTTGGGTCATCTCAGAAATGTGTCCATTTCATCTAAATTATTTAACTTCTGCCATAAAATATTTATAGCATTCTCTCATATTTTTTTTTCTTTTTAAGATTTTATTTACCTTTTTTTTTTTTTTTTTTTTTTTTTTTTTTTTTTAAAATTTTTTTATTTTTTTTTTTTTTTTTTTTTTTTTTTTTATATTTTTTTTTTTTTTTTTTTTTTTTTTTTTTTGAGAGAGAGAGAGAGAGAGAAAGGAAGGGAGAAAGAGAAGGAGAGAGACATCAATTAGTTGCCTCTCTCACACCGCCAACTGGGCACCCAGCCCACAACCCAGGCATGTACCCTGAGTGGGAATCGAGTTGGTGACCCTTTGGTGCACAGGCCAGCCTTCAGTCCACTGAACCACATCATCAGGGGCTCACACTTCTTTATAAGATCAGTAACGTTTTCTCGTTCATTCCTTATTCTAGTAATTTGAGTCTTCTCTCTTTCTCTCTTCACCATTTTAGCTATGTTTGTCAAGTTTGTTAATCTTTTCAAATAAATAGCTTTGGTTACATTGATTTTTCTCTATTACTTTTCTAGTCTATGCTTTATAACTTCTCACTCTAGTCTTTATCATTTTCGTTCTTCTGTTAGCTTTAAGTTTGGTTTACTCTTCCTTTTCCAGTGTCAAAAGGTAGAAGTTCAGGTTATTGATTTGAGACTTTTCTTCTGTCTTAATATAGGCATTTGCAGCTATAAAATTCCCCCTAAGCCCTGGCTGGTGGCACAGTGGATAAGGTGCCAGCCTGAGAACCCAAAGGTGGCTGGTTCAATTCCACAGCCAGGGCACATAATGAGGTTGCAAGCCAGGTCTCCAGCCAGGTCCGTAGCTGGAGGCAGGTGAAAGGCAACCATACATTGATGTCTCTCTCCCTCTCTGCCTCTCTCCCTTCCTCTCTCTCTGAAAAGAATAAAGTCTTTAAAAATAAATAAATAAATAAAATTATACTAAAAATTCCCCCTAAACTCTGCCTTGGCTGCATCTCATTAGTTTTGGCATGAGGTGTCTTCATTTTCATTGACCTCAAAATACCTTCTGATTTGCTTTCTTGTTCCCCCGCCAGCTCACATTTGCTGTTGAGTCCCTCTGTGAACTTTTCCTTTTGGTTTGTATTTTTACTGCAGGATTTCTATTTGGTTCTTTTTAATAGTTTCTATCTCTTTGTTGTTAATTTTTCTTTTTCATGAAACATTGTCATCATACCTTCCTTTAGGACTTTCAAGTATGGTTTCCTTTAGTTCTCTGAACATTGTTAGAATAGCTGGTTTAAAGTCCTTCTTAAATGGTAATGAGGGAAAAAATACAATACAATAAAAACATAAATAAATAAAATCTTTGCTAGGTCCACTATCAGGGTCCCCTCACAGATACTCTATTATTGCCTTGTTTTCTTGTGTATGGGTCATGTTCCTGTTTCTTTGCGTGTCTTGTAATTTTTTGCAGAAAATTAAACATTTTTGATAATGTTTGGTAGCAACTCCGCAAACTGACACTAACCGTCCCCCGAAGCAGGGAAAGGGGAGTAGTCATTGTTATTGCTGGGGTTTGCTGGGTTGTTCCTTTGTTTGTTTAGGGACGGGACTGAAATAATCCTGCTGAGTCTAGTCCCCTGTGGCGTGTGCCCCTGATGTCCCTGCTCAGATTTCTCTCACTTTGCTACTGGCTCTCAGACTGGCCACCAAGAAACCCCCTCCATGGTCAAAGGTTGTGAGAAAGCCCCCAGAACCAGTTAGATTTGCCCCTTCACAGTGATACATATATGTGTATACATACATATACACAGTTGTGGGGTTAACTTTATCGTCCCATATTCTCTAATATCTTTTTTTTTTTTTTTAAGATTTTATTTATTATTTCCAGAGGGAAGGAAAGGGAAAGAGGCAGAGAGGGAGAGAAACATCAATGTATGGTTGCCTTTCACCTGCCTCCAGCCACACACCTGGCTGGAAACCTGGCTCGCAACCTGATTATGTGCCCTGGCTGTGGAATCGAACCAGCGACCTTTGGGTTTGCAGGCCGGCACCTTATTCACTGTGCCACCAGCCAGGGCCTTCTAATATCTTAAGTGTCCCCTGACTACTCCTCTCCAATCCCTTCCTGTGGGAGGGGGCCAGGGTGGGGCAGGGCAGGGCAGGCGTGCAGCCTTAGACACATAGAGTCTGCCAGCCTGCCAGGGTTGTTCTTTTCAGGCCTGGCTCTCTGGGAGCTGCAAGCATGTCACAGTGATTTAGTTTTCAGTCAGTGTTCGTGTTGCAGCCCCTTGAATGGGTGAGGCGTCCCTGCATAGCGGGGTCTGAGACTGGAAGGGAGGTTTCAAGTCAGCTCCACATCCTGCCCTGACTGCTGGGAGTTCCTTACACTCCCTGACCCCCCGGAGTTGACTGGGATCCCAGGAGGGCTCTTTTGGGCGAACTCTTCCCGGCTTCTCTCAATTAAGCTGGCTGCTCCACTGTTTTCCTTGCATCAGAGTTACCAGACCCTTTTCCACCAGAACCTCCATTATTCCTGACAACCCTCCTAGGTCTGGAGTTTCTATCCTGCTCCAAACAGTCCCCGTGGCAGAGGTGCTGAGCTGTTTGCCCTCATGGCCTGCCTTTCCCTGGGCAGAACCCTGCACAACTGCACAACACTGGGGGCCAGGCAGCCCCTTTTCCCCAGGTGGGAAACACCTCCTCTTTGTAAGTGTGTACTGGGGATGGGGACTGGGCCAGCCCTTGAAGGGCTTATTGATTGAAGCCTGGAGCCTCCACATTAACTGCCAGCGCATTGGGTTCAGCTTGGGGTGACACGCACCCCAGTATACTCATCTTGGGTAGCTCCTACCCTACAAGCAAGCGGGGCAGGGTGAGGAAAGGGAGCTGGGTCCTCTTGGCTATACTTTCTAGAGGAGCCTCACGCAGCATGGGACCTGGGGCATGAGTCAGCCCCACCCCACAGGAAACCACAGCCTCAGACTGAGAGGTGGGGCCACAGGGAGCCCCGTCTTCTAGGCCACATCTGCCCAGAGCAGCAGGTCCTTCATTCAGAGCTAGGGGAACAGTGGGTCAGAAACCAGGATGAGGCTCAAATGCCATCAACTCTTACTAAGGTTCAATAGCTTATCTTAAATAACTTCTTTCTCCATTTGCTGTAATTCCCCCAGTTTCCAGAGACTCTAAATTATTGGGTCTTTTAATAATTTCACAGGTAAATTGTTGTTTTGCTGGAGAGAGGGCTGCTGAGCTCCTCGCTGAACCATTCTGGAAGCCCTGGCCTACTTGGATTTGTGTTTCCCTCTATGCTTAATGGAACCCAGGAGCCTTAGCTGCTCTACTTGGGAGGGCGAGAGCCAAGAAAGTCATCAAGGTCTGAGAGGGCAGGACAGAACGACTTGCAGGTGATACCTTCAAATTTCAAACCATGTCCTATGGTCCTCCTTCTCCCCCACGAAGTGACCAAAACAGCATGCTGGTAGCTCATTTTCATTTTATACCACGAATATATGACACGCAATGTTTTCAAGTTCAAAGGAGGCAGCAAACAAATGAGGATTTAAGTCCTGAGAGAACAGCATTGCTATTCTAATTTTCTAATTTTTGTATGAAATAGGAAAGGACAAGTGTCTTTCAAATGGCATTTTCAAATTGAGTACTGTGTCTGGGGTAGCGCAAATTATTTGCAACTCAGCAAGCTTTATATTCTCAAATGCATTTTCTTCACCCAGAAACCGGTCCAACGGACAAAGGGTTGAATTAAGACATTCCCTCACATCAGCAACCATTTCGAAGTTTCCATTTGAGGAAAAATACAACTTGAAACCTAAAGGCACCCAAACGTAACATTTCAAAATAGATAATTCGGCATTTAAACTGCTCTGTCAGATCTGTTTTTAAAAGCTACTCATATTAGTTTTATATTAGGAAATAAGCGTATTTCTTTGGAGGAAACAAAACCACAGTATTTAATAATCTATGACATATTTGTTCCACTGGGATAGTAGTGCTTGAGTCTGATAAGTTGTGAATTAGTTATTTAAAATATTGATGTAACTCCAATGGTGCGCTTTAGTAAATTTCCACTCACAGAGCTTCCAATATTTTTTACCTACATATGATTATGATTGTGATATGTAGGGATAGCTATAGTTTATTGAAGATAATCTTAATAATTTGGTCTAATTTCCATGGCCACAGGTGTTGGTACAGCTGTTTCCAATGCCCAGCAGCTCTTCTGTCAAACATTTAGAAGTAATAGTATTGTGAAAATTATAGAATACTAGAAATTGTAACCTCTGGAGTAACCAAAACACAGGAAAATTAAGCCATTTTTCCAAGACCCAGAGTCAATAACAATAAAAATAAAACCCAAGTCTTTCGACTGCCTGTGGATGCCCCTTTCCCTGTGTTAAGTAAAGATTATTATATCCTGAAATGATAAGGAGAAGGTAAGGTAGGCAAAAGGACATTTAAGAATAATGTCAAATTTGGACTTTTCAGCTTATGGGGTTTTCACATCCCTTTTCTAAGTTTTATTTTAACACAACCCTTTGAAGTAGAAAGCAGTAGTAATTAGGAGGAGGTGGAGGGGTGACAGTTGTAGTGTCAGGAGCAAGAGTATTAATAGTCCCATTTTGCAGATGAGGAAATTGAGGCTTCATTGACAGGTCTCACCAGCATCACACAGCCAGGCAGTAGGAGAACCAGGGCATGGATCCATGTCTCTCCATCCAAATTCATGTTGTAAACGCAGAGTGAGCCCATGGGATGTAACACACACTAATTCCCAAGGAGTTGCAGGAGCTGGAAAGATGGCCTTCACTCCCGATGCATTCTATCGGTGAAAAACATGGGACAAGGGTCAGCTCAGATTCGAGAGGTGGGCAAGTAGGCTCCACCCCTTGATGGAAGAGGTGAGGTCCTCCTACAGGACTGGAAGGGATCGCTGGTGTCCCTCTTTGGAGGCAACTCCCACAGTGGGTGTTATGAAATAGGAGCCTGTGACTCTGTTTGGAAATCTCAGGCCTGCGGAGGAGGCGAGTGAGGTAGGGGAGGCTGTGTGGAGCTATCTGAGGGTTCTAGACTGTCCTGGTGAGATCAGCTCAGTGCTCCAAGGTTAGTGAGGGAGGGACCTAGTTTTAGATTTTCTGAAAGCCTTCTTCCCTGGAAATTCCACAGGTCAGACATCTCCTGTGGAAAACATCCCTCATCTTTGGGGAGAAATTCAGAATTGGGGCAGGGTTAATGAAGGGAGAGGGTGCAACTGATAGAATTGTGCCCCACCCCAAGATGCCTATGTTGAAGCCCTCACCCCCAGCAGTTCAGAATGTGGCTGCGTTTGGGGACAGAGCCTTTAAAGAGGTAACTAAATTAAATGAGGCCTTTATGATGGGCCCTAATCCAATCTAACTGGTACCCTTATAAGAAGAGGCAATGAGGACCCACAGAGAGATACCAGGGGTGCTGTATTCAAAGGGGTAACCCTGTGAAGCGTCAGCAAGAGGAATCTGCAAGTCAAAGAGAAACCAACTCAGTGGACACCTTGATGTTGGAATTCCAACCTCCAGAACTGCAAGCAACTATTGGTTGGCCAAGAAGTTCCTTTGGTTTGTTTCTGTAAGATGGCTCTAGTAGGGCTTAGTTGTCTGTAACTTCATTCCAAACAATTTTGTTAGGTAGTGTTGTGACAGCTGTCATATCAGCATGAATTTTAAAAATGTATCAAAATTGGTGAATTTTTGTGTAGCCACTTTCATGTTGAAAATGGAAGAAAATATGAAACATTTTTAGCATATTATGGTTCACTACTTCAAGAAGGTAAAAACATAATTGAAACCTAAAAAAAAAGATTTGTGCAACTTATGAAGGTGGTGCTGTAACTGATCAAATGTGTCAGAAGTGGGTTGCCAAGTTTCGTGCTGGAGATTTCTCCCTGCATCCACAGTCAGATAGACCAGCTGAAGTTGACAGAAACCAACTGGAGACATGAGTTGAGAACAAGCGATGTTCTACCACGGGGGAGGTAGCTGACATAGTCAAAATAGCCAAATCAATAAAGTTATTGGGCTCTGGCTGGTAGCACAATGGATATGTGCCGGCCTGTAAACCCAAAGGTTGCTGGTTCGATTCCCAGCCAGGGCACATAACCAGGTTGCCAACCAGGTCTCCAGCCAGGTCCTCAGCTGGAGGCAGGTGAAAGGCAACCACACACTGATGTCTGTCTCTCTGTTTTTCCTCCCTCTCTGCCCTTCTATCTAAAAATAATGAATAAAATCTTTTAAAAAAACAAGAACAAAAACATGCGGACTTGGTGGCCAACCCAACCCATTTCCATTGTTCAGAGCACCAGGTGTGTGGTATTTTGTAAAGGCAGCCGGGCAAATTACCGTAAAGGGGTCGACAGTGTGTGTGAAACCAAAATGCCCAGAAGGAAGGTGAAGGCCTCACATGGAGGAGCGCTAGGAAGCTGGCGGAATCTGAGGCACCAGAGTGGGGTTTGGATGGGGTCATATGCCCCCAGGACCCTGGGGGCAGAAAGGCTAAAATACCCAAGAACCAGAAGTTCCAGAAGACACAAACTGGACACACAAGCCCTAGGTATGTCTTGTTGAGTCCACTGTCTTTTTACGGACATTGTAATTTGTTGCTATCCTTTAAAAATCACATTTTACTCCTTTTTAAAAAGGGGGGGTGCGGCCTCTCTTGAAAAACTGGAAGACCTAGCTGCCCCAGGCTTCCGTGGTAGGGACTTTTCATTCCGTGTGAATCCCCTGTGCAGAAGTGCGAGTTCTAAAGCGGCCCTTCGGGAATAACAGGTGGGAAAGAAACAGGGGCCTTCCCTCAAATTGCAGCACTCTGAAATTTGGGGATTGAAAGTCTTTATGGTAATTTACGTCTTGTCACGACTGTTAAAGAGGGTGATTCACCCGCTCAGCTCCGTTCAGTGTGATTTATGGTGGAGGAAGTTACATAATTGACAGTATCCAGAAACAGGTGAAAGCCTCCAATATCCCAGGTAGGGCTTTTAAAGGGTTTTTTGTGATCTTAAACGGAGTTTTTAGAGGGGTTTCTATTTCCGGAAGACCTGGGAAATAGCTTCAAGTGTACGTTGTGTGTTCAAATTGCTTCTCACTTCACACTCCCAGATACACATTGGCAGCTTGTAAATTCCTACTTGGCTGTAATGAAAAATCTCATTATAATGTGCACATCAAACAAGAGGGGCCGGTACTCTAGCTGGGGGAGCTCTGATTGAATTTCTAGGCTGTGGAGAAACCCAGTGGTTCGCATTCTTTACACATAATACCTGAGACCGAATTAGCAGCAGAATTACCGCTGAGATCTGAGTTGCTTTTCTTTCTTTCACGGCACTTTGCATCTTTTAAAGACGATTCTCCCCGTTCGTGGGCTAAATTAGGCATTCAGAGAGGCTGCTGCCTCTTCCTGGGCTCTGAGTACTTCACCTCCACTTGGGGCAGCTGGTTCTAGAAAAGGGATGGGATGCCCAGCTCTTCGCACCTGAACCTCATTAGTACACAAAAGACAGAGCCTCCCGACTGGGATTCTTGGGAGAACAGCCCAGTGCCTTTGGCCCCCCATCGCTCCCAAATCCTCTCTTAATGACTTCCCCCTGCACCCACACCACCTCCACAGACAGCCCCAAGCCCAGGCTGGCTGCTCCGCCGGTCACAAAGGAGCACTCCCCTGCCCTGCTGAAAAAAATATCCTTGAGCCATTCATCCCCCGAGTCCCTGCAGGCATTTTCTCAAGACTGGCTTTTCTCCTCTGGCCAGTCTAGTCCCGGATCAGAGACGGCAGGAACTGCTGTCCCTGTGCCACCTGGTGGAAGTCCTGCCTTACTCCCTGCGGCCAGCAGGCAAGAACCTGTGGGGACGGGGACAGACTCAAGGTGTGCCTACAAAGCACACATTGTAGCTGGCATCTGTAGAGGGCAACGTGGGCTAGAGGCTTCACACCGGCTCGCTCCCTGAACCCTGGTGTCTGCAGGTGAAGGAATGAGGCGCAGACTTGCACAAGACCCCAGAGTGGGAAAACACGAAGCTGGTTGTTGAACCCCGGTAGCCTGGCCTTTCACATGTTTAAATAAATGGCTCATAGTCGTGTATTTAGGTGTACAAGCCACACTTTCTCCCAGAAAGGACTTGAAATACAGACAAAGTTTGTCATCGGCACGGGGTGGGAAGGAGGTAAATCAGGACGACAGGGAAATAAACACAGGCAGGGAAGAACCAGCACCGCAGCCCTTTGGCACTGTGGCTGCACCACCTACGAAGTTAGGACACGTCTGTCATTAGACTTGCCTGGAAGCCGTCTTCTCTGCACCACTGAGCTGGTGGCTGGTGGCTGCTCTAGGGCCGAGTGAGCCACGGGTAGTTTTGCCGCTACCACACTTTCCATCTAACAAATACGACGTGAAGACAGTTGTGAAGGAAGGTGCGTCCTCTCCCCTCCTCTTTCCCCCTGAGTCCCGAAAGCTTGGGAAACAGGCGTTTCTGCTTTTTCAAGGTCCTGGAGAAGCGTCTCCCATGCCCCTCCAACTGGATCCGCCCTGGGAAGAGGATTAGCTTGGCTGACCAAGGAGGTGGCAAGAGGCACCCCACTGGCCCAGCAGCTCTGCAGGGTGCATGTCACAAGCCCATATTCGTGACAGAGTCTTTCCTGTAAGTCAGCCAGTAGCTCCAATAGCTGCCTGATGAGTAGCCTGGCACCCACGAATAGACAAGAGTCACGCACAGTAGCTATTTTATTCACTCAGCTTTTATTGAATGCAGGTTCACTCAGAGTAGAACATCAACATGCATTATTACCCTACTCGCTCTGACAATCTAAGAGAATTCTCACGCACAAACACACATCAATGGGGAATAGCGAACCTGAGTCTCAGTCCGCAGGTCCGGGAGACAGCAAGGGGCAGGGGTTGCGGGACATGGAGTTGTCAGTGTCTTGCAAAGAAGGATCTCTGGAGCCAGCAGGGCAGGTGAAGTACCTAGTCCAGCAGGGCACAGCCTCTGGTGGCTGATGCCAACAGAGATCAGCGTGGCATGGAGCAGCACTCAGGTGTGTGGAGCCGGGCTATCCCATGTGCAGATAATTTGAACACTCCATCCTGCCAGGCATGATGCAGGTAGTTTCCTTCTTGAACCAAAGTGTCATTGTCAGCCCCCCTTGGTTGACACAAGTGACTCCATTTTGCCTTATATACTTTATGCTACCTTGACTGGACCAATAACCATCTTATCGGTTCTGCTCTCCACAGTGGAGTCAAGACTTGAAAGGTCACCCCTCCTGGTGCATTGTCTTGCCCTCCTTAGGTGGTGTCTATTCAAGTGGACTGACTCCAAGAATCTCCTCCCTGCAGGGCAAGCCCTAGTCCTGGAGGGCAGTATGGGGGTGCGGGGGAGGGGGTTGGGTGGAGGCTGAAGTCCACCAGCCGTTCTGAGTGAGCTTATGTGAGTAATATCAATTCAGTGGAAAGTTGTGGAAAGCAGTTTTGGCTTCGGGTCCCTCTTTTGCTTGCAATAATAAACTGAACGTGTTTGATCCCAGTCTGACTTACAGATCTGTTTCTCACATGCTTTTAGAAGCTGAAAGGAACGGGTGTGATTTTTTTTTTTTTTTTTGACACTTTAAAATGGCAGTAATGATGTACTCTCCCACAAACATTTCCATTCTTAAAATAGGGGTTTGTCCAGCATCAGTGAGGAAAGTTTGTGGAAGCAAATAGCTGAAAACCGCTACAGTGGCTGCATTTGTCTGGATGTCCTGAGAGAGGCAGACGCCCGGTCAGGAGTGGACGTGCAGAGGTTTCGGGGAGCAGTGCTGGGGGAGGGCAAAGTGGGGGGATGGAGACCCGCATGATGCAGGTCTGATCCTCGTGAAGAAGAGTTGGGGAAGGAAGAGGTGTAGAAATTCTCAGGCGGCAGTGCAGGTGCAAGAAGGTTTGGTAGGTCGATGGTTGTTTGGGGTCTAGCTGCCCAGGAATGAGCCTGCACTGGTTCACTCGTCTTGCTCAGTCACTGGCCAAGGACAGCCCAGGGGAGGCGTCACGCTGCATCAACGTGGTGGTGGACCCTAGAGGTGCAGTGAAGTTTCCCATTAAGATTCCCTGCAACAGGACACCTGAGTGGAGCAATTCCTGGCTGTCACTATGGCTTAGCCCCATTGGGGTCAATTAGAGGGGCAACTGCTGGCATCAGGGCTGATGTCCCCGCCATACCTTGGGATGGCACCGTGGCATAGAGACTCAACAGCTACTGTGGCCATGATGCCTGCAGTCAGCAGGAATGGCCACATCTCTATCAGGAAATCAAAAACTACCCTTTCCTGTTGCACTGAAAGCATCTTCACTGCTCTGGCTCTTGTACCCATTTTAGAGATGCAGAAAGCGATATCCAGATCGTCAGAGGGATTCGGAGACTCTCTCGAGATTGTACAGCCCATGTGGCAGAGCTGGGCTTGGGACGAAGGTCTGACTCCTGGCTCCACACCCTGCAATTAATCTTGGCTTTTCATGGGGACCGCTGATTCATGTATTTCAAAGGTTATAAGAACAGCTCAGACATGCCGCACTTACTCAAAAACTTGTCTTTGACTTTTCTTGCTTCCTTCATGAGTTCAGAGCTGGGCCATTTCCTGCGTAACCGGGATCTCCAGAGTATCAAGCGGGCTTTTGCAAATCATGGTAGTGCCAAACCAGGCAGATTTATTACCAGTTTTCAGGGTGACATCAGGATTTTGCTTTTGTTTTTTAAAATAGGCAGTCATGATGACAGACTAGCAAACAACTGCATACTGGGTAGTGGCTCCCAATGTTCCTTATCACAGTTGACAAATGTCCCATGCTTGTGGGAAAGCTGTGGGCGGGGCATGGGCACTGAATCCTCGATGCATCTTCATATTGCAGATAGAAGGATTGTGAATGCAGCAGTATAATCCACAAATGTCTGAGGCCCTTTTCCAGAGCAACTGAAAATCGTAGAATTGGAGGGGGTTGGGAGGGGGCCTGGTCTAGTCTCTAGCCCGCCTGCAGCAAGCAGGAATTCAGAAGGAATCCGCTCCTCAGTGCCCCTTGAAATGGGCTTTCCCTTGAAATCTCTAGGCAGGGAAGGTACCCGGCTCCATTCTACCTGCAAGTTCCTGCTGCTGCTCTGACTTCCCGCTGACATTTTGTTATAAACAAAGTCACTGCCCTTCAGGTCATAATGGATAGCAGTTTGTTAAAAGACAAATGGTGACAAATTATCTTTGTCTCTGTGTTCCACTTCCAATAAGTAATAGAGTAACCAACAGAGTAACCAAACCCACTTATTCCTTTTCACCCTAACTAACTTTGGATAGAAAGAGACTGCGGATCCTGTCTATGAATTTGATGTAGCTCAGGAGAAAGACAAGGGATAACTTCAAGGTTTTGAGTAGCTTAAAGGTCACCTTCAAGGCCCTGGCCAGGTAGCTCAGTTGGTTAGAGCATCATTCCCAATACACCAAGGTTGCAAGTTCAATCCCCAGTCAGGTCACTTATGAGAATTAACAAATGAATGCATAAGTGGAACAACAATTTGATGTTCTGCCTCTCTCCTTTCTTCTCTCTCCCTAAAATCAATGAATAAAAAAATATTAAAGCCCTGGTTGGTGGCTCAGTGGAATAGCACCTGCCTGCAGACCCAAAGACCTCTGGTTCGATTCCCATTCAGGGCACATAGCCAGGTTGTAAGCCAGGTCTCCAGCCAAATCTGTAGCTGGAGGCAGGTGAAAGGCAACCACACATTGATGTTTCTCTCCTTCCTCCCTCCTCTTCTCTCTAAAAATAATAAAATCTTTTTAAAAATTTTTAATTAAAATTAAAATTTTATATATATATATATATATACACACAAAACTTTGAGAGAGAGGGAATGGCTTTGTTTTCTATTTATTTTTGTTTCAAAAGCACACCTTTGTTTAGTTTTGAGTTAAATACTACTACTGAATAATCATGAAATACAGAGACAAACACTTTCAAATCTTCTAGCTATTTCTTCTGATGTTTATAGTTATATTTCAAATAATGTATTAACGTTGTTATTTCTTTTCTCTCTTTTTTTTTTTTTTTTTCCAGTTGTCGATATTTAGTGCTATTCTGTTGCAGAAACAGGATTTAGCACAGTTACACCTTCCCATGCTCCTTCCGGGACCAGCCCCTCACCCAACCCCAGTTACCCACACGCACACTCTCCCTCTTCCTTCTTCCCTTTTCCCAGCAGAGGTGTGTCAGAATGTTTGGTTGAATCAACATCTAGTATTTACATTTTTATGGTGATGTAAAGTTTGTTCACAGCTGAGCCCTGAAAGAAATCCTAAGAAAAGGAAGAGGCAGGACTTGAGCTCAATGATACAGAGAGCAGGAGTGCACCCTGGAGGTGCCGCCTTGCTCTCGGGAATGTCCCAGACCACACAGCTCGGACTGTGGGGAAAGCACTCCCCAGGGCCACTTGTCCTCTGCACAGGCTGAGGCAAGACCAGGTTCTCCTTCTTCACGAGGGTGGAAGGTGTGGAGCTTTCGTACAGCGGCCAACTCCAGGGAGGAAAAGAGGGGTGAACCCAAGGCAGTAGAACAAAGCCACAAAGGAGCCTCCACCAGGTGGGAACCTCTCTGAAGAGTTTGATTTTGTTTTTCTTTTCCCTTGGACTCCGGCAGCATTCACATTAAGCACCCTGTTTAAATGCTTTTCTCCTTCAAGGCCATTCTCACCCGCCCCTCAGGCCTTCAGCGATTCACAAACCACTTTGTGCTTGTTCCAGTTTGATAGTGCCGGGTGAGCCAGGGCCGCAGAAGTGGGTGCAGCCCCCCCATCACCAGTTTTTTCCCCAAGTGTTTTCTGAGAGGGGCCATCCAGTCCCCTCGCCACAGCAGGGCTGGTTCCCCTGCTTCTCCTCGGGAACTCTGGGGGCACCGTTGCCTGCAGGCAGGGGAAGGGCAGTGTTTGTCCTCCCTCGGAAAAATAATCCAGCTGATTTTGTTTTTAAGGTAAATGTTGCTACTGTTTCAGGGATACGGAATTACCATTCAAAGAAGTGTCCTGGTGGGGTGATTCAGTTGGTTGGCGTGTCATCCTGTGCACCAAAAGATGTGGGCTCCATTCCGGGTCAGGACGAATACCTACGGTGCAGAACCCACCCCCCAGTTGGGGTGTGTCCGAGAGGCAACCAACCAATTGTTTCTGGTGTTTCCTTCTCACTTGTCTCTCCCTCTCTTTCCTTCTCCTTTCCTCCCTCCCTCTCTCCCACACCCCGGCCTTTCTCTTTCTAAAAGAGTCAACGAACACATCCTTGGGGGAGGATTTTAAAAAATAAAATTCAAAGAAGTTTCTCAAATTCAATACAACCTCTCTTTCAGTTCCCACTTCTTAAATTTCCCCGTATGTGTTTGTATAATGAGATATAGTCTACGCATCGTCATTTTTATTTCTGCCCTAAGAAACCCTCCGGATTGTTACTGAGTTCTTAGTTCTTAACCCCTTGATGGAGAAATGTAAATCTACGGGGATTTGATTAGAAATTCTATTTCAAGGTTTCTTCTATAGAGAGGAACCGGGACCCAGGAAAACGTCACTGCCTCTTTTCTTTTTTCTGTTAATGGAAATGTTCAAATTACCTTAAAAACAAACAAACAAAAATGCCCCGCACCTGAGTGTCCCTCCCTTCACAGTGTCAAAAGCTCAGCTCCGGTCTCTGATCACTGTTAAGTCCTCCACCTCAAAACCTCTCGCGGTTACTTTCCCGAGCACCTTCACTTGGGTAGGTCCCTTGCAAGGGCTTGCTTTTATGGGTCTGTGAACTTTTGAAGATTCGGTTATGCAAAGGAGGGGAAAGCCCAGAGATGGATCTCAAAAGCCATTTGCATGGGGACTGTTTCTTGAGCCAGCTGACTTTCCTTTTGCATTCCTTAGAGATGAATACGCCTCCATTCAGTCATGAATTGTCAGATGGAGAACCTGTCCTTTCCAATTAATCAGGTTCTACTGAAACTCAGCTAGAGGGGCAGAGGTGACCAAGGTGATTTCAGATGCAATTTTGGGCCATGTGATAATCATTTTGCAGAAGAGCTCTTAAACACATTGAAAAAATGTATAGATTTTACCGATTATGCTATTACATTTGTCCCAAATTCTTTTCCCTTTGTTCCCCTCCACCCAAGACCTCCATTCCCTCCCACAGTCCTACCCACCTTAGTTTATATCCGTGGGTTGTACATATAAATTCTCTGACTTCACTCTTTCCTCTACTATTCTTAACTTCTCCCTGTGAACATTGAATATTTTGATCTTTAAAACAATTGTGTGGTGGTAAGAATAATAACAAACATCTACTGAGTACTTATTCTGCATCAGCTCCTGTTTTACTAGCCTTTTAACTTATCTGCTTCACACAATTCATCCTCTGAAGGCTTACCCGCCTCTTATTCACTTGGATAAGAAAATGGAGGCCGCATTGCTATAAGTGGCTGAACTGGGATTTGAACCCACGGACATGATTCCAGGGTTTATGCTCTTAACCACTGCATGACTATGCTATTCCCTCTTCGAAGGGGTGGTCATTCTAACCATTTACAGTTGAGGAAACAGGGATCCACAGCCCATCTCATAGAAGCTCATATGAGAGGGCAGAAAAGAGAGCTAAAATTTATCTATTTCCAATCCTGCCTGTTACACCACCTCCTTTTGTGTCCCTTCCTACCCAGGCCAAACTGGGGTCAACAGTCTGTCTCTCTACCTGGCAGGCCTGCACTAGGGCACACTCACCTTAGGCACAAAAATTACAGGGTCTCCAAAAAGAAAATAAATAACAGCTCTGAAATAGTTTTTAAAAAATCAAAATTAGTACAAAAATCCATAGTGAACAAGATACTGAAAACATAAATAAAGACAGGCTCAGCTCTGTCCCCAGTTCTTTCTCCAGCCCTTTCCCAGTTCTGGCCGTTCTTACTGATTCCACATCCTTCATGCCTTGCTCTTGAAAAAATAATAGGAAATCATAAGACATAACATTCATTTGACAGGTTTTTACATTGAACACCTCAACTGTGAAGGAATTAGAGTCAGTAAGAATGGTCAGCCCTGGCTGGTGGCTCAGTGGATAAGGCGTCAGCCTGCCAACCCAAAGGTCGCTGGTTCAATTCCCAGCCAAGGCACATAACCAGGTTGCCAGCCAGGTCTGTAGCTGGAGGCAGGTGAAAGACAACCATACATTGATGTTTCTCTCTCTCTCTCTCTCTCTCTGCCTCTCTCCCTTCTTCTCTCTTGAGAAATAAAACATTTTTTTTTTTAATCTTAAAAAAAAAAAAAAAGTGGTCAGAGTTGGGGTAAGGGCTGGAAAAGGACTTGAAATGGGACTGAGGCTATCTTAAGTTTTTGATATCTTGTTCATCATGGATTTTTATATTAACTTTGATTTTTTTAAACATTGATTTGGATGACTGGGTTTGGGGGCAACCTTTTGCATTTTGCTTCCATGTAATACAGAACCTGGAGACCAGTGAAGAATGCACCATTTTCAAACCAGAGGAACAACCCTCGTGTGAAGTTTGGAATGGAGGGGCAGGAAGGTTGAGCAGGACACCTGGGGCAGGTGTCTGAGGTTTGAGTACAGGCTATGGTAGCTCCCAGAAGGGCTCGACACACACTCTTGCCTGACAAGTCTGTGACATGGTATGTTAGTGTCCCAGAGAAGTTCAGTAAGTGGCCTAAGGCCAAAACAGCTCACAAGTGGTGAGCCAGGATTTGCATCTGATTTTCCTCTTCCAGGTAAGGCCCTGGGTAGAGGTCTCTGTCTGTAGTGAGTCAGGGGTGATCAAGAGTGGCGAATGCACTTCACAATGGGTATACTGAGAGATCCTTGTGTGACTTTTAAGTACAGAGAAAAATCCGAAAGAGACAAAGGAGTGCTTCAGCAGAAATACGTAAAATAATTTTGAATCTGTATCTTAGGTTTTCCACTTTATTAAGAGTTCATTGAAGGATATAAACTGGACATACTCGGGGATAAAATTCAGCTAGTTTTCACATCTGCACGTACCTGTGAAATCATTCTCGCATCAAGACAACATTCTCATCTTCCCCCAAAGTACCCCTGTGCCCTCCATCCACCTCTGTCTCCAGGTGGCCACTGATCTGCTTCCTGTCACTGTAGATTTGTTTGCATTTTCTACTATTGTGTATAACCTGGATGCCTATTGTAGGACTTCCTTTCGTTTGGCTTCCTTTCACTCAGCATGTTGTTTTTAGAGTTATCCACGCTGTTTCGTATACCAACAGTTCATTCCATTTGACTGCAGAAAACTCATCCATCATATGCATATATGATCATTTATTTACCCATGCACCTGCTGATGGGTGTTTTCAGTATCTTAATTTTTCATCTTCCCAAAGAGCAGATTTTTAGATACCCATCCCTGCTTTAAAATTACATGTTCCTCCTGAACTCCCAGTCACCCTGATAAGGCAGAGACAAGACATGTTCACCTGATCCGGCCTCGTGTCGTTGTTCTCAGGAACACAGAAAAGACACTTCTCCATTCCTCTGCATACAGGTGGAATCCTGTGGCTAGTTGTGGCCAATGCAATACGAGCAGAGATGACCCTTATTTCCCAGTGGAGGCAGCAAGAAGCCTCGGTGCAGTTCTCCAGGTTCTCTTCCTGTTTGGCAGGGAGATTGGGGAACTTGATGAGCTGGTAGAGCCACTGGACGGAAACAGGTGGGGCTGCTGAGTCACCAGGTGGAAGAAGCTACCTTGGTGAGACACTTGACTTACAGTGGATGTCATGTCCACAAGAAAAAAATCTCTTGTGTGATTTGGGCTTGCTTGTTACTGCAGCATAAGCCTAGCCTTTCCTGACTAACACACTTTAGCCAAAGTTTAAATACATACTTTAAAGTGTTATTCACTCTTTACAGATGCAACAGGGAGGTGGCCTTGACTAAGTTTCTACCAAGGCTGTATGGGGTCCAAATTAATGATTATTATTATTCAGAATCATCTAAGGAATCAACTAATATTGTACTTTTATCAGACCACCTGTCCCTTCAGTGCATGAGAAAGAAATGTAAGTATTCAGAAGAGGAGCATGGGAAGAGACAATGAAAAAGGGAAACAGGATCCCTGGCTGGTAGCACAGAGGATAAGGTGCCGACCTGCAAACCCCAAGGTCACTGGTTCGATTCCCCAGCCAGGGCACATAATCAGGTTGCAAGCCAGGTCTCCAGACAGTTCCATGGCTGGAGGCAGGTGAAAGGCAACCATACATTGATGTCTCTTTCCCTCTCTGCCTCTCTCCCTACCCCTCTCTCTGAAAATAATAAATAAAACCTTTTTTTAAAAAAGGTAAAAGGAGAGGGGGAAAAAAAACATTTCTTACTCTTTATCACATACCAGCAACTCACCTACATTAACTTATTTAATTGTCACAACTCTGAGGAGATATTAATAGCCTCGTTCTTACAAAGGAAAAAACCTGAAACACAGAGGATCCCCAAGATATACAGCTGGGAGGTAGCAGTTCAGGAATTAAAATCTAGGTCACCTTAACTCCCAACTGCCTTGCTTGCCCCATCAGGTTGGGGAATGCAGAAAGATGTGAGCAGCGCACCACCTACCCAGCACCGCTACCGCCCCTTGCTACATGCTCAAGCCGGTCACTAACAGGTGCAAGGTAGGTGCTCAGACAGAAACAATCCGCACCACAGGTTGAATGGCCCCACCAAGGGACAGGTGGCCTTGGCACCTGGTTAAAGCCCCCCCAGCTCAGGCCAGGCTGACAGAACCAGGTGAAGGGCAGGTGGCAGACAGAGCAGGGCCTGGTGGCAGACTTCTGGGTCTAGACATACCTCTGTTCCTGGGGTCTCTGTGATAGAAGGCAAACTCAGTTAACCTTTTCACGGCCTGATTCCCTGTGTATAAAGTAGGGATGGTCAACCAAAGCAGATGGAAAAACCCTGATGGGCTACGTTAAGTGAAAGCTTGTCCCAATCTCTCTTGACACACTCCCAGGTGACATTTAAGGTACAACCATGCAAGCTCTGTGGTGCAGCTATGATAGGTATGAAAGATGGGTGCTGGCACCCCTCCAAAAGCCATGTGGGCACAATGCTGCCGTTGAAGGAACCCCTGCTCTCTGATCGCTATTCAAGGACACCTTGCGCAAACCTCAGGCCTCCAACAGTTATTAGTAAGAAAACACGGGTGGGAAATTCACAGGATCAAGACTCTCTGAGCCTGAGAACCACTTCGTTCTACCTCTTGTCCTCTGAAGAGCTTTTACCTTCTGATTAGACTTCTCAAAGAAGACGGGAGTGGTCTTTTGGCCGGTATTGAAGGCCCTCTCATCCCACGAGGATTTGCTCATTTCCGCAGAAGAGGCACCCCTAGAGCACCCCTAGAGGCAGGGGCGGGGCATTTTGTGGCAGCCATAAAGAGTCCCCAACTATCCCGCTCTGGGGAGACCCCCGGCTCATGGAAGAGGGGCTGAGCTAAAATATATTACAATTAGCAATTAAATATCTTGCGCTTTTAAGCATTAAGCCAAAACCACATTCTATAATATTAAATATATGAAATTGCTACCTTAGTAGGTTCAAATAGTTGAGCCTGCTTACTGTATTTTTATCAGATGACAGATTCCAGAGAGTGGTCTCTCCATAACTGTTAATATTTCTTTTTCTTTTCTTCCCTGTTTTTATAAAGCATTTGCATATGAGCAGAAGAATGTCATAAAAATATGCACTTTGTTTCATTCTCTAAAATAATAAATAAAATGTGACTTTTTGCATGTTAGATATATTGAACTCTGCCAAGAGCTGGTAGTAAGAAAAGGTATACAGCCACAGAACTTATTCTTTTCTCAGGGAGAAAAGATATAAAAAGAAAACTGTTCGGCTGCTTAGATCCTGAAAAAAGTTGTGAGAAACTAAAATTAAGCATCACCTCCTCCCCGCAAAACAACCTCCACTCTGAATTACTTGTACAATAGAACTAAAGATATTTAGTTATATGATAAAGGTTCTACCTATTCTTTGGATTTTATTATGAGGTATTATACCCCATAGAAATAATCATTGGTCAATTATAAATGCATTGAAACATGAAATACTTTACTAAGGTTGTGGTTAGTCAAGGATACTTCTCAAGATGCCTAAATCTTTTTTTTTTTTTTTTTATTTCATTATTTTTAGAAAGAGGGGAAGGGAGAGAGGCAGAGAGGGAGAGAGACATCAATGTATGGTTGCTTTTCACCTGCTTCCAGCCACAGACCTGACTGGAGACCTGGTTTGCAACCTTGTTATGTGCCCTGGCTGGGGAATCGAACCTGTGACCTTTGGGTTCGCAGGCCGGCGCCTTATCCACTGTGCTACCAGCCAAGGCTTGAAGATGCCTAAATCTTGATGCATTCATTTCCACTACCTGTAATTCCAGTCTCCATGGTGTGAAGCTATGCAAGTAGTTAGCATATGCACATACTTAATAGCAATTTTTTTTCTTAATAGCAAATTATTGTATCTATTATATACTTAGGTCCTGGGCTATGACCATGTAATTGGATCCCTGGGTCCTTTCAAGGAAAGACGCTTTGTATAAACAGAGATAAAGCAACGAAAGTGTATCAGTTGACCTGCTGGTGTGTGTTACATTTACACACCCAGCCCTGGTACCTGTAAGACCTTGAAGGACACAATGCCTGGGTTTGCCCAACCTCACTGCAGGTCAGCATAATAGGATTTTATGTATAAATTGATGATGTTTTAAGAAGTTTGGAAGTAAGATAAAGAACAGGATAATTTTATATGAGCTGTTATAAAAGCCCTGGTTGAAGCCAGACCCAGTCACTGAATGGGGAAGAAGGGAGAAAAAGAAATTAGGTGAAACCTTGAGCTGACAACAGATGATAGGAAGCAAAGCTTGCAGTTGCCTGCTGTAAATAAACATTAATTACACACGTGAGCTTGTGGCTGGACACACACCTGCTAGGACTAGAAGCGGAGACGTGGCCTCTGGGATCTGGGTCGCTGGCAATGGTGCCGTTCCTCCTGCTGCCCACCTCATGCTGCTGCTTATCTTCTTATCCCACATCCTCCTCTCTCCTCGCCTTCCTTTTCTTCCCACCCTGAACAAGTTTTTAAATAATTTAAAATCCCATATCTACGCTAAGTGAACTCCACCAGGCAAGCCTCCAACTTGATCTTTATTGTTCATTTTCAAAGTTTCATAGTATGAAGTAATACTTTCTACTTGAGACATTTTTTTAAATAAACAGTAAAAACAGTAGCATGCCCTCCACCTAAGATGGACAAACAAATGCTAACATTTTGCCATTTGAAGAAACAAACATTGTCCTGGCTGGTGTGGCTCAGTAGCCCGTGGTCACCGGTTCGATTCCCAGTCAGGGCACATGCCTGGGTTGTGGGCCAGGTCCCCAGTTGGGGGTGCCCAAGGGGTGACCACACATTGATATTTCTCTCCCTCTCTTTCTCCCTTCCTCCCCTTCTCTCTAAAAATAAATAAATCTATTTTTAAAGCAACAGAAAAAACACTGCAGGTAAAAAACAAAAGCCTCCTTTCCCTCCCTCCCCAGGCATGCACGATCAAGAACGTCACATTCTTCTAGTTCTTATTTTATGTTTTGACTGCATGGCCATGTCTCATAAGCAGTGTGTGGTATTGCTGCGTCATCATCTTGCATGAACGTGCATTCTTCTGTTCTGTTGTTGTTTTCACTCAGCAGTGAACTCCAGCCCTCTGAGTCCAAACGTCCTTCAATCCCAGCACTGCCCTGCACTGAATATGCATTCCTCAGTGTGCTTATTCCCAGTTTGTTCTCAATTTGTTGCTAACAGTGCTGTGGCTTCAGAGGATACACGTGGATTCAGCTCTTCAAGGTACTGCCAAATTGCTGGGCAGAACGGCCGTACAGATTTACACTCCCACGAGCTGTGCTCCAGCACTTGTAGTTGTCCCTCAGCCTCTCCCTTGATTTTTATCAGACTTTTTATTTCTGCGAATCAAGGGGCTCTTAGGGGGTTAACTTTCATTTCCCTGACAATGGGGAAGGTTGAGCACACACTCAGATGGAGATGTGGGCCATTCAGCTGTCCTCTACCATGCACGATTTGTCCCTGTCTTTGGATATTTTCCCACTGAGTTGTTAGTTTATTTCTCTCGCTCTCTTTTTTCTTTAAAGATTTTATTTATTATTTTTAGAGAGAGGGGTAGGGAGAGAGGCAGAGAGGGAAAGAGACATTGATGTATGGTTGCCTTTCACCTGCTTCCAGCTATGGACCTGGCTGGAGACGTGGCTTGCAACCTGTGTTCGTTTATTTCTTATTAATGTATAGTTCTGTGAATATTCTGAATAGAATCCTTCATCTGTTTTCTGTGTTACAAATATTTTCTCCTGGCCTGCCATCAGTCTTTTAACACTTTTCATGGTGTCACTATAGTACAGATGGTTTTCATTTTGATGAACTCAGATGTATTTATTTTCTGAGTTTTGCTTTTTGGTGTCATCTCTAAGAAACCCTTGCCCATCCCTAAAGTCATAAAAAATATTTTAAAGTTTTGTCTTTTGCATATAGGTGTTTTATGCCATCAGGATATGTGAGGTGAAGATCAACTTGTATTTTATTTTTTCCATTTCTATTTTTTTTTCCATTGAGATAGCCAGCTATCCCACTCCCCCTGATTTGTAGGGCCATTGCTATCACACCCCAACCCTCAATCTATCTAGGATGGTTTCTGGGATCTTCATTTACAGCTATGTCCTTGGTATCTTGTTCCTACCTTTTCTACCCAGTTAATTTACATGAGTCTATGGCATGGTTATTTATGTAAAATTTACATGGAAAGTCACAAGTAATTTTGGAGGCTACGGAAAGACCAGAGGTAGGCATGTGACATCTCCCTCCACAGCCAGGAAGGAATACAGCTACCTCAAAAACTGGAGACAATCAGAAGTTCCAGAAAATCAAGCTGCCTGGAAGTCCAACAAATAAAGACATAAAATAGTGACTTAGCCACATGATAATGGCATAGAAAAGAAAATTAATAAACAAAGAACAAACAAAAAAAATAAATAAATAAAGACATAAAGAAGAAATAATCATCCAGGCAGGTAGAAGGGGCAGAGCCCTGACAGAGAAGACACGGTTTGGTGGCACAGCAGCCACAGCAGTGGCGGCAGCATCGGCAGGACAGTGACTGTGGCCAGCTGGCTGAAAGCACAGTCACACATTTTTAAAAGTTGGGAGGGACACCTGGGGAGCGGTCCCAGCACCGGACCAGGCTGCAAAGCTCATGGCTCCATCTCTGGGAAAAATAAAGCCACATTGCTTCTGACTATGAAAACCAGTGAAGGTTTGGGCAGAGGAAGAAACTTCGGGTCTCTCAGCAGAGTCCATTTGTTTCAGAGGCCTCCACAGTCCTATAACGTCTGCAGAACCACCCCCTCTGGGAACCACAGCCAGGGCAATAGCTAGAGAGGTGCCAGTCGCATACGGGAAGTAAGAGAAGTGCCTGGAAAAGGGTGAGCAAGCGGCCTTGTTCCCTCTCAGACCCTCCCCCACACACAGTGTCACAACGTGGTGAGATGGGTCACCCTGCACTGATGAATACCTGAGGCTCTGCCCCTTACAGTGTAACAGGTGCAACAGCTCTACTTAAGACATTGAGGCAAACACAGGAGCCTGTCAAGTTGAGGAGACAGAAAAGTATGGCCCAAAAGAGGGAACAGATCAAGGTTCCAGTGGGAGAACTAGGTGATAAGGAGATAGCCCGCCTAACAGATATGCAGAGTTCAGAATGCTGGTGAGAAAGATGCTCACAGACTTGACAGACAAACGCAGAAGGGAAGGAGGGGAGGCTATGCTTAGTGAATCGAAGGAAAATCTACACGAAACCAAGGGTGACGGGAAGGAAGCTGGGATTCAAATCAGTAATTTGGAACATAAGGAAGAAATAAACAGTCCACCTGTACAGAATGAGGAAACAAGAATTGAAAAAAGAGGAGAGCTTAGGAACCTCTGGGAGAACTTTAAATGTGCGAACGTCTGAATCGTAAGGGTGCCAGAAGGAAAAGAGAAAGCAAGAAATTGAAAAGGTATGTGAAAAAACAATGAAGGAGAACGTCCCTCATTTGGTAAAGGAAAGAGTACCAACTGCACACTTTTTGGGTAGAGTTTGGTCAGCGTCGAACAAAACGAAGACTTGGATTTGGAAGGCTTGGTGTGTAGAACTCAAGTTGCTAAGCACCTAAAATGTGCCCAGTGTAATTCCAGCGTAGCTTAGTATTCCTAACAGCACTTTGAAATAAGTTGTATTTTATATTCACTTTGTAGATGAGGGTAGAGGAGACTCGGAGGAGTTCTATAGCTTGTTTCAAGTCACAGAGCGAGTCAGCAGCAGACTTCGGACTGACACTTGAGCCTGTCTCCAAAGCCCTTGACCTCTCTGGACACAACCCTGAAAGAATGTGCACTTGAACCAGGCCAGCTGAGCTGGAAGTCCCTTCACCCCTACGCACACAACCTTCTGAGCTCAGGGCTAGAACTATCTGTTACTGTGTGCCAGGCAATTTACATACATGACCTCATTACCTTTGTTGACCTTGAGTAAGGATTTCTCCAGCAAAATGGGTTTATTTAGGAACTACGCAGAAATCCAATTGAGAACCTGGGACATGCATGCTAATGGTGAACTAACGCCTGAGACACAAAGGAGATTAATGCTCTTTAATGGACCTGGGAGAGACTGTTGTAAACAAAGAGTCTATTGAAGGAAACTGAAAGTTTTTGAAAAACAGTGGCTTCTCATTGGCTGAGTATCAGTCTCCCATCGTCTGAGCTACTAAAGTGGAATCTCTTCTTCCTCCCGCTGAGGTGTAGGACTTACAGTATCACTTTCTGTTGGAGGTACAAGGTACCTGTCTTCCTCCTAGGGTCAGTAGCGTGCAATGAGTGACCTGTCCATGAGCGTTCTGTCTTCTAGCCTCCTAACTTGGTTTTCTATGAGGTTTCTGTTTATTAACTCTCGTACCTTACACCAATCTTGCCAAGTAAGAATTCTCGTTCTATTAATATAATTACAGAAGAGAAGTTGGAGCTGTAGAGAGGGTAACCATTTTCCTCAAGTCACTCTGCTACCAAGATGCAGCGCCAGGGCACTGGGTGGCCTCTATGCTTTCACCTAACATTGGATTAAAAAGCAGGCTCCTCCTCTTTCCCGCACCCTCAGGGCCAGGCCCAGCCCGCTGTGTGGGGTTTGGAGGCTGAACTCATGCAGGGTCTTAGCCCGAGTCCCTCCACCAATCTGATCTGAACCCACAGCCTCCCTACAGACTGAAACATGGAGGCCGAGATAGGGCTTGACCTGAAGTTGGCCAGACTCCAAACACTCGCTCTGTTTCCCCAAAACATCCCATTGTTCTAGAGGAGGACCTCACAAACTCTTCTGGTTCCAGACCACTGGGTTGAAACAAAAGACTCCAAATGCCCACCTGCTTCAACCTCCCAGGGGAGCAGCAACTAGGTAACAACGAGGAGTTATTTAGGTGTTTTATTCAGCTGTGGCTGGCTCATTTTTGAACCACAATGCCTACGATGTCATAAAACTGTTCACTAAGAAAAAAGACAATCAGTCAACGTAGTAATGCCAGATACTGTCATAGCCAGACTTCTTAAGAGAAGACAAAGTAGAGTTCTCTGCATACTGGGGTGTGCCCCTCATTTTAAGATTATAAGTGGGTCTGGGGATACAGAAAAATAGAAGTCAATGAAAGGGTTGCGTTTTGGAATTAGTTCACAACCACTAGAGACTTCACTTTGAGAATCACCACCTTTAAACAAAAACTGGACTACATTAGGTTTCTCCAAATTCCTAATAGAAACCCTCTATTAGGAATATTGGAACTATGTTGGCATTTTTATTACTGGCCGCGACCTGAGCAATGCCCTCTTTTTTCTAGAGGTGGACAGTTCTCAGAACTGTGTTCACATGAATGTAGCTTGTCTAGGCCTGCACGCCGCAGACACATATCCAAAATGACAGCAGCTCCTTCACAAACCTAGAGAGAGATAACCCAAATGTAGGCCTGGAAGGAACGATAAAACAGTTGCTATAACTGTGCCAGAAATATGATCAGCTACCAGGCAAGGAGTGGAGACAAATGATGTTATCGAAGTTCTAGGGGGTAAAAAAATGGATGCCCCGTGTCCTAAATCCAACTACTGTTCTCAAAAGACTAGGTTTAATAGCTGAACAAAGCAAAATAATAATAATAATAATAATAATAATAATAATGCCCTTCAGAGAGAAATAGAGAAGCTGAAACCAGTAACTGCCTACTCTACATTTATGACCAAGTTAAGACTTTCGTTTCCACGTTTGCTTTTCCCTTGGCCTCAGGTCAACCTCCTTTGCTAATTTCTTTGTTCAATACCTGTCCTTCCGGCTATCCTTGAATGGAAAAGGAAGCAAGCAACAGCTTCATTTGCTTCTGGAGAGACCTCTTGTACTTTTTCTGTCATCCCCACGGTGGCCAAGAGGAAAGCGTGCAGCACCTGGGGATTCAGATGTCCAAGACATCCAATTCAGTTCTCAAGGACTCCCTGCTGTTTGGACTGAGTGCCACCCTGACATTCCTCTCAGGAACTTTTGCCCCCTTTTCCGGTTCTGTTTGCTGCTGCTGGCTTTCCTCTGGCTGCCTTTCCCAGCTCAGTCTGCGTCCCAGCTGTGTTCAAACAATACTTCGGTTTAATGGGACTTGGCACTTGTTTCCTTTAGTCACCAGTGTGTGATGCATCATGATGGCGAAGACCGACCTCTTCCTTGGAAATTAGCATGGTCTCACCCCCCAGGAATGGCCTTGCAGCCCTGGGCTGGCCACAGTACTTCATCCACAGTAAAGCCACCCAAAGTTCCAAGCTTGGCTTTTAGAAAAGAACCTGGAATTCGTTCCCCACGAGGAGTGCAAAAATGTGCCTTTTCTCTTAGCCAGAGGAGAGGAGAACAGTATTTCTTCTTTTACCTTGACCCTTCCCCCTGACCCCCTGACTCACCAAAGGTAAAAAAAAAAAAAAAAAGTAAAAGCTAATGCATCTTGCTTAATGTGGGCAGCAAGCAGGGTTTCCTGTTTAGGCGAAAAGAAACCCTCTGATTGAATAGTAAACAAGCCAAAGAAGAAAATGATTTATCTGACCAGGTTCTCCTGCCATAATTTTGTTGGCAAGCCTTACCGGCCATGGAATAATAGAACTCTCAACATTGGGGGAGGTTTGGAAAGTCTTCCAGGCCAACCATCCAACAGAGTCCCGGATGTCCTGGATGCACCGGTGGCTCTGACACCTGGCTGCAAAGTGAGAGGGCTGGAGGCCCTTGTTCAGAATAAAAAGCATTTGGCCTCACCCCGGCGAGATTCCGACTCAGCAGCCCCAGGGGGACCTGTTTGCTCTGAATAACACCCAGGTGATTCCCTTGCAGCCACCCCACAAGAGTGGGCCTGAGCCACGACAGAGTCACAGTGCCTGGGGACTCGGTCACGGGTCCAGAGCCCCTGCTTGGTCTTCTCCAGCACGGACCCTCACCGCCTTCCAATGTTGGGCCGCCCTGACTTGCCGAGGTCTTCCTGGGTCTCAACAGAAATAGTTGTCCTAAGAGCTTTTTCCTGCGGACTCAACTTCTACCCCTTAGAGCTCCCCGGGACCCACCTGACCACCCCCGAGTCTCCGGATTTGTGAAGAAGGTGCTCCTGGGCCTGCCCCGAGCTCTTCTGCAGACTGAACACCCTGTGACAGCTTTGTGGGCCCGACCCCTCCCCGGCGTGGCCCACTCCTGAGGGGCGACCTGCTCTTGGACTGGAGAATTCAGTGAAGCTAAATTCTGACACAAGCCCCGCTTCTCCCCAGCTGAGGGGCTGACGCAGGGTGTTCAGCCTTTGCAAACCTTCACTTTGGAGGCAGAGATGACAGAATCGATCATGCATGTCGGCGGCTGGGCCAGCCCTGAGCTGTCGCACAGAGCGGCTCAAAGGCAGCCGCTTCACCCTCCCGGCTTGCCCGTGCTGCCCTTGGGGTGCAGGGTGACAAGTGGTTCCCCGGGGAGGGTGGAAGCAGGAAGGCAGCCGGAATGAAGCACTGAGCTAAGACAGTGGGTGTGAAACTCGAGCTTACGGCGCCCTGGGAGGCCTGGGAGGCTTTGACCTAAAGTGCAGCTTTCTGGAAACATCTAGTGACTTCATCGTGCAGCTAAAGGGCTAAAGATAGAACTACACCCAGGCAGTTATGCGCTCGGGTTTTGCAAACAAAGGACATTTGGATGTGAAACTAGTTGGAATAAGTAGAGCCAGATGGGTTGTGAAAATACTGAAGTCTGACTTCAGCTAATGCTCCTGCGGTGGGATGGAGGAGAGACTGACAAACCCAAAGTGGCAAAAACACTGACCACCTACTTCTCTTGGAAAGAATAATGTAAGTTCCCGTCTCATCGCCCCTGTTACACTGTCACTACACGCAGATTCAAAAATCCTTAGCTAACGTGGCGGAGCAATTTGGCGGACCCCTGAATTAAAGCCAAGTACTCTTTTGATTTTCCCCTGCGTCCCCTGAATATCAGTTCGCCGGCCTTTGAGTGCCTTGGATTTGGAACATGTCGCCTTGTGTCTGATCCTGTCTGCCACCCGCCCTCTGGGCGGGCTGCCCTCTCTCCTTCAAATCCTGAGCACACAGCCCACACCAGCGTTCCCTTTGGAACCCTCCTGGATTATAAGAAGGCATTGTCTCTGTATGAAGCTGCTCTGGCTACCTTGACCCACACAGAGCTTGCCACTCCCTCTGTCCCCACAGTCGTGAATGCTGCATCCTACGTGACACACACTCTTCCTCTTGGACTTTGCTGTGTCCTTAGGTGGCAGCCATTTGAACCCCATTCCCAGTTTGGAGAAATTTCCCACTCTGTATGTCTGGGGATTAGGAGAGCCTACCTCCCATCACAGCAATCAAAGGCAGATTGTAGCTGCATTTGTTGTATTTCTACCCTAACCATGAGTTCATTGACACGTGGCTGGGTTTGCCAAAACAGATGCTCCCACCCAAGGCTTTTCTTTTCTTTTCTTTTTTTTTAAGTTTTATTTTTTTTCACTAGAGGGAGAGGAGAAGGGACGGAGAGAGAAAGAGAAAGAAACACTGATTAGCTGCCTCCCACAGGCACCCCAGCCAGGAATCGAGCCCGCAACCCAAGCATGTGGCCTGATGAGGAATTGAACCAGCGACTTTTCAGTTATAGGGAGATGCTCCAGCCAAGGGAGCCATGCCAGCCAGGGCCCAGTCAAGGCTGTGACTCTCAAGGTGGAAGACAAAGAACCAGAGAGAGGAAAAATATCTTTTCAAAAATAAAATCTCCTTTTCTGTGTGTCATTTAGATCTGGTTTTTACTCTTCAAGGTCAAGATGTCCAAGGTTGTGCTGGAAAGGCAGGCAGAGATGCAGCCTCAAGTCTGTGGTTGGAACTCCTACACTGCTCCCCCTCCTGCCCTGAGGGCCCACACCAGAGGCACCAACCATCCTGGTCGTCCTGGGACTGAGGGGGTGTCTGGGATGGGGGACTTCTGGAGCTGAAACTGGGGTGATAGTCAACCAAGCCTGCCCCCTGTGGACTTAAGAGTTTCGGTGTTCCACTGAGGTGCAAGTAACTAAGAATTCATTCATCTGTCCTGGAGAAGCAAAGGATCCCAGGAAGGCCCTGCCCTAAGAGAGCCTTCTGTACCAAAGTCTCCCTGGGAGAAGCGCTATGATTTTACAGAATGATCCATTCAGAATATCTTCATGGGAGCAGAAGTGGATTTATCAGGAAGCTACTAAGCTGGACCTTCTAAGACTCTCATTTGCCCTGGGAGGGGCCCAATGAATATCCATAGGATCACGTTTCTTTATTGTTTGTTTAAGGTTAGAACAAATTTATTTATGTTGATACAGAATTCAAATTTGGATTTCTCTATTAAAGGGACAAAAGTTGGGAGTTTTGTTTTCAATTATAGTTTACGTTCAATAGTCTTCTGTATCAGTTTCAGATGAACGAGGTCAATCCCAAAAGTATCGGCCACACAAACTGTTGTAATTATATCGATGTTGGCTTGATACTTTCAGGACAGACCTTGTCCAGCACATGGATTAGACAATTACGTACTTTACAGAGTGGCTCCCTGCCCCCGATGTTTCAAAGACCCACCTAACACCATACGTAGTTATTACAATATTATTAACTATATTCCCTATGTTGTACTTTACATCCCTGTGACTATTCTGTAACCCCTCATTTGTACTTCTTAATCTCTTCACCTGTCTTTCTTTTTCTTTCTTTTTTACAAAATATGTTTTTGTTTTGTTTTGACTACAATAGGTTAACATACCTACCTCCATGCTTATCACTTTCCTTGCTGATTTCCTCTCCTGTGCAGTGGCAGGTGTCGGAGTGTCCAGGGACATTTTTGGACTTTCTGCTCAGTGGATGTTAAGCTTAGGACACATTTAATTTGGGTTTAATGGGATGTATTTATGTAGTCACAGTCACTCATCTCGTTAAGCTGGCTCTGCTGCTGCTGAGCTGGCAGGGAAACTGCATGTAGGCCACTTCAGGAGTGTTTTCTCTGATGTCACTCCCGAGGTGTGTCATGTACACACAGGAAGGGCTGAGTGAGGAAGTGCCAAACTGTCCGTAAGGTCAAAGCCCGAGCGGCCGGACATTGCGATCTGAGAGCTGAAAAGGATGGGGACAGCTTTGAAAAGGCAAGTGTGGATCCCATGAAAGAGAGCTTTGGGAAGCACATGCATTTTATCTTTGATACTTGATTTTGCACTCCTATCAGCTGAACATGAAACTGCCTTTCCGTTAGGAGAAATAGCAAGTATGGGGCCTTGACCATATAATAGTCACTAGTCGTGTAATAGCCGCTAGTCGCACAGGAGATGACAGTTGAAGGAGGAGGGTACATCCTGAGGTCCTGGGTTTAGGATGTGGAAAGTCATGTTAGGTGAGGTGGGTGCCCTCCCCGAGATGAGCTCATGCTGTTAGCACCAAGCCCGGCACACTGCCGGCTGCTAGTAAACACAGCACTTACCACGTTGCTTTTTGCTGCTTGGGAACTTCTTAAGGGCTAGGTCTTGCTGATGATGTTTGGGTCAGCAGCACCTGGCAGAGTGCCTGAGCCCACAGTAGACTCTCCAGAAGTGCTGGCTGTATTTAATTAAAATATCCTGCAGGATCTAGGACCACAACGACACCCGGAGCCCTGCTGCTTAGCAAAGGTTAATAACAATCAGGTGCTCTTATAATAAAAGGCTTACATTTAAAGTCAGCTGAGGGGATTCGGACTCCTTTCACCTCTACCTCCCCCTCCCTACCCCCGCCCCTGCCCCCAAGTGGCTGAGGCTTCAGACTCTGTGGTCACAGGGAAGGGCCAGGAAGGACCAGGAAAGCGGGACTTGCTGCTCCCCCGTGTAGAAGCCAAAAGAAGAGTGAAAAGGCTCGTGGGAGGGCAAGCAGAGAGGGAAAAAAGAAAATAGTTGCATTGAAATGCAATCATGTATTCCATCGCAGTTGTTAACTATACCTAAAGAGGTAAACACAAGCCAATTTTAAAGTTTGCAAAGCAATGATCCTTAGATGGGTAGGCGACACCTGGTGCCAAGAATCCCTCCCAGCCCAGTTTTCAAAACCCATCAGCCTATGTCTGAGGACAGATACTGCTCTGATGACACTCTTTCAGATGACATTGAGCAGTAAGGGTCACGGGACAGGGTCCAGAGCCAGATATACCTTACTTGTCAAGCAAGAACCAAAGAATGGCGCAAACTGAAATTAGTGACACTTTGCCCCATGAGTATGTAAGAGGACATCTGAAGGAAAGTGACAAGTTCTACTGGAGAGAGTGGGAGAGGCATAGATGCACTCAGACCCCCAGGGCGACGCTGTGACATGGGACCAGCGACAGTGGAGCGCTACCACCTGGGTGGGATACATTCTTAGTGTTTCATTCAAGTCAACTTTATAACTTGCTGGGCCTCCCTGAAGATTTTTATTGTTTCTTTACTTTTTTTTTCCTTTTAACTATTTCTGAAATAATTTCAGACTTACAGAAAAGTTGCAGCGGGTGCCTAGATTCACCTGTCGTTGGTATTTTGCCACATTTGTGTTACCATTCTACGTATATACATTTTTTTTCTGAATTATTTGAGAGTAAATTGCAGACAGCACGTTCCCTTTAAACCTAACTACTTCCGCAGTACATACTGAGAACATCTGACATAATTATGTTACAACAATCGGAAATAAGAAAATTAACATGGTTATGTAATATTACCAAATACATACTTGATAGTCAGATTTAACAATTGTCTCAATATAGCCTTTATACTTAACAGCAGCATCCAATGGAACTTTCCACAATGACAGAAAGGATGGTGAACATAGAAAATGTACCTAATAGCCCTGGCTGGTGGCTCAGTGAATAAGGTGCCGGCCTGCGAACCCAAAGGTTGCTGGTTCAATTCCCAGCCAGGGCAACATAACCAGGTAGCAAGCCAGGTCTCCAGCCAGGTCCATAGCTGGAGGCAGGTGAAAGGCAACCATATACTGATGTCTCTCTCCCACTCTGCCTCTCTCCCTTCCCCCCGACTCTGGAAATAATAAATTAAAAAAAAAAAAAAAGAAAGAAAGAAAAAGAAAAGAAAATGTACCTATTGTGACTAATTTAATTTCTAATTTTATTTAATTTAAATGGATTTTCATTTAAATAGCCACATCCCCCATCTGGCTAGTGGTCTGTTTACACAGTAGACAGCACACAGCTTTCTGTCAAACTCCCCATCATTTCTATCTTTCTGGGTTTTAAGTAAACAATTTTGAAACTCCGAAATGCTACTGGGCTAGGTCCTCTTTCTCAGAAGTCACAGACTGAAGGCCACCAGCTGAGTGAGGCGGTCAGGAGAGTTGTGTTTAACCAGTATTGTATTTTCTTAAAAAGAAGTTGACTGAGGTGCCCACATTTAAAAGCTGTGCAATTGCACATGACATTTGGAATGTCTGGCTTTTCATGAAAAATTGGAAAGCCTGCCAACCTCTGCCACCTCCTTGTCCCAGGATGCTCCTCCTACCAGGGCCTGTGGGCCTCAGCCCCTTCGCTGCCCCACCCTGGGCCTGGAGTCACCTTGCTGAGGCCTGATGCACAGGGTCTCATTACCTCTGCAGAGTCTCAGGTCAGCCTGGCCCAAATGGTACTCAGTTCCTCCTAGGAACGAGGAGAAAAGAGCTGCATGGTGAGGACGACACATGATTCAAGTTGAATTAACCGAAGTTCCTTTCTCCAAAGGGTTTCTTGTAATTACTCAGGCTAAATTCCATGAATCCCCTGCTTTGTGGCCTCTTCCCCTTGGAAAAGGGCAAGAAGTCATGGCTTGACACCTCAGGCAGTTGAGAGCTTCTCTGAACTGCTCTGGGTGGGTCTGAATTCGCCCCGCAGCGATGCTGTTCAGAGTCCTCGCTGCTCCAAGCGTTTGCCTGATGTGCTTGGAAGGTTCCCTCCAACTTGCCGGCCCTGCCCTGGAAAGTGTGTGCTTGTGCTCAATAAACCTTTCACTTTTCAATCAGTTTTTGGCCTACAGAATCATTATGATGATTGTACAAAGACTTCCCGTCTATCTGGTACCAGAATCTTCTCAACATTTTGGGTTGACAAGATGCGTTTAGTACAGTTAATGACCCCAGGTTGATTCATCATTATTAACCAAAGTCTATACTTGATTCCAATCTCCTTCATTTTAAGCTGATGTCCTTTTTCTGTCCCAGGATCCCATCCAGAATACCTCACCCCATTTAGTCATCCTGTTCCCTCAGGCTTTTCTTGGCTGTGACTGTTTCCCAGACTTTCTCTGTTTTTGAGGACCAGTGCGGTTTTGCGGAGGGCTACCCCGGTGCTCTGTAGAAGGTCCCTCGATTAGGTCGTATCTGACCTGTTTCTCAGAACTGGCCTGGGGTCATGTTGTTTGAGGAGGAACACCAGAGAAGTTGAGTGCGCTTTTCATCACATCATATCAAGGGGCATCACTTGTCATTATTCCTGGCTTGAGGTAGCATTTGTCAGGTTTTTTCCACTGTAGAGTTACTGTCTTCCCCTTTCCACGTTGCGCTATTTGGAAGGAAGTCACTATGTGCAGCCCTTACTTGAGGAGGAGAGCATTAAGCTCAATACCATGAGGACAGAGTATTTCCATACAGTATATGGGATTCTTCCTCATGAGAGATTTGTCTCTTCTACCCATTTTAGTTATTTATTCCAGCATAGACTCCTGAATATTTATTTCACATCTTGGGTTATAATCCAATGGTACTTGACTTTGTTGCTCAAATTGCTTCTTCTTTGGCTAAAAGCAGCTCTTCCCACCGGCACCTATGTCCCTTTGACCCCTGTCATTGTAAGTTTGGGTTTGGTTTTTGTTTCAGCACTTCCTTACTTTCTGGCATTCAGGATTCTCCAAGGTCATCCTTGTATATTTCTCACTCCAGTCCTAGGTGCAGTCATTGCCCCAAGGAGGGCTGGTTCCTTTTATTGGAGAATGGTAGCAGAAACCAAGATTTGGACATTAGGTGCATTTTTTACAATGGGGGCATCTGCTTCTCGTCCCACTCAACTGGCAGAGAACAGAAATGTGTGCAAATCCATGTATATAGCATATCTCTAAATAAGTAACTAATCTGTATATATATGAGACTAACCATGAGTTCACACTATTTCCAACTCTAATGTGTTACTGCATGGTGTATGCTAACTTCCCACTCACACAGTAGCTCTCTTTACCCACCACTTACTTACTTAATAGTTCAGTTCAGTTACATGTACAGCAGTGTCAGAAGTGCTAACCTGTATCCCAGTAGAAACTACTGTGTTAACAATAGGATAGTGCTTACGTCCCGTTTCTTTTGCCTTGTGTCTCATAGAAGCCAAAAAGTCAGCACTTTTTCCACCCCTTCTGCAAGGTTTTGCATGTATTTGTAATATGGTTTGTTTCGTCACATTCTGCATTCAGGAGGATTTCCCAACCTCCTAAAAAAATTTTTTTTGAGTTTGCAGAATATATCAAGTTTCCTTCTTTGTGCTATAAAAGTTCTGTGGGTTTTGACAAATGCAGAGGTCATGTAGTCACCACTCCAGTACCGTACAGAATGGGTTTCACTACCCTAAATAAAAAAAACCCTGTGGTCCAGCCATTCAATCCTCCACCCCTCCCCACAGGACCACTGATCTTTTTACTGGCTATGTTTTTGCCTTTTCCAGAACGTCATAGAATTGGAATTATACTCTATGCAACCTATGTAACCTTTTTAGACTGGTTTCTTTCCCTTTGCAATATGAAGTATGTATTTAAGATTCATCCATGCCCTTTTGTGGCTTGACAGCTCATTTCTTTTTATAATCACTGAATAATATGCCATTGCATGGATATACCACAATTTGTTCATCCATTTACCTATTGAAAGACATCTTGGTTGTTTCCTATTCTTTTTTTTTGGGGGGGGGTTAATTTTATTGTTGTTGTATTATATCCATCCCCTTTTTGCTCCCTCTGTCCCCCTCCCCACCCACCCATTCCCCCAAAAGTCAATCCCACCTGTTGTCCATGTCCATGGTTCCTTTATACTAGGTTCTTGTCTAAACTGCTCCCCTTTCTTGCCTCTGCCTCCTCCCTGTTTCTTATTCTTGACATTTATAATTATGACATCTATAAACATTCTCATGCAGGCTTGTATGTGGACATTAGTTTTCAGTTGAGTAAATATCTAGAAGCATGATTGCTAGATCATATGGTGAGTCTATGTTTCACTTTAAAAGAAACTGTCACAGTCTTCCAAAGTGGCTGCAACACGTTACAGTCCCACCAGCAAAGAATGAAAGTTCCTGTTTCACATTGTCTCCAAAACTGTGTATTATCAGTTTTGGAAGAATGTTAGCTGATTATAGATAGATGTTTAATGGTCACTCATTGTTTTAATTGGAGAATTTTTTCAAATGCAGCCACTCTGTGCCCAAAATAAGATGGCTTATGATATTAAACTACATGGAAACAGGATATCTTAAAAAATCAGAAAACTAAGTAAAAATGAACAAAAAATTGGCATTACCAGAAAACAGGAGTGATTGATCCCATTTCTTTTTTTCCTTCTTTAAGATTTTTTGTATTCATTATTTTTAGAAAGAAAGGCAGAGGGGGAGGAAGAGAGGGAGAAAAACACCAATGTATGGTTGCCTTTCACCTGCCTCCAGCCATGGACCTGGCTGGAGACCTGGCTTGCAACCTGGTTATGTGCCCTGACTGGGAATCGAACCAGCGACCTTTGGGTTCACAGGCCGGTGCCAGTCCACTGATCCACCAGCCAGGGTTGATCCCATTTCTAAATTGAATTTAGCTCTACATTACAAACACAATTTCCTTCACACTTGAAAAGAAGATATACAAGGTTACCTAAAGGGAAACGTTTTCTGGCTTCGAATTTAAGTAGAAATTTTTCTTGTGAACTTCGAACTAATAAGCATTGAATATCATAAAAGACAATATCCTAAACCAGTTTCACAACTGCAGCAACATGCTCCACGTGGAAGTGCCTCCCCCTCTCAGAGAAGCCACCTTCACCAACCACCCCTTCTTTCTCAGAGTTACAGTTTGCTGAA
This sequence comes from Noctilio leporinus, assembly GCA_004026585.1. Classification (NCBI taxonomy): domain Eukaryota; kingdom Metazoa; phylum Chordata; class Mammalia; order Chiroptera; family Noctilionidae; genus Noctilio; species Noctilio leporinus. The sequence continues at coordinate 143,098 of PVIW01000552.1, read as the reverse complement.
ACGGGTGACTGAGCACATCAATGTGTCTTATTATAAAGCTTTGACTTTAGAACAAGCATGATGATCCGGACACATTAATCCCTGATAAACACGTGTAAATGAAGTTGAGTAAGGATGGTACAGACACCCTCCTAACCGGTGATGAGGAAGGGGGTGGATTTCTCCCAACGGTTCCCAAATCTGTGATGATTCTCTTCTAGTGGCCAAAATGAGAATAAAAACCTCATCCACCGCCGCCCCAGCAGGTATCTCACCATTTTGCTGTTCTTGGGGGAAGAGTCTGATCTGATGCATTTTCCTGACAGTGTAGTGGTGTATCTCTGCTAGGCAGAGATTCCTGGAGTTGAAGGCATCTCTGAAATTGAGGTCTCCTCGCTCTGGTTACACGAGTTACAGCTAAGCAATTACTGTTCACCTAACCGCTGTGGAACGGAGCCAGGTGTTTGGAACGAATGAGCACAATGAGGCATAACTCCTTTACCTGGAATTAAAAGGAGCCAAAAGGTTCTTGATAGTATTTCAAGTTAATTTCCCGCAGTATTGCTTAAAGGGAGAGCAGGAAAGGAAATACAGCAGTCTGACAGCCTATTGGTCCATCTCAGCCATGCGATGAGAGACGCAGGTGAACCAGGCCACTTCGTGTCCTCTTCTTATAAAGCTGTTATGAGAGTGCATCATCAAAAGAGAAAAACAGCCCTGGTTGGTGGTGCAGTGGCCTGCGAACGCAAAAGTCGCTGGTTCGATTCCCAGTCAGGGCCCATAACTAGGTTGCAAGCCAGGTCTCCAGACAGGTCCGTGGCTGGAGGCAGGTGAAAGGCAACCATACATGGATGTTTCTCTCCCTCTATGCCTCTTTCCCTTCCTCTCTCTCTCTGAAAAATAGTAAATAAGATCTTTAAAAATAATAATAAATAATAAAAAGTTTTTAAAAAGAGAAAAATAACAAAGAATGTCAGAGTGTCAGAGCTCTTCAGACAGAAAGACTGTAAGGCTCTTTCTGGAGTGTTCATTTACACCAATTTGCCGTGCAACTTCCCAAAGCTAATGAGATAGTAAATGCGTCTTGTTGAGGGAAGAAGGCGATTAGTCTTTGGTTTGGTTTTCAGTGTAATTGGCACGGAAAAGTACACAGCTTAAATGTGGGAAGTAACTTGCTTCAAAGGCCAGGAAACACACTGGGCCCATGAAGGACAGGAAGCCCTGGGCCCACTGTCTGGGAAATTCACAGCAATTGTAGAGCGGAACTTCTCTTCTGAGTTAAGTTTATCAAATGACCTTGCCTGTGGCTTATAGGGAGACCTTCACTCCTCATTTAGGTGCCTGAACATCTTATTTTCCACATGTGACTGCCGTGGCTTTTAAAGGTGGGTTAATATTCTGGGGAGCGTTTAGAACTTGGGGCTTTGCTCATATCTGTCTACACCTGGTTTAAACCAGTAATCAATAGTTAATTTATATCAAACTCGTAGATAGCCAGTACAGAAATACATGTTGTGTAATACGCAGACATGGTCTTCTTGGTAAAGGTCGTCTGGTCTTATAAAACCAAGGCATCTTTGATGTGAGTTGTTTGTTTATAAATAGCACTTTTTTTTGTTGTTGTTGTTCTCCTTTAGGGTGAGGTGCAGGGAGACAGACTGAACAATCTAAGCTTAGTTCACCTGGGTGCTTGCAAAGATAACTACGTGAGCTCAGAAAGTAGTTTCACACCAGTTTCCCAATATCCTCCAGCTATACGTGGAAGATGATTGTCATGCCAGGTTACGTATTTTTGTGTCTCTAATTCCCACTTGTGCATGATGTTAGCCACCTCATCTAAAATGAGAAAAAGGATGCTCCCCAAGGTCCTGTCATGTCCTTTAAAATATAGGTGGATATTTAGATTGCTGTGTGAAGGGTTAACCAGGTAAAAACAAAAAGATGATGCATCTGTGAGAAAATGAAAATGCCTTCCAATTAGTGAACATATCTACATATCAGAAGGAGTGATTGTAACTATAGTGATGATCGTTGTCAGAAATTATTCAAGTGGAAACATGCAGTGCTTTACCTTCAACAAAGTCTTGAAATGGCTCAACAAGTGGGAGAAAAACAGGAAAAAATGTTAAACTCTTGCATTAGAATGCAGGAGTAGACAGAGGCAAATTCTATTGCATCTCCTAGTATAAGAAAGTAGGAATTAGAATGAACTAGAAAGTAAAAGCCTGCCCAAAAAGAAGTATATACTATGTGCGTGTGTGTGTATGTGTGTGTGTGTGTCCTGGATGGGTTTGCCCATGTGCCCTCAGGTGAGCCCTGGTGATGGCAGACCAGGCAGTGCAGTTGAATGGTTAGGTCAGGAATAGAACCGTCTAGGCCTGTGTTCACGTTCTGGTTCCACCACTTACTGGCTGAGTGACCCGTGACAAGTAGCTTCTCTAAGTCTCAGTTTCTATTCTGGGAAACAGGGCTGATACTGATAACCCACATCACCGAGTTGTGAGGATTCAATGAGATAATGTACGTGAAGTATTTAGGTTAACAAATGCCAACAACAAACAGATTTGCTTTATTTTGAGGAACTTGATTTTGCTCCCTAGTAAAATTCTTTCAGCAGAGTGAAAACAACATTGTTTAAATATATTGAAAATCTTCTCCTCTGATGAAGGACCTTGAAGCCACGAGGGAGAGCGAGGGAGGCAGTGAGGCAGCATGTACACCAATCGGGAGTGTACCAAACACTCCTGCCTCTCGCAGGGAAGGCAGCTCTGAGGCATTTCTCACCCGTGTAGCTAAGTTTCAAATCAAGGCCCGGGGATCAAAGTGAAGAAGTCAGCCCCAGACCTGGGGAGCTGCAGTGCACCACTTACAACACGGATGATTCCCAAACAAGAGGAACACTTGCTCAGGCTTTGTTCTAGTGTCCATTAAAGTGAAGTTCAGCTCAAACAGGCATCGATAACAGTGATTTCACCACATTTATCCTTTCAGACGTTGCCGAGGCAGGTCCCTTACGTGATGTTCTCAGTTTCTAAATGATTGTGTGGTTTTTTTTTTGTTTGTTTTAAAATAGTGACTGCAGCCCTGGCTGGTAGCACAGTGGATAAGGTGCTAACCTGAGAACCCAAAGGTCGCTGGTTCAATTCCCAGCCAGGGCACATAACCAGGTTGCAAGCCAGGTCTCCACACAGGTCCATAGCTGCAGGCAGGTGAAAGGCAACCATACATGGATGTCTCTCTCCCTCTCTGCCTCTCTTTCTGCCCCTCTCCCTAAAAATAATAAATAAAATCTTTTAAATAAATAGACTGCTGGAAAATGGTAAATCTGCCCCTAAATAGAGGATGCAATTTTACCTACAAAGTTGATACATTGTGTTGTGGGTTACATTGCGTGCTCCCAAAAGATACATTTCAATCCTCCTCCCTAGCGCCTCTGGATAGGACCTTGTTTGGAAGTAGAATCTTTACAGTTCTATTCAAGTTAAGATGCTAGTGTGGACCCTAATCCAGTATGACTGCTGTTGTCCTTATAAGTGGAAGAAAAGAGACAAGGACACACAGGGAGAATCTCATATGACAGCAGAGGTAGAGATGAAAGTGACCTGTACACAAGGCAAGGAAGGCCCAGGGTTGCCAGCAATTCCAGAAACTAAAAGAAAGGATGGATCAGATTTTCCCTAGGGCCTTCATAGTAAACATGGCTTTGCCAATGCCTCCTCGATTTTGGATTTCCAGTCTCTAGAACAGTGAAAAAATAAATTAATGGTGTTTAAAACCACCCAGCTGTGGTTCTTTGGAAACTAATGCACACTGTATTAAGATCATTTTTAGCCCTGGCTGGTGACTCAGTGAATTGGCGCCAGCCTGCGAACCCAAAGGTCGCTGGTTTGATTCCCAGCCAGGGCACATAACCAGGTTGCAAGCCAGGTCTCCAACCAGGTCCAAGTAGCTGGAAGTAGGTGAAAGGCAACCATACATTGATGTTTCTAGCCCTTTCTTCCTCTCTCCCTGCCCTTCTCTTTTAAAAATAATGAATAAAAAAAATCTTTAAAAAATTTTAAAAATCGTTTTGTTTTTTTTTAAAGAAAAGGAGAAGAGAGATTTTAAATAATTTGTTCACATGACTTTTGGGCCTGGTAATTCCAAAGTCTGTTGGGTAGGCTGGCAATTCAGGTAAAAGGGGGTGCAGCAGTCATGAATCAAGGGCAGCCTGGAAACTCAAGCAGGATTTCTGTTACAATCTAAAGAATTTTTGTTACTGTGTGAAGGCAGAATTCCTTCTTCTCCGGGAAACCTGTCCTTCAACTGATTAGATAAGGCCCACCTACCTTATGGTAATCTGCTTCACTCAAAGACTATTCATCGTTAACTATTCATCATATCTATAAAGTCCTTCATAGCAACACTTATACTAGTATTTGACCAAACAACTGGATACTGTAGCCTAGACAAGTTGATACATAAAATTAACCATTTTTTTCTTATGCATGCATACACACACACACATGCACATACCTACACACTTAATTCATACCTACCTGAACTTTTCATCTCTGGTACCTCAGGACCTTTGCTCATTCTACTTCCTTGGCCTTCAAGGCTCCCCACCACCCTTGTTCCCCCATGGTGTTTCAGCCTCAAAATTACACCCCTGGAAAAGATCTCACTTGATTCTTCCAACTTACTAGGACCTCATGATATGACCCTACACAGCTTCCTAATTTTTCTTTCCCATTTTTCATATAATTAAAAATACATTCTCACCCAAGGACATTTATTTCATTGCTTTTTTTTAGAGAGAGGAAAAGGGAGAGAGGAAAGGAGAGAGGAACATTGATGAGAGACAGGAGCATCAATTGGTTGCCTCTGGGAGGCTCCCAGACTGGGGATCAGTGCCTAGACCAGGGATCATACATGTCAAGACCAACATCAAACCCAACACGTGCCCTGACTGAGGATCCAACCTTCAACCTTTCAGTTGGATGCTCCAACCAACCAAAGCACATTAACCAGAGCTGTAAAATAATTTTTTAATGAGTCTATGTTATTAATTGCTGCATGTCTACCCTGTTGGACTGTAAGCTTCTTACGACATCTCCAGAGTCCCCACAGTGCCAAGTACACAGCAAGTGCTCATGAAAATCTTGTAGACTCTAACTGATGTTGAGAACTGGAAGGGACCTGGAAAGCTTCGTGTACAGGTGAGGAATCTGAGGCCCAGAGAGGTGATGACACCTCGCTAGGGGCAAACAACAGGATTTAGACCCAAGACTTCTGACACCAAGTTCAATACAGGGTTTTTCTCTCTGCACCTGTGGCTTCCAGTTTCAAAGCAGAACCACAAGTGTCCCTTTCTGAGCTGGGTGACTTATTCTGCCTAAGAAAGAGAGGGAGCCTCTCTGACCTTCAGTCTCCAAATTTGCAAATGAAATTTCTTTGAGTAGGAGCTTCTCCCAACTAGTTAATGTGGAGGGGCCAGTGGACTGAGTTAAGGTGGGTACCAAGGACAACAATCTCATGCCTCCAGCTCCCCACTCCTTGCCGGTCAGCCTGCCCTTTTTATGAGAAACTTTTAAGAATCGATAATATTGAAGGCAATGATGTATCAAATGCTTACTCAGTGTGCTTCAGATACATCTCATTAAAGCTCCACCTACCTGTTACAGTGTTAGCCCCAGTCTAGACATGGAGAAACTGAAACATGAAGAGTTTGAGTAACTTGACCAATAACAGCAGCTTCAGGAATTCCACATGCACCGTCAGGGTCCAGAACCATGTTCTTAATCTCTGCCTTAGAAGAGATGAAACTCGAATAGGCCTGAAGCAATGTTGCCCAATACAACAAAAAGGGACACAGAAATGTGAATTGCTTGTAACTTTCATTTTTCTAGTAGCCAGCCACATTTGAAAAGGGAAAGAAAATAGTTCAAATAATTATTTTGTTTAACCCAGTTATTGCAAAAATGTCTCGTTTCAACATGTATCAGATAAATGATTCTGAAATAGTTTACGTTGTTTATTTCATACCAAGTCTTTGAAATCTGGTAAGCATTATATACATCTCAATTTGCACGAGCCTAGTTGAACCGGTCAGTGGTACTTGTGGTTGCCATCACGGATAGCACAGATCTTAAGTGTCTCCCCCTGTCACCCTTAGCCACCCAAACAGAACGCAATAAACTCTCCATTGTCCCTCTCAGGTGCGACCAAGCACCCCCCTCCCCCCACTTTAGGACTCCAGTCATTTATTAGAATTACTGCACCCCCTTTCAACTCAGCTTTAGGGGACAGGGGATTATCACCAACCTTATCAACTACAGACATCTCTTACTGCCTGGAGAGAAATCCAGATTCCCTAGTCCCTGGCATTTAGCTTGGGATCTTGGCTCGCCACTGGCTGGGTGGCCAGTTCTGTGGGCTCTCTCTGAGCTTCTCATTCGCCCTCTGCCAGGTGTGCGTTCAGCGTCCTGAGTCAGGGCATGAGTTATGAGTAACCCAGAGGCATTGGGACAATTGCCTTCCTGCCTAGCTTTTGAATCACCGGACCCCAGAGGATCCAATCAAGTTGGGGAAATTGGTTCTGCCCACCCAACCAACCGAGGCCCCCTGCCAAGATTTCTCATCTGGTCCCTCCTTTCTTTCTTGGCCTCCAGACAGTCCAGGCACTTGGCAGAGGGAGCCAGGATTTTCTGGAATTGCTTTTACAGGGAATTTGGCATAAGCTAACCAGCTTCTTCACGTGGCTTCCATTCTTTCAAGGTTTATTTCATTGGTTTGTTACTCCCCTAGCCCTTCACATAAAAAATATATTAAAAAACAACCACCAAAAAAAAAAAAAAAAAAAAAGCACCTGTTAAAACATGAGAGAACTGAGGAAGCTTGAGAGTGTTTTCAGTAGCATGAAAAATTGAAGAAGATTCTGGTCAGGGTGTGTTGTCCACGTCTCACTTGACCGGCAACTGGTCCCTCCACCTGAACCTTCACTCAGGAAATCCTGCAGGTCGGACCACCAGGCCCCTCTGCCCCAGGTGTTGGCAGAGACTTTTAGACACTGGGGCAAGATTTAAAGTTCCTGCAGGAGAAAGATGTGCTCCAATCCTGCAGGGCCTCTTAATGTTGAAAACAGAATAGAACAACAGGGCTAATTAGCATTGGGAGGCTCACACGCACCCCTCCAGGGCTCCTCAGCTGACTTAAAGGGGGGCTTTGCTGGGGATGGAGCAGCTCCCACCAAGACCCCTTCCCCCAGGGCTCTGCCCACTGTTTGGCCTCCTCCTGACTTTTCCAAGATTTCCTCCAGACTTGGCCCAAAGGGCATGTCCTAAATGCACCTTTCCACTCCCCCTGTTTACAAATGAGGAAAGAGACTGAAAGACTCAATCCTGTTTCTAAGGTTGAACTAGTCACAGAGGTGGTGCTGAGATTCCATCCCAGGTGGGGCCTGCTTCAAAGCCCCCCACCAGGTGTGGGGGTGCTCATCCCTCCCCGGGCCCCCACCTAGCCGGCTGGGCTGCCACTAAGTTTCCAGCAATGCTGTGGGCAGCTGAGGCTTGGGGACGGACTGTGTTTTGCAGGGATGGCTTCCTACATAAGCATAGCACCGGCTGTTTCACCTCCCACACAAACCCAGACCTGCGTCCGAGGACTTCCTTGCGGGGCTTTTATGAGCATAACTATGACTGACATGTCCCCGCCCCAGCGGTGCCGTCTGTTTTCCCCTTCCCTGTGCACATGGCTGTAGCACCCCATGGAAGGAGTGCTGTGTGGCTTTTCAGTTCAGGTCCCACACAGGTTCAGGCTCTCCCACGAGGCTGCAGTTGGTCACCTCAAGCTTCAGGGAGGAACGGTGGGGAGGTTGTCCATGCCCCAGCTCACCTACAAGACTTGGGACCTTGCTGCTGGCCAGAGACATCAGCTCCCTGCTCTGCCTGGCCCCTCCACAGGACCACCCACAACACAGGAAGCTTGTTTTTTTCACAAGGGCTCCAAGAAAGGTGGGGACCAAGGAGGAGGGGTCACAGTCATTTAGTAACCTGACCTCAGAAGTGACATCCCATCAACCAATGGGGGAGGGGGGGTGTCTGCTTGCTAGAAGCCTGTCACCAGGTTCAGAGGACAGGAAGGGGAGGAAGCAAGGGCCTGAACACCAGGAGCGAGACCCCTGGGACCCACATTAGAGGCTGCCTGCACCACAGCCTGCTCCGTTGGTCCTCTCCATGAGCATTGCTGTGCCCATTGCACAGATGCAGCCACTAAGGCACATGCAGCTGAGTGACTTAGAATGGGTTAGACATCCACTGGCAGAGGGCCAGTGGAACAAATTTCAAAGTGAGTGCGCAGGCTTCTTTGCCTCCTCAGTTCCAGGAGTGAATTGCTGCAGAGGACATTCAAGTATGTTAAACCCTTAACTTTTCCAAATTAACTTTGCACTGAGTTGTAAGATTCTAGGTTTGTATAGGCCCAGCCCACCCTCTTCTCTTCAAGGCTGCAGGACCATGAGGAGATTGAAGAATGTCTGGCCCTGGGCTGGTGTGGCTGAGTGGATTCAGTGCCTGCCTGGGAACCACAAGGTCACGGGTTCAATTCCCAGTCAGGGCACATGCGTGGGTTGCAGGCCAGGTCTCCATTTGGGGACAAGCAAGAGGCAACCAACTGATGTTTCTCTCTCGCATCTATGTTTCTCTCCCTCTCTTCCTCCCTCCCGCCTCCTCTCTCTAAAAATAAATAAGTTAAATCTTAAAAAAAAAAAAAAGAAGATTGAAGAATGTCTGGACTTTTGAGCACTTCTCTACCATGGCTTTACCTGAGAATCACGTAGGGAGTTAAAAAGTCATTCCCCAGGCCACCCCCAACACCATCACGTCAAAATTTCTGGAGGTGGGACCCAGGTCCCGAAATGGATTTTTACTTTTTTTTTGGAAAACTCCCCAGTGATTGCAATGAGCAGCAGTCAATAGAAGAGTAATCAGCAAAGGAGCCCGGTGAAATGCAGGAGGTGGGCACCTCCTGAGGCAAGCCCTCCTCCGCGCCCCCTTCCCTCACTGCCGCTTTCGGGGTCCAGCCAGCCTGGCTGACCTCTCCCTCCAGCCTCAGAAGATTCCACCCTTAACGAGTCATCTCTCCTGTGGAGCATCACTCGCTCCGTGGGGTCCTTTTAAAAATAAAACATCCCTGGGATTGGTAGCACATTAAATCTCTCACACATCTCTAACACCCTCTCCTGGCCTCCCTGCTTTAGAACGGTCTCCTTCCTATCTGATATCCTACATGCAACCAGGAGGCTCTTCCTGGGATGTAAAATCATTACCTGCGCACCTCAGCCACTGCTGGGTAATGGGGGAGGGGTGCTTATGGAAGAGAAAAGGTGGAAAGAGGGGTGAGCTGCCCGCCCTACAGGTACCTTACAGGGTTGGAGCTCTGTGAGGGCCGGCCCTTTCTGTCTCCCTTTCTGGCTATTGTTTCTTTGCAATGTACCCTACTGTGGACAGTCACTCTGGTCTACGCCCCAGGTATTCTTGAAGGGGCACCAGAAAATGGAAGGATGACTCAACAAGCTTTCTGAACCAAACACGTCCTTTCTGTCTGGTAACTCAGGCGACCTCCGTTCTCATGAAAAATACCGAATCAGCTTCATAAAGTAAAGATTGGGGGGATAAAAAACATTGTTCATTGGAAATGACAATGCACGTGTGATGGGGAGGTTTTTGAGCCCTGACCTCAGGGAGACTGTGTCTCCAGGAGGCAGCCTTCCAGCCATTTTGGAGTCCAGAAGAAGCTGATCAACTGCTATTTCCACAGGGACTTCCTCCCTCCCGCCTCCTGTCCACTCTCCATTTTCTCCCCGAAGGCTCCTCCCTCCCTCCCTCTCATCCCCCCGCCCCTGCTTTCTGATGTTTCTTGGTGTGACATGAGTAAATCAGAGCTCCAGCCCTGCGTTTACACTGGACCACAGTCCAGCTTTGAGGGCCTCTGCTGGAACACACCCCTGTCCCGTCTAAGTCAGCCGCCCTCGGCCTGCTCTGCTGCCCAAACCGCATGTGAAGAATGAGTGCCCTCCGGGCTGCGGGCTCTCCCGGTGAGGGTGGCGCAGGGTGTGTAAAACCCAAAGGCCATCATTCGATAACTACGATGTTTTAACTGTCCTTAGTCATAAACTGCTTACTTTTCTTAAACGTGAATGAAAACAGCCATATAGTCTAAATCAGAAGCTTCTTAAAACTTTAACGTGCACACAAAATGTACAAAAAAAAATGTACATTTGGAAGTGTACTGTACTGTAGTGCGGTGCTCCTTTGTGGGAAGATGATGTTTGGGACTTGTTGGCGACTGACATGCCTGTGAAAATACGAGATTGGGGGACTGGCTGGTGGCTCAGTGGATTGGCATGGGCCTGCGAACCCAAAGGTCGCTGGTTCGATTCCCAGTCGGGGCACATAACTAGGCTGCAAACCAGGTCTCCAGCCAGGTCTGTAGCTGGAGGCAGGTGAAAGGCAACCATATGTTGATGTCTCCCTCCCTTTCTTCTTCCGTCCCTGCCCTTCTATCTAAAAATAATGATTTTTTTTTTTTTTTTTTTTTTTAATCTTTAAAAAAAATACAAGATTGGCTCTGGCTGGTGTGGCTCAGTGGATTGACCACTGATTTGATTCCTGACTGGGGCACTTGTCTGGGTTGCAGGCCAGGTCCCCAGTTGGGGGCATCTGAGAGGCAACCACACATTGATGTTTCCCTCCCTCGCCTCCTCCCTCCCTTCCCCTCTCTCTGAAAATAAATAACGTCTCAAAAATAAAACCAGATTGGTCAGGATTTTAGCACAAGATGAGCAGAAGTCTGCTTCCTCATTGCAAACCACAGCCTGCAACAGGGTGCTCAGTGACAGTTTATTTCATACAATGATGCATGATTGGAGACTGGATGGGGAATCTGCCCAGCTGGCCAAGCATCATTGTCACCTGCTGGGTTCCCGGCTCACCTATGAGCTCCTTATATGGCAGCACGGTGCCTAGCACACAGTAGGAGCTCAGGAAATGCCTGTTGAACTCAGTGGTGTGTCTGATGGCTCAGTCAGTGCAGCAGATGTGAAAAGAAACTGCCCCCACTCTGCAAACTCCCTTTGGAGTTCAGCCAAAACTATTTCAGCAAATACTATTAGGATTAAAGACACACTTATTCACGGGGAAAAAATAAAATGGAAAGTCACCCTTTCATTTTTTTCATCATGTAAGGGAAAAAAACATCTTTTGAAATCATCATCTGCCATTCCTTATCCATCAGCCTTACATTAACATGATATGTTGCTGTGAAAACGCTGCCCTTAAACACATCAAATGGATTAACGCTGGCACTTTATCAGGTACAATTTCTGTTTCCATAAAACATCTTTAGACACATGAAAACTACTTAAATGAGGAGGAAATCCTTCCCGTCTCCCATCATCCACTGGACTGGGTGGGAAACGCTGACATTTTTAGGGGCTCCAGCTTTGTTCCCTCCTGCAGGGGCTGTTGCTTTGTGGAGGGGCCAGCTCACTCCCTGTAAATCCAGCCTGGGTTTGCCGGCCTGGGGAGCACAGCCAGCGCTGACCAGATGGAGGAGGGGAGGGAGGGAGCGAAGGTGGGGCAAAAGAGCTGCGCAGGATCAACTCCCTGCAAATGGCTTGGAAAACCTTTCTTGCTCCTACCTTGGGGGATCGTGGGGACATAAGGCAAAAGTAAACTTGGGGGCATCAGGCTGACATCCCAGAAATGCAGCCTGGCACCCCTGTGTAAGCCGTTATTTCCAGGAGCCTCTCTTTCCCCCTCCCTCCCCATTCTCTTTAATTCCTAGTCTTTGAGGCACCGGGAATACACTAGGCTTGTGGTTCTCAAAGTATGGTTGCTGGACCAGCAGCATCGCCTGGGAACTTGTTGGAAATGCCCCTGGAGTCCAAGACCTCCTGGCTCAGCAAACAGGGCATTAACAAGCCCTCCAGGGGATTCAGTTGCACATTCAGGGTTGTACCCAGCAAGCCCTTAGAAGGAAGTGATGCAGGTCAATTCTCCCAACTCCCTTCTGGTGGTCTCTACCAGCTGAGGATGAAGCCTGTCATGTGTTGTATCTCCAACGGGTTTTCAAGATGAGGAAAAGCAAACACTTATTGAAGCCTGCGATGGACAGACATGATCACAAATCTGTCATGTGCCTTGTTACTTTAATTATCAAAATGATCCTTTCATGTTGATGTTACACCACAGTATGGGCATAATGGTGTCCCCACGAATTCATATGTGGAAGCCCGAATCCCCCTCAGAATGTGACTGTTCTTAGAGACAGGGCCTTTTACAGGAATGATTTGTTAAAATGAGGACCTTAGGTTGGGCCCTAATTTACCCTGACTAGTGTCCTTCTAAGAAGAGGAGACTTGGACACACACAGAGGAAGGCCCCTGTGAGGAAAGGGGCAAGCCAGTGAGGGAGGCCTCGGAAGAAACCAATCCTGCCTACACCTGCATCTTGCACATCTAGCCTCCAGGCTGTGAGAAATAAGTTAGGTGTTTAACTCACCCAGTCCTGTAGTATTTTGTTATGGCAGCCCTAGCACACAAATACAAAAGGCAAGAAAACACATCTTAACTAATCTTAACTTAAACAACCACTAAAAACACGATCCAATCCTGGCTGATAGCACAGTGGATAAGGAGCCAGCCTGCAAACCCAAAAGTTGCTGGTTCGATTCCCAGCCAGGACACATAACCAGGTTGCAAGCCAGGTCTTCAGCCAGGTCTGTAGCTGGAGGCAGGTGAAAGGCAACCATACATGAATGTCTCTTTCCCTCTCTGCCTCTCTCCCTTCCCCTCTCTCTCTCTGAAGATAATAAAATCTTAAAAAAAAAAAAAAATACGATCCAGCCCTGGCCAGCTGATTTGGTGGGTGGGAGCATTGTCCCAAACACCAAAAGGTTGCAGAAGGCATGCAGAAGGCAGCCCATCAATGTTTCTCTCTCCCTTCCCCTTCCTCTCACTCTAAAACCAATAAACAGATCCTTGGGTGAGCATTAAATAAAGCAAAACCTAGACAATACAGATAGCTGTGCCTGACCCTTCTCCAATACTCAGCTGATATTTGCAGGTGTATCTCATTTAACTGTTGTAACAATGCCTGCAAGTAGGTCCCATCAAAAGCCCCATTTTAAAGATGAGGCCCTGAGGCTTAGAAGTGATTTACCTGCATTGGCCGCTGGGTCAATGATAGAGGCAGGTTTTGCAAACACGCATTCAGAGCCCACAGTTTTTGTATGACCCTAATTCTCCACAGCCTCCCTGCTGCCAGCCCTGTGCTGAGCACTTCAAGTTCATTGTTTAATGTTTGCAGCAATCCAGTGAAGCATCAACAGCCCCCTCAGGTGAGAACACGGAGACTTAGAGAAATTGCCCAAGATCAGCCATGCGGTGAACAGGTTGCCAAGCTGAGAATCCAGTTTTCTGTTGCTGAACTCCTACAAAAGAGCCTTTCTTTCTCCCTAGGTAGGTTGTAAACCATAAAAGATTCCACCAAGGCCTTCGAGACTCAGGAGAACACATCTCTGATGGAAGAATTCAGTAAGAAGCAGGAGAATGTGAGTACCAGGAATAATATGAGAATGGTGGTTGTAATGTACCATGTGCCTTCTGCCAGGAGGGGCAGGTGCTGTGCCCAGAGCTGGGCTGAGGCCTGGATTCTCTTACTTAATGTTACTTGGACAACAACCAAACACGCTCCTGCAGCAGAGAGGGACTGGGCTAGCAGGCAAACCCTGACTTCCCAATTCACTAGTGGGAGGACCTGCAACAAGATCCAGACCCCTACAGGCCTCCGCTTCCTCATCTATGAAATGGGGTGCTTACGTAATAACAGCCTCTGAGGCTGTCATACGGAGCAGCTGAGTTAATACATGTAAAGTGCTTCCTGTGCCTGGTGTGTGGTAAAAGCTTTTGTAAGTATTTCCTGATTATGAGACAAGCTGAAGAATGCGTCTGGTCTCTTGTCAGACAAGTTCCCAGGAGTCTTGATTTTAGCCTCAGGTTGTCAAGAACTGTTTCAGCAACCAAGAATGAGCCCTGTGCAAGCCTGTGTAAATTCATTTCTAAGTGCAGGGGGAAAGGGAAGTTGAGAGAAATTGGCTTTACAACCTGCCTGACGTCTCCATGATTTTCTCCTGCCAAACCCAGACTTGACACTGAGTGACTAGCATTCTGTCAGGATTCCACCGTAAATATCCCCCAATTCTTCCCTGGTGCTTTGCTGCCAAGCCCTTGTCATAAGCTCAGTCTCATTAATGGTAGTAGTCACAACAATTACTCATGATAATGTATGTTACCCCGTGTATGTTAAAGCCATTAGCCAAAGACAGCCACAGAACAAGGTGGAGGTGTATTTTGTGAACACCGTATAACTGTTGGTTGATGAGAGATGCTGTTATTGGCAATGACCACAAAGCAGCTCCTACTGCCCGGAAAGGGACAGGAGCAGAGCAATATGTGGGCATGCACCAGGAATTAATGGTATGGCCCTGCCATGGGATGAGATGGAGCCATAGAATAGAATTGGATGGCTAGAATGCTGCTCATAGGGAACTGAGATAAATGACAATTAAAAAGCAAGGCACACTTCAGATGGGTGAATTTTATGGTATGTCAAGTATTTCTTAATGAAGTTGTTACTTACTTTTTCAAAGGTATAGTAGTGCCTGGTGTTGCTACTGTTTGTCTTTTTTAAAGTCCACATATATAAGTACAAATGTGTCTCTATTGCCCCGTTGGGTGAACGTGCAAGAAACTGATAACATTTTGCGAGGGAAATGGGGGTTAGGAATAGAAGGGAGAGTTTCCCCTGGAATCCATGGGTAAGCTTGATTGTTAAAAATCACATTCATGTATTTCCTACCCAATCAATGAAGACAGTATTTAACAAAACAGAGGAGGGGGAAAGGGAAAAGGAATATTTGTTGAAAGACATGGGGTGCCAGACACAAGTCGAAGTCGTTCAACCCTCATCATACCCCAAGAAGACGTGTAGTATTGTTATTCCCCTTGGCAGAGGGGCTGAGCAGCTTGCCCAGGGGCCCACAGCCCAGAGCTGGGGGGGGGGGGGGTGTCAGGGAAACCTGCTGAACATCACTGCCCTCCCCTCCACCCGCTTGGCTTCCTAAAATCTTGAAATGTGAGACTCCCCCATGGAGTCCTGCAGTTTTCTTTTCCTCAAGATAAAACAAGCTAAAATCTTTTAAAAGGCAAAAAATATCTAGAGATTTTCTACCTTTTAAAGCCCCTGGTTGGAAGGGGGCTTTTTGGGATCTAAGTCACGTTTGCTTGGAGACTTGGCTCTCCTGGTCCCCAGGGGGCTGTGCAGCAGCGTCCAGGTCCTGCAGGGGCAAGTCGGGCTGGGTCTCCCTGGAGCCCCTTGGAACGATGGGAGTGGGGGTACATCTTGACTGTTTGGAGCATCTTCTCGCCAGGCCCACTGAGGAAGTTTGCTTGGAATTCTCAGGCTGCCATGTGGAACAGCTCCCCAGTCCTTTGCCCTGGGCGCCATCCGTGTTTAGTTACAGAGCAGGTGGAAAAACTTCAGCATCAGGGGTCAGGCTTTCCATTGTTTGTTTAACTTCTTTACAGGAGAACCACCAGATTACACACAGATGGGCTGCTCCCTGAGCAATTCACATGTCTCCTGCTTGAGCTGAGTTCCCCTGCTGTCGAGAAAGAGGGGACATTTTTTTTTTTCCTTGAAAAGAAGGCAATGCCAGGGGCCAAAGCTGGCAGTAATTCTGAGAAAGAACACGTTGTCACTCGGTGACAGTGTTTAGTAACTTCAGGAAGAAAAACATACAGTGGGCCCAGACTGTGGGGTTGTACCCTCATTTCTAGAAGGCAAGTGATGTAGGACCTACTGTGTGTCAGGTGCTTTATTTATGTTTACTTGGTCATTGAATCCTCACACCTGTAAGGAGGTATTTAGGAAATCGTGGCTCCCTGATTGATTCTGGATGGAGGGGGCATGTCCATCAGGAGCTTTCCATCATTAGCTGCTGGCCCCAGTACCCTGGCAGCTTTTCCTGACCCTCAACCATTTGTATTATTCCGTAGTCCTGCTGAGACATGACTGGAATGTTTAAACAAGAGTGACTAAGGTCATGGGATGAACAAAAAGAAAATAAACAGAAGAATATAATCATGGGGAAAATGGTTTTCGGACACATTCTATTGGCTGGAGCTTTTAAGTCATTTCCTTCAACTCTCAAGACCCCAGAAGATGTTGAACCTTAGTGCCTTCTTTTTCCCTCTTGGATCCCATTTATTCATTTATGCTTACATTTATTCAACAAGTATTTATTAAGCAGCTATGATGTGCCAGGCACTGAAAAGGTAGCCTTGAACAAGTCAGATAAGTACCTGCCCTAAAACTTTCATTTTGATGGGGAGACAGATAAACAAATGTGTAAATGTGTGTGTGTGTGTGTTTTATGGTATAGAGGACATGGAAAAAAATAAGGTGATATGGTATAAAGGAACCCATGAAAGGTGTTATTAGCCCTTTAAAGCAATCTTCTCACTAAAATAATTGCACCCATTTCATAGATGAGGAAACTGAGGCTCAGATAGGCTGACTTACACGAAGCCACAGTGGTAAGGCTAGATTCAAACTCAAGATTCTCGCAGGAGCCCTAGTTTTTCTCACTACGTTTTCTACTCAGATTGTCTTGTCAAGGGTGCATTTGGTCCCCTCCAGCCCGGTCGAACACAGCAGACTGGGTTCACCTATGGTATCTGCTTCCTGTAGGATCTTCATCCACTTAGCATCTTAGTATATAAGCAAATGCTATAGAGCAATATTCAGAAATATTCTAGAGCATTCTGCCCCAGATACCCAAATACATATTCTTTGGCATGTGAAATACTTTCATTCCATTCCAACCACCCCCAAACATCTTCACTTTTTCCAGCACCCATTCCAAAGTTTGAAGTCTCCTTTAAATATCATAAATTCAATACGGTGAGTCATAAGGTACAATTTAACCTGAGATAAGTTCCTCTCCAGCTGTGAATCTTTTAGATCAAAGAAGGTATGTGCTTCTGAAATATGAAGATGAGACAGGCATAAGTAGACACTCCCTTTCTAAAAGGGGAGGAGAAGCAATGAAGAAAGGTATGATAAGGCCCCAGCAAATCCAAAGCCCAATGGAGCAAACAACAGTAAGCCTGAGGGCTCAAGAGTAATGCTCTCTGACTTGATGTTCTGGCTTCCAGGCCCATTGGGCAAAATCCTGGGGTAGAGGTCCTGCCTCCTTACTTTCTTATCCCAGGCAGCAGTTGGCCCCCAAGGCTCCAGAAGGTCCTTCCCTGATGGCTTAGCTAAGGGCCCCTCCCCAGCTCTGTGCCTGGGCATCCTCCAAAATCTGGGTGGAGGCAGCCAAACCCTATAGTTTGAGCACTCTGCAGTGACAATGTCACAAGGACACCACCAAAGTTTGCCTGTTCCTTCCAGAGGGGTGGCCACCTCAGCCTGTGCTACACTGGGGCCACAGGAGCCACACCTAAGGCAGCAAAGAAGTATAGCACCCACTGGTGGGGAACAGAGCCTGTGGTATGAGATGAGGGAGCACTCTGGGAACTATTGTAAGGGCACTAATCCCATTCATGAGGGCTCCACCCTCATGACTCAATCACTTGCCCAAGCCCCACCTTCTAATACCATTTCACTGAGGATTAGGTCTCAATGTATGAATTTGGGGAGAAAAAAGGTATGCAGTTTAGAGTACCTAGGTCCAGTGACATAAAATTTCTTGATGGTGGCAATACATGCTGGAGACATGTGCTATCCAAACACTGAAAGACCTGAAGGGGGACTGAGCATGTCAGAGACCCACAGATATAGCAACATGGCTTAGTCCTGAGCTTACCATTCCTCATAAAAGTCATAATACTCAGATCATCTACCTTCATCCTTCCACCCTTCTGATAACAAAGTAACACACTGGGTTTTCTTGACTTCACATCAGGCCCACCAAAGAAATTCAGTCATGTCCAAGAACAGAAACTCAACCCAACCTGACTGACTAGATTTTTCTCTCCCAGGAATTTGAAATATGAGTGGAGAGAGGCACCCAAATGTCTGAAGCAGCTGGAATTATAAGGGACTGAAAAGTTGTGCAGTCTTCATCATTTGCGTCATTGCTGAAACTTTGATGTGCAGCATTTTAAAAAATCATACAAGCAACCTTGTTTTTCCTAGTTTAAACAAGACACAGAGAATCTCTGTTGCTTGCAACCAAGAGAATATTGAATCATATATAAAGCTCTACTCTAGTGGTCAAACAAGTAGACAAAGAAACCAATATAATTACAGAATGTGATCAAGTACCATGACAGAAAGAACAGAAACTTGGAGAGGAAAATGATGGTGACCAATTTCAGGTTAGGTGGTTAGGGAAAACAGTCTTTGGAGCAATTATATTTAAGTTGAAATCCTGTAGATGAGGAGTCAGCCACCTGAAGAAAACAAAAAAGAATGTTTTGGTCAGAGGGAAAGCATGTGAAAATGTCCTGGAGCAAAGAGAGCTCAGCACATTCCAGAGACTTACAGGAGATGAGTGGGGCTGGCACAAGTGGAGAGAGGAAAGGTGTATCCTCTGAGTTATTCTTAGTTAAGAGCTTTGAAAGTCTATAGGTTTTTTCCCTCCTAAACATAGTCAAAATGCATCATAACATCTAGCTGTATTGTTGTCTGTGTATGTGTGTGTGTTGCACAATGAGATGGACCCATTTGAGAATGGCCACATTTATTATCCATACCGCATGATTTTAGTACCTGCCTACAGGAACCTCTGCTAGGCTAAGAACTTGATATCATTCTTCGGGATGAACTTGGATAACTCATGCCTTATCTGGTGGTGGCAGGCATTCCTTGGCTTGTGGCTGCACCCCTTCAATCTCTGCTGCTGTCTTCACGCCTCTTCACATCTCTGTGTGGGTCTGTGTCAAAACTCCTTTTGCTTTCTGTTATACAGACACCTATGATTGCATTTAGGGCCAATTGAATAATCCAGGGAAAATTGCTCCTCTCAAGATCCTTAATTTAATAATATCTTCTGCCATATAACATAATATTCACTTTTTTTTCTATAAGGTGATATTCACAGATTCTGAGGATTAGCATGTGGGCATATTATTGGGAGACCATTTCTCAACTAATTAAACTGATAGTTACTATTCCCCATTCCCATGACCTGGGTACCCAAGTATCCAATTGCCAGGTGACAAGTGTTCATGACATTGCTTACTCTGAGATACTGAAGGTGAATTGCTCTTCTCTTTGATATATTTTGTTTGTTTGTTTAGCAAATGTGATGTTTGTACTCACATCAACAACTGCCCAATTTTGTTAGCAATTCTGATAACCAGTCACTTCCGATTCCCAGACTCTCCCCCTCTGGAAGCTCCATGAACCTCCATCACAGCTCCTGCAGGCTACATTCGACCCTGGAGAGCAGATATCTTACATGGACCATGGTGGGTCTTCTTCATGTTTCTATATATCCCACTATGTCCCAGGGGCTGGACCCTTCTGCTTTTGAAATGCAAAGCCAGCGGTAGCTACAGGTCTCTCCTGCCTTTTTTTTCTTTTCCTTTTTAAAGTTTATTTTATGAGATAGAGAGGGAGAGAGAGAAAGGGTGAGAGAGAAAAAAACATTACTGCCTCCAGTGCCCCAACGGGGGATGGGGCCTGCACACTGAGTATGTGCCCTGACCTGGAATCAAGCCAGTAACCAAAAGAAACACATACACACACACACACAAAAAAAAAAAAACAAAAAACCAGTAACCTTTCAGTTATGGCATGACACTTCCACCAACTGACCTCTCCTGCCTTTTAAATTTTCATTTGGTACTTTTCTGTCTAAAATATCCATTGTGGTTTGATTTAAAAGCTTATTTTGTAAGAACCAACAAGCCTAAAATTCAACTGATGCACATAGATTACTTTTCAACTCATTGTACAATGTGTGATTTGTAAGTACTCTTAAAATGTGATGAGTTCTAGTTAAATTTGAGATCTTCTTATTCTTACCTGCCACCTGGAAAGTGTCTGTATGAAGAATGGTAAGAATAATGAGAGAAATGAGACTGCATTGGTTGATCATTATATTCTACAAAAACAATGCCATTTCATGAAATGGGCATTCCATGAAGTGAGCGCTGGTGATCATTAGAAAAAGTGTTCTCTGTCAGCCGCTGCCTGTTAGTGCACCTGACATATCACTTTCAATGTTCAAGACATATTTTTATTGCAGACTATAGAGGATTGTTTGAGAAACATGCAAAAAAGAGTGCCTATAATGTGTATGTGCAGCTTCACAATAAAATGAACTTAAGGCGTGTTTTCAAAGAAAGTAGCAGTACGTATAGAAAAGCTCAATATCACCGGGGTATGAAATATTTGACATTCTATTGTGGAAATGCCAACACACAAATTATCCTTGCTCATTTCTTACTGCTGCAGCTCTCTATTGCCCCATATAAGGCTGTGCAAACATTTTATCAGAAGTGGTGGAGGAAAGGAAACTCATTGTTAACCACACCTGATAAAGTAATTCAGTTGCTGATAGAACAGTCTTTGCAGCCGGATGGTTATGTTGTTTTCTATATTCAACTGAGGGGCAAGAATAACATATTGAACATGGTAATAAAGAAGCAAAGTGGAAGTTAAAAGAGGCAATATGCCATAATATTTTCACCTCCCTGGTTTATTCCATTTGAAAAGCCCATTATAGAATTATTGCAGTGGCACAGCCCACTGCTAACCTGGGACTTTAACACAGCCCACCAGGCACTGGGATCTGAGGGGCTGGAGTGGGTTAGCACACAGGGAGGCCACAGGCAGGGTCTGGCCCCACCGTAAGCCAGATGCTGGTGCCCATAGGCACAGTGTGATGAAGGGGCAGGCTCTGGAGCCAGACCACCTGGGCTGGGAGCCTGACTTCCTGCCACCAATGGCTGTGAACTTGGGCAAGCCCTCCTGCCTCCTGGTGCCTCCATTTATTCATCTGCAATGAAGGGAGGATAATGATGTGGACCTACCTTTGCTGCAAGTATAAAATGAGTTAATGTACATAAAGCCACCATAAGAGAACCTGGGCCATGATAAATGCTAGTTTATTAATCCGGGAGGATTAATATTATCATAGAATCCTAGGCCCTTAGCTGTGGCTCCTGCTGGCCTCCCTGCCCTATCTCCCTTCTCATTCCATCCCTTCATTCATCCATCCTGGTGCCCAGAAGTCCTTCCTTCTTTATTTGTTTATTTTTTAATTTATTATTGATTTACTTTTTATCCTCACTCAAAGATTTTTCATTGCTTTTTATTTATTTATTTATATTTTTAATTAAAAAAATATTTTATTTATTATTTTTAGAGAGTGGGGAAGGGAGGGAGGCAGAGAGGGAGAGAGAAATCAACGTATGGTTGCCTTTCACCTGCCTCCAGCTACAGACCTGGATGGAGACCTGGCTTGCAACCTGGTTATGTGCCCTGGCTGGGAATCGAACCAGCAACCTTTGGGTTCTCAGGCTGGCACCTTATCCACTGTGCCACCGGCCAGGGTTTCGTTGCTTTTAGAGAGAGAGAGAGAGAGAGATCGTTTGGTTGCCTCTCGTACATGCCATGGATCGAACCAGGGACCGAACTCTCAACCTACGCATGTGCACTGACTAGGAATCAGACCCCCAGTTCCGTTTACGGATGATACTCCAAACAACTCAGCCACAACGACTAGGGCTCTTTTTTTGTACATATCAAACTTGCTGCCTTTGTCCCTATACCCTCAACCCGCAACACTTCTCCCTGCCTCCAGGCTCCTGGCCCCGCACCATCCTGTGTTACTTCCTGTGTTGCATTTATCATTGTTTGAACGTAGTGGACTTCCCTGTGTACTTCTTCATGGTCCGTTCTTCTAGCAGAATGGCCAACTTGTCCCAGTGCACCCAGGACTCTCCCAGCTTTATTTTGGAAGTCCCATGTCCTGGGAAGCTGTATGAGGACATGGCCTTCCTCAACCTCCATCCCCGGTGCCCACACAGTGCCTTGCCATAGCAGGCCCTCGGTACATATTTGTAGAATGAATGAATGAATGAATAACTAAGCGAATGGTTGAAAAGGAGGCAGAGCAGGGGAGCATCACTCTGAAGCTACCGTCATCCCACTTGATGAAAGAAAGGCCTGGGAATCCTGCTTTCATCATTTGCGACACGTCCGAACAAGGCAAGTCAGTCCAGCAGATGCTTTACCGCTGAAGACGGGACACCTGTTTCCTGACATCCTCCACAATGTTTATGTTCCTGTCTCCATAGTGACTGAGACGCCTCAGAGGCCAGCAGCTGTTTTGCATCCCAAGATCAACGCACACCAGTGTCTGGGGACCCCGGGTGATCAAGGCCAGGTGGAAGTTCTGGGAGCTGACGCCACTGCACATGTCATTTTCTCATGGACCAACTGCCTGGAGCCAGCTTGTCACAGAATCAAACTCAGCTCGTCAGGGTTCTGAGCGGTCCCTCAGCCTGCCAACTGCAGACACAGAAAGGGCTGGCTAAGAACGCAAAACAAGAGCAAGAGAGGTTGGAAGGAACCGTCACGAACAGAAGAAAACAGAGGCCACCCGATATTTTGGGAACGCGGAGGAAGGGGATTCTAAGGCTAAATTTCACTTTCCCCATGATAATAAGGAAGCCCTAGTATTTGGCTTTCTGGTTAAGGAAAATGTATACAGAGAGATGATAAAAAGGAAGCCTAACTCATCCAATACGTCAGGAAACTGTTAGGATGATCTGGTGAACATATTGATAGGCCAGAAGTGAGCCTCTCTTGGGTAACTGCGAAATTTGTACTTCATTTTCCCCAGGTATTAAGTGGGAACGGTGCTTTGTGCCCTGACTTCCTCATGAAGATGTTCCGTTATTATGTGATAATCAGCCTGATCCTATGGGTTGGATGAAGTAAACGGCTCCCTCTCAGGGGACATGTTAAGTGGGTCGGGTCACTCCAGTTGAGCAAATAAATCCCTTTCAGTTGACAGGTTGGATTCCTGCTGCTCCGAAAGTTTTTGCAACAGGGAGAATTTACTTTCTCTTTATCAGCAGAGACAGCTGGAGTTCAGAACGGGGCTTGGCATCCTCTAAAGAAATGGCCTAAGGAATCATGATTTCGGGACTTAACTTTGGTACGCTTAAGATTCACCCTTTAAGCTATCAGGGTAAACTGTTTTAGAATCTAACCTAAATAAGAGGGGATGGCCCTGGCTGGTGTGGCTCAGTGGATTGAATGCCCGCCTGCCAACAGAAAGGTCGCCAGTTCAAATCCCAGTCAGGGCACAGGCCTGGGTTGCGGGCCAGGTCCCCAGTTGGGGGCATGGGAGAGGCAACTGATCGATGTATCTCTCGAACATTACTGTTGCTTTCTCTCCCTCTCTTTCTCCTTCCCTTCCCCTCTCTCTAAAAATAAATAAGAGGGGTGGGGCAGGCATTGGACAGTGTCCTGTGGGATGGAGACCCCACCAGCCTCTCGGGTCCAGCTGGGTAAACAAACCCAAGTCTGGGTCCTCCTCCAAGGAAGTGCTCTTGAGGATCTGGTTCCTTGTCTAATGATTTCTCTCTCTTTCCCATATAAATCCTATATTTCAGGATCCCTCTCTCTACCCCATGTTCATCCAGGTGCCTAAACTTCCCTGACCTCCTCAAGGCCATTACAAAAGCCTGTTATGCCCCAGCTCACATGCTGCCTCCTCCACAAGACCTCCCCAGGCCTTGCCTACTGAAGAGCATCTCCACAGCCCTCCTCCAGGAGTCACTGTGACCATTCCGGTCCTTTCTGGGCCTCTTCTCACTTTGTAGCAATGTGTAGATCTCCTTTCCCATAAACAGCTGACTTCCCTGAGGTGAGGCCCTGTGTATTATTATTTTTTTTTAAAGATTTTATTTGTTGATTTTTAGACTGAGGGAAACAGACGGAGAAAGAAAGGGAGAAACAGCAATGTGTGGTTGCTTTCCTCATAACCCAGGCATGTGCTCTGACTGGGAATTGAACTGGCAACCCTTCGGTTTACAGACTGGCGCTTAATCCACTGAGCCACACCAGCCAGCACAGCCCTGTGTATTATTGATTATTGTATTCCCCTGGAGCCTAGCCCACTGTGATGCCTTAGGGGCTCAAGAATGAATCCCTGGATCAAATATAAGCGGGACAGAGTCTGCGAAATCTACAAGCACTGTAGGAGTGAGAACCAGGGCTGAGAGCTGGTATCGTCAGCAGTGAGGGGTGGGGTTGTGCACAGTTAGGTCAGCCTTAGTCCTCAAATGAGCAGTCTGTGGTTTCCATCAAAACTGTTCTGCACTGATGACCTCTATTATGCCCATTTGGTTTTCATGGTGTCATTTATCTGGAAGTGCAGAATGTTAGCTGGCCAATGTTTCTTTCAGGAGTTCTTCTTTGCACCAAGCCATGTGTGAGAGAGCTTGGTGCCCGCATCCTCCAAAGGACTCATAGGTTCTCCCTCAATGTCAGGAGAAAGAGAACCAGCAATGAGCGTAAACAAAGAGCCAGGGGGACTTGTTTCATTATGAAAAATCACACAGAGGAAAAGTCCGTCTCCATGGAAAAATTGACACCCTCCTCTAGCCAGCTGTATGAGTGGAAAAGAGACGGGGGAAATTTGTAATAATTTGCAAGTTTGCCCAAAGGATGGAGTTGTGTCATTTTTCCTACAACAATCTGTGCTGCTGGCTGACAGCATGGAATTTCTTCCGGGATTGAGTTGGCGATTATTCGCGAAAATATTCAGTGAGGCTGTGCAAAAGCCAAGAACAGTGGCTGGTCTGAATCTGCTGCAGAGAGAGACGGAGGTGGAAGGTGGACCGGGTTCCCTGGTCACAGCTGGTCTGCGCTGTCACCTCCGCTGTGTTCCACTTCTTCTCTTGGATTTTGTCCTACCTGACTGCTTCGCCAATTGCTTGCTGGTTGGCTTGACCTCTTGACAAACTGTCCTTGGTCGGCCCCTTCCTGAGCTGGGCTGCCGGCCTGCTCTCCCCACCCCCACAGCGCCTTTCCTGCAGGCGCCTCAGAGACAGATGGTGCCGTAACCCAGAAATGCTTCCTGGACCCAGCAAAAGGGAGGCAGGTTTCAGACGGTTGGGAGGGATGCTCTCTGTGGTCCCACAGGCTGCTGCAACCAGGAAAGCCAGGGCCTCCCCAGGACACCCTCAGTTTGAAAGTAGTTGAATAATAGGACATGGACAACAAGTGGGATTGACTTTGTGGGACAGTGGGTGGGCAAGGGTACAGAGGGGAGTAAAAAGGGGATGGATGTAATACAGCAATAAAATTACATTTAAATTTATTTATTTATTAATTAAAAATGTGGTTGAATAATAAAGTCAAAAGATACTTTCCCCAACTATGGGCAAGCTTGCCCTGCCTTAGTTTTGCAGGCAACTTTTTCTCCGACTTGGTCCCTCGAAGACACACCACTTCAGAGACTTAAATGCTTGCCCTGTAGGTATACTTACTGCCTGATGGAGCTTAGAGGAAGTGACTTCTTGTTTTCATCTCTCTTCCTTTCTAGTTGAGGCCCTCTGCTTTCTGCAGAGGGTAACCCTTGTGAATCTGCCAAATAAAAACACAGGTGCCCAGTTAAATGGGTGATTTAAATAAACAATGGAGTTTTAGTAAGAGTATTTCCCAAATGTTGCATGGGACATAGCTATACTAACAAAATCATTTGACGTTTACCTAAAATTGAAATTTATCTGCATCATCTAGTTTTATTTGCTAACTCTGGCCACCCTAGCCAGGCAGACCCGGAACCTTTTCATTACTCCCAGTCGTTAGTCATCTAATTATTTATCCTGATGGCAGGTGTTTTTATGGCTGTCCGTTGGCTCATGCCACAAAAATGCTACATAATCAACACTCCAATAGCCAGTAGCTTTCAATAATCGTGTGTCCTTACGAATGTGCTAGGAGCAGGTTGATCTAGGCTGTCTAGACCAGAGCATCCTTGCTCTGTATGTTCTTTTCTGTTTGTTTGGCTTTTTATGATTTTTAAATTTTATTTATTATTTTCAGAGAGACGGGAAGGGAGAGAAGCAGAGAGGGACATCATGTATGGTTTGCCTTTCACCTGCTTTCAGCTGGGGACCTGGCTGGAGACCTGGCATGCAACATGGTTATGGGTCCTGACTGGGGAATCGAACCAGCGACCTTTGGGTTCGCAGGCTAGTGCCTTCTCCACTGTGCCACCAGCCAGGGCTTATGTTGCCCTAGGCAGGTCCCTGCCACAGTGATGGCAATGGTGTCAGAGAGCAAGACCTGGTACACAGGCATCCTAGAAGTCTTTGGCCACATCGCACACACTAACATCCCACCAGCCAAAGCAGCCATGATCAAATGCAACGTCAGGTCATGGAACTGGGAAGGGCGTGGATGCAAGGAGGGGTGAAGAATTAGAACAAGCTCTCATGCTGAGAAAAGGCAGGTAAGCCAAGGGTCTGACCCCACTTTGCCACCTACCAGCTATGAGACCTTGGAAAGGTCTCTCTGAAGGGCTGTTTCCGAATCCATAAAATAGGGCCTCGGGAAAGGTTAGCGTGATTTGAATGAGTCGTCACTAAACAGTAGCAACCATTAAGGTCAAGAGCTGATTTAATTTGGAAAGGCTGCAGCACCCAGTTTCCAGCCCCAGAGCCCTCAACTTCAGATCTGCTCCAGAGTTTCCATAAACACAGCGGGTCACAGGCTCCACTGAGGAACCAGGGGGAGGGTGGATGCACAGTGCAGTGGGCAGAGCGCAGTGCCCTGCTGTGTGGGGGTGGTCTCTGCCTCTGGGCCCCGAGCCACCTATGGCGATGGCAGGTTCTACAGACAGGTTCATCTGCTGTGTGGGCACAGCCACTACCAAGGCCCCGCTAAGCTTCTGGACTCAGTGTTCTTGCCTTCCCTGGAAAGGGATCCATTTATACGGTCTGGAACCTTCTTTTCTACGCACTCCAGCTCAAGGTTCAACTCTAGACTTTCCTACTTAACCTGATGTGCCTTGGAAAATGAAATAAACATAGTAATAGTACCTACCTTCTGGCACGGTTGTTTGGAAGAGTGAATGAGTTAATACACGGACAGTCTTCTTTAGAATAGGACCCATCACATTGTATGGATTCGTAAGTGCTGTGGGGTGGGGAGACGCATAGGTTTTGTTGTCATTTTCATTATCGTTATTATTACATTCTGGTCTTGTTTCATAATTCTGATACCTTTACTTTTCTCTCTAAAGACTTAGTTTTTGTTGTTGTTGTTGTTTTTTAAGTTTCTTTCTGCTTCTTGCCTATTCTGTTTTCTCTGAATTCCTTTGTTTCTCTCTGCCTTGGTCCCTTTTTCTCCTTAGAGCTTTCCTGGTGATCTTTGTTTCTGTATTCCAATTGAAGAATGAGACACTAAAGAGATGAGGGTGCCCTAGCCAGGTGGCTCAATTGTTTGGAGCATCATCCTATGTACCACAACTTTGCAGGTTCAATTCCCAGTCAGGGCATGTAACTAGGTTGTGGGTTCAATCCTCTGTCAGGGAGTAGAGGGGAGAGAATCAATAGATGTCTCTCTCTCTCTCTCTTTCCCCTCTCCTTCCCTCCCTCCCCACCCTTCTCCCTCTTCTTTTCTCTCTAAAATCAATTTAAAAACAGCTCCTCAGGTGAGGATTTTTAAAAAGAGCTAGATAAGGAAAGTTTAGTAGGCAGCCTTCAAGACCGTGCCAGCCATTCTCACCTCCTGGTATTTGCACCCCCTGTGCAGTTTCCTCCTGTGTTGACTGGAGTCACCTGTGTCATCAATATAATACTGTGAAAATGGTGCAATGTGACTTCCAAGGCTGGATCACAAAAGACGTTGCAGCTTCCAGCTTGCTGTTAGGAACCACTTGGTGCAGGTGAAAACACTCAAGCCATCCTATGAACATGTGGCGGGAAAATGGGGGCCTCCCACCAGCAAACACCAACTTGCCAGGGAGTGGACTGAGCCATTTGGGAGGGGGACCCTCCAGCCCAGTGTGGCCTTCAGGGAACAGCAGCATCTGGACTGGAACCTCGTGACTGCAGCCCTAACCCAGAACCACCCAGCTAACCCACTCCAGAGTGCCTGATCTACAAAAACTGGGAGGTGATAAATGTGTATTTTGGTTGTAGGTCACTAAGCCATGAGTTAATTTGCACTGCAGTGTTAGACGACCAATACAGGAAGGTCCGCTGGCTGGCGGAGCTGGAAGAGGAAATCTGGGTGTCTAACTAATCATCGGTTAAACTGCCAGTCAGTCCTCGGTTTAACCCCACCCTACACCCTGATGTTTAGAGGTACCTATTCCTCCAAATCTGAGACTTTCTAGAATTAAGCCAAGCAAAAATGCCTCCAATTTATAGTAAGTAGGTTTCAATTTCTCTGTTCTGTGAAGTCAGTTATCTTTCCATCTGCTTTCACTTTTCTGAAGTTTTAGGATTGCTCATATGCTACCAACTCCCCTCTTGGTTCTCTTTATGTGGGTTTATATCATTGGTCTTAATTTACTGTCATTTAGCAGGATGTGAAGTGAGGGAAGAGTTTATGTGTGTGTTCAGTCTGCCTCATTGACTGGGAGGTTTGGAAAACATCTGTGGCCGCTGGAGACCACAGGAATGGCCACTACATTTTTAGAAGGTTGGTGGTATGTGGTCAGAGCTGAACAAGTGTTTAAAAGACCCAACAGGCTCCTGGGACAACTGTGTAGCCTCGTGCTGAGATACAGGTGATGGCTTGGGGAAGGGAGAGGGGGAAGAGGTCTGTCCCAGCCTTTGAGGAGAAGCCAGGTAAGAAGGCTGAAAGAGCCCTGGCTGGTGGCACAGTGGATGAGGCACCAGCCTGCGAACCCAAAGGTCGCTGGTTCAATTCCCAGTCAGGGCACATAACCAGGTCTCCAGCCAGGTCTCCAGCCAGGTCTGTAGCTGGAGGCAGGAGAGAGGCAACCATACATTGATGTGTCTATCCCTCTCTGCCTCTATCCCTTCCCTTCTTTCTAAAAGTAATAAATAAATAAACAAACAAATAAATAAATAATCATTTTTTTAAAAAGAAGAAGGCTGAAAGAAGAGGCCTGGGCTAAGGACCAAGACCATGTGATCAGAAATGGGTTGGAACTTGAGATGTAGGAAGGGCATAGGGAATGAGGACGTGCATGTGGCAAAATTCCAATCAATCCCATCCTTAGGTTTCTTGTTGTTCAAAAACAGACCCAAGACTTCAAACAGCAGCATCCTTCACTTCTACAGAAGATGGGGAGGAAAAATCAACTACATATAACATACTTTCAAAGTACAATATTGAAAAGGAGTGACGAGAGAAAACACCCTTCCACCTTCTTTTTTTTTTAATTTAATTTTATTGGTTTTGTATTACATTCATCCCATTTTTCCCACTCCTGCTCTCCCCTTCCCCACCCTCCAACCCCCCTCTTAGCAGGAAAGCTTCTAGTTTCTCACCATTAAGTATGGTGTTGGCTGTAGGTTGTGTAGATCTTTATCAAATTGAGGCAGTTCCTCTCTATTCCTAATTTGCTAAGAGTTTCTACCATGAATGAATATTGGATTTTGAGAAGAGTTTTTCTGGATTTATCGGTATGATCATGAGGTTTTTCCCCATTTTAGCCTATTGGTGTGATGAATTATATTAATTGATTTTCTAATATTAAGCCAGCCTTGCTTACCTGGGACAAATCCCACTTGGTTATGGTATAATTCTTTTTATACATTGTTGGCTACAATTTGCTGAAATTTTTATCCTCATCCAAGGACACGCTATTGATTTTAGAGAGTGGGGACAGGAGGAAGAGAGAGAGGGAGAGAAACATTGATGTGAGAAAGAAACATCAATCAGTTGCCTATTATACACAGCCTTTCTGGGGACCAAACCCACAACCTAGGCAACAAGCACTGACCAGGAACCAAATTTGAGGTCTTTTGATATACACAGGACAACCCCCAACAAACTGACCACACTGTTCAGATTAATATGCTAACATTTTATTGAAGATTTTTTACATCTATATTCATGAAAGATAATTGGCTTATAGTTTTTTTTATAATGTGTATGTGTGTGGGGTTTTTTTGGTTGTGGTAATATTTGGTTGTATTTGGTTGTGGTAAAGCCTCCTAGAATGAGTTTGGAAGTATTAATTCAGCTTCTGTTTTCTGAAAGAGATTGTGGAGAATGGTATAGTTTCTTCTTTAAATGTTTAGTAGAATTTACCAGTGAACTTATCTGGGTGAAATGCTTTCTGTTTTGAAAAGTTATTAATTGTTGATTCAATTATTTAACAATTATTTAACAATTATTCTATTATTTTATTATTTTTTAAGATTTTATTTATTTTTTCCAGAGAGAGGGGAAGGGAGAGAGGCTATGAGGGAGAGAGGGAGAGAGAGACATCAATATATGGCTGCCTTTTACCTGCCTGCAGCTGCAGACCTGGCTGGAGACCTGGCTTGCAACCTGGTCATGTGCCCTGGCTGAGAATCAAACCAGTGACCTTTAGGTTCACAGGCTGGTGCCTTATCCACTGTGCCACCAGCTAGGGGATAGGCCTCTTTAGATTATCTATTTCTTCTTCTATGAGTTTTGGTAGATTATGTCTTGCAAGAAATTGATCCATTTTATCTAAGTTATCAAATTTGTGGGCATAGAGTTATTCACTCTACTTTTTTTATTATTCTCTTCATATTCATGAGATCTTTAGGGATGCTCTTTCTTTCATTTCTGATATTAGTAACTTGTGTTGTATCTCTTTTTTTTTAATTTTTAAGATTTTATTCATTATTTTTACAGAGGAAGAAAGAGAGAGAAACATCAATGTATGGTTGCCTTTCACCTGCCTCCAGCTGGGGACCTGGCTGGAGACCTGGCTTGCCCTGGTTATGTGCCCTGACTGGGAATCAAACCATCAACCTTTGCATTCGCAGGCTGGCACCAATCCACGGTGCCACCAGCCAGGGCTTGCTTGCTTGCTTGCTTTCTTTCTTTCTTTCTTTCTTTCTTTCTTTTTCCTTTTTTTCTTATTAGTCTGCCTTGAAGCTTAAATGATACTTTCAAAGAACCAGCTTTTGGCTTTATTGATTTTCTCTACTGATTCCCTGGTTTTAAGTTAATTTACCTCTGTTCCAATTTTTATTATTTCGTTTCTTTGCTTACTTCTGATTTAATTAGCTTTTTTTCTAATTTCCTAAGGCAGAAGCTTAGATAATTAATTTAAGATCTTTCTTCTTTTCTAATGTACGCATTCAATGCTATAAATTTCCCTCCAAGCACTGCTTTTGCTGGATTCCACAAATTTTCATAAGTTAAACTTTCCTTTTCATTTAGTTAAAATATTTTAAAATTTCTTTTGAGTTTTCTTCTTTGACCCATGTGTTTAATCTCTAGGTATTTGAGGATTTTCCAGCTATCTTTCTGTTATCAATTCCTAGTTTAATTCCACTGGGGTCTGAAATCATATATTGTATGATTTTCATGATTTTAATTTGTTAAGGTATATTTTATAGCCCAGAGTGCAGTCTGTTTGGGTATATGCCCCATCAGAGTTTGAGAAGAATAGGCATTGTGCTGTTACTAGATCAGTAATTTATAGATGTCACTTGTACACAATTAAGTTATAGTACTGTTGAGTTCAGATGTTTTGAATTTTTACAATAAGAACATAGTCATACATTGCATGTTCTTTTTCTGTAAAATAACAATGCAACAAAACAAAAATATTGAATACATTTTTTTAGAAGCTAAAATGGGACAGGGCAGAGATTTTCGTGGGGAACAACCTACTATCATTGCTGAGAACTTATCCACTCGCTCCGCCAGCCTTGCCTGTCCAGAGGAGGGTACGCAGCCATGGCAACCAAGGTCTTGGACCCACTGCACTGAACATAGTCAGTGGAAGGGAAGTACCAACAGATGGGCTTGGGCTGGAAACACGATAGTGTGTCTATGAACCCCTCCCAAATGCGAGCACAAATTGCTGGAGATAGATGACTGAAATCCAGCCAAGCCTGTTCAACTATAATTATAATTAAAGGAATGAAGTTTACATTCAGGCTCTAGGCTTGTTTATTGATTAAGCAATTGAAGGTTTACATCATATTCGCCTTGTATTTCTAGCCAGGCACTAAATATGCCAACTCACGGAACCAATGGGGGAAAAAAAAAAAGATATCACAGATGTAATTACATTTCCAGCATTCTCTTAGGCAACTGTCATTGAACACATAACACTTCCTCGGGTTATTTAACTTGTGACATCACCTCCTTTTTTAATGGAGGTGGACTAGAAAAAATCTCAAATTCAAGAAGAAACCATCTTGACCAAAATATGCCTAGTAAATGATTTTAGAAAGTTGAATGTAAATCACCTAATGTTACTGCAAATGGTTCTACCCAGAATTCTATCAATTCTGTCCTTTGTCCCTTTCTTTATAACTCATTCTTCAAATAAAAGGAGTGTGTAGTGATGTGAGTGAGGAGCTTGAGAAGTTTGTGGCACTATTTTCCAATTGTTAATATGTTCATCTGCATCTATCATGGTATTTGGAATTAGTTTCTGCCTATCAGCCACAGAAAAACTTTGATTTCATAAATTTGACTTCAAAAATAAAGCTAGTATGAGAGTTTAACTTTATATAGGTAAGTGGGACTAGAGGCAAGGGCATAGGCATATATGTTTGTATACATAGCTAAAGAATCATGATAAAGCTTCTATTGTCTTATTGAGAGGTGCTTAGAAATGCAGTGAATCACACAGTACTCATTAGCAATTGCTTTTCTTTTTAAGATTTTATTTTATTATTTTTAGAGAGAGGGGTAGGGAGAGAGGCAGGGAGAGAGAGAGACATCATGGTTGGTTGCCTTTCACCTGCCTCCAGCCATGGACCTGGCTGGAGACCTGGCTTGCAACCTGGTTATGTGCCCTGGCTGGGGAATCAAACCAGCAACCTTTGGGTTCACAGGCCAGTGCCTTATCCACTGTGCCACCAGCCAGGGCTATGATTTTTGTTTTGTTTTGTTTTTATTAGGATAACCTAGAATAGTCTAAAGCCTTTTTAGCCCAACATTAGGCTAACTCCATGAGAGACAGAGCGAGTGATTGCATGTATACATGTATGTATCTTCTTGGGAAATATTAGTTTCCTATGGAGATAATGCTATCATTGGTAAGGACACAGCTATTTAAAAAGTTCAGTTCTGGCTGGTGGCTCAGTGGATAAGGCGCCAGCCTGCGAACCCAAGGTCGCTGGTTCGATTCCCCAGCCAGGGCACATAACCAGGTTGCAAGCCAGGTCTCCAGCCAGGTCCATGGCTAGAGGCAGGTGAAAGGCAACCATACATTGATGTTTCTCTCCCTTTCTTCCTCCCTCCCTGCCCTTCTCTCTGAAAATAATAAATAAAATCTTTTTAAACATAAAATAAAATAAAATTTACCTTTCAATTGTAAAAAAAGTTCAGTTTAGTTACTTGCTTGTGGTAAACTCATGTTCATGGAGAACAGAAATGTTTCATAAATCAGTCACTATGCTCATGTCACATAATAATTACAGTATTTGAAGGAATGATGACTTTTATTGAGTTGTCTGATACGTCTTAATGAATAAACCTCTCAACCTTTGTGAGTCTTAGAACTTTCAACTTCTGTTTTCAAAATCAATGTTTTACTAATTCTGCAAAATATTTGATTGTTTTAAGAGAAGAGTTCAAACTTATATGCAATTATTCTGGAGAAGACTAACATATTTGGTTATTTTTAAGTTTGATGTGGGGAAATAGTTGTTTGGTGAACCTACATATAAATTAGAGAATATGCTTTCCCTCTGCAAATGTTTTCCAAAGCCTATGGAAAATGAACTTTCATAACGTCTCTTTCCAACCAGCCATTTATTTATAGCCTTTCCAAACACATGTTTGCCTGGATCTTAAAAGTAACTAGTTAGCTTTTATGTCTCTTCTCATAACTGTGGCCAAGTGCCTACATGTGGCTGCCAAAGGCTGGAGGATCACTTCGTACATTTCACAGAGTCCTTACACGTACCTAGGTCTACCCAAGAAATTTATTTTCATCTTCGTGCCATAATGCATTGTTTTTTCTGATGTCCTCTTATAAATGCAAATTTGCCTATGAGGATGTATAATCAGATTGCTGTCTTATCAGCTTGCTTCCCTCATTGACTTCCAAGATGAAGAGTGGATAGGTTGCTTCCCAGATAACTGTCAGTGAGAGGAGAAAAGGGTACCTTTGATGTATGTACCCAGTAGGATGAGGCTGAGGTGCATGAAACAGAAACATCAAAGATGGGAATGGCTTAATTGTTGTAGAAGCCTAGTTCCTCCTCCTATAAAGAAAGTCCAGCCCTGGCTGGTGGCACAGTGGATGAGGCACCAGCCTGCAAACAACCCAAAGGTTGCAGGTTTGATTCCCCAGCCAGGGCAACATAACCAGGTTGCAAGCCAGGTCTCCAGCCAGGTCCGTAGCTGGAGGCAGGTGAAAGGCAACCATACATTGATGTCTCTCTCCCTCCCTGCCTCTCTCCCTTCCCCACTCTATAAAAATAATAAATAAAATCTTTAAAAAAAAAGAAAAAGAAAAGAAAATCCAGTGGCAGGCACCCAAGGAGGTGGGCTCTAGACTCCATTCTTTCTCGGCTCTAGTCCTCAAAGCTGCCTCATGTCCTGAGACAGGCTGCTGGAGTTATAAGCCAGAAAAGAAAAGAAGAGAAAAAGAGGCTCCATCCTGCTGAGTCGGCCCCCTTAGGTAGCCCCACTTCCTGGGAGTCCCACAGAGTTTATCTTACTGGCCAGAAGCAAGTCATATCTAGCAGCAGGGGTGGCTGGGAAGTCATATTTTTATTCTCAATCACAATGTGTCCAGCTAAAATTAGGGGCAAGTTCAGAGGGGAGGGTGTTTGGGAGACTGGGTAAAAAAGGTGAAGGCATGAAGAAGCACGAACGGTTTGTTACAAAGTATTCACAGGGATGTAAAGTACAGCATAAGGAATATAGTTAATAATATTCTAATAACTGTACATGGTGCCAGGTGGGTACTGGAAATATCAGAAGGAACACTTTGTAAACTGCATGATTGTCTAACCACTATGCTGTACCTCTGACACTAATACAAAATAATATTGAATGTGATATAATTGACAGATGAGTATTGTGTACATTTACACTGTACAATGTAAAAAGCATATGTTGAATGTAAACCATAACAGAAAGAAAATTTTTAATATTTTGTTTTCTAAAGTATATTTTATTGATTATGCTGCTATAGTTGTCCCAATTCCTTTCCCATTTGCTCCCCTCTGCCCAGGACCCCTTTTCCCTCCAGCAATCGTACCCCACCCTAGTTCATGTCCATGGGTTGCACATATAAATTCCTTAGCTTCACCTTTTCCTAGATTATTCTTAACTTCCCCTGTCTATTTTGTACCTACCAATTATGCTCCTTAATCTCTGCACCATTTCCCCATTTTTCCTCCTCCCCCTCCCAGTTGATAATCCTCCAAAAGGTCCCCATAATTATGATTCTGTTTCTATTCTGGTTGTTTGCCTAGTTTGTTTTTGTTTTTATTTTTTTAGGTTCTATTGTTAATAGTTGTGAATTTACTGCCATTTAAACGTTCTTAGGTTTGATCCCCTTTTCTTTTCTTTTCTTTTTTTTTAAAGATTTTATTCATTATTTTCGTAAAGAAGGGCAGGGAGGGAGGCAAAGAGGGAGAGAGGCATCAATGTATGGTTGCCTTTCACCTGCCTCCAGCTAAGGACTTCGCTGGAGACCTGGCCTGCAGCCTGGTTATGTGCCCTGGCTGGGAATCAAACCAGTGACCTTTGGGTTCGCAGGCCAGCACCAATCCACTGAGCAACCAGCCAGGGCTCCTTTTTCCTTAAAGAAGCCCCTTTAACATTTCACATAAGGACTTGGTGATGATGAACTCCTTTAGCTTTACCTTGTCTAGGAAGCACTTTATCTGCCCTTCTATTCTAATGATAGCTTTGCTGGATAGAGCAATCTTGGAGGTGTTCTTGACATAATAGAAAACATTAAGAGGTTAGGAGACATGTTCTCCTGTAAAGGTGAAGTTGGACTACCTGACCTCTATGTCCTATTTGACGATCATATCATATGTACATAGGAGATATTCAATTTGTACAGTGGAATAAATATATGTCTCATAAACCTGTAAGTGAAGCCTATAGAATGATACGACTAATGTTTACTCAGGCTTGTTCGATTTTCAAAAAATTGAAGAAAAAATGAGCAAATAAAGAGGAAGTTAGGAGTCAGCAGAGAAGAAATATTGCAGGTGGCAACTAGCCATTTCTGTATTTAGCAAGACATGAAGGTCATGACCGGCCTTGGACCAATATCTGGGCTGAAGTTGTTCTAGATTCTCAAGAGAATACCTGCTTCATCTAGACTTTCTACTTTGTGTAGACTTTTCCTGGGTAGGGAACAGTCCTAAGGGCTGTAGTAGCCTGGTCCTGGCCAGTGTATTTATTTGTCTTAAGCCCTCAGGACTACAATCAACACAGATGCACAAAGATTCTCTGAGCATGCTCCGTGCGATCACACTGATACAGGCATAACGCAGGTGGGGGCCAGGTGGTGGGATGCCCTTCCCTGGTGGCTTGTCACCTAGGAATGCGGCTTAAAACAGCGCTTCAGAAACTGTTTTTCCCCCAATCCTTAGCTGACAAATACATTCTCCTACTCTGAAGGTGACAGGAGTTCAGCAATACCCAACCGGTCTATTTCCTATTCAAGGAGACGAGCCCTCTCATCAGGGGCTTGGTTGTCACAACCATGTCAGCTGGCTATGGAAGTGTCCCCCATGCCTATTCTCAGTTTCAGGGGTTGGGGAAGAGGCCGTCCCGCTCACACAGCCTAACCCATGAAGGCAAACTCCTTAAAACTGTCTCATGCTTCATCGATATTTCAAACGATGTTGGGAACTTGTGGGTATTATTAGATGGAGTGCGAAATCATTTATTTTACAGATGTGTTTTTTATTACAAGGATATTGGTAGCAAAGCTGCTTGGCTGGGAAGGCGCTGTGCCTCAGCCAATCATAAGAGATATATCATTATTGTAAAACATTTAACTGAGTTATAATTTACATACATTAAAATGTACAGCTTTCAAATGCATACTTTGGTGAGGTTTTTAAAAGAGTTTATTTATGTATATTTAGAGAGAGGAGGAGGGAGGGAGAAGGAGAGGGAGAGAAACTGATGTGCAAGACATAAATCCATCAGTTGCCTTTCACACACCCCTAACTGGGGATCTGGCCTGCAACCCAGGCACGTGCCCTGTCTGGGGATTGAACCAGTGGCCTTTGGGTTCGCAGGCAGTGTTCAATCCACTGGGCCACACTAGCCAGGGTATTTTGGTGAGTTTTAACAAATGCCTACACTGGAATACCTAGCTCCTTAATCAAGATACAAGATACTACCATCAACCCAAAAGTCCTCTCACATTACTTCCCTGGCAATCCAGGAACCCTGGGTTCTTGTTCCAGAGGCCATACTGTTCTTGATTCTATAGCTCAGGATTCTTTTGTAGAACTTCTAGGACTTCTCTAGAACCTCTAGAACTTCATGTAAGAAACGCATACAGTATATATGTCCTGTTTTGGTTCTGGTTTCTTATGTTCAACCTAATGTCTGGAGAATCATTCCTGTTATCTTATTAGCAGTTGATTCCTTTTGCTTGCTAAATAAAATTCCCTTGTATGAATACACCCCAATTTATTAATCCATCCATAGCAACTTCTTTTTATCAAGCATTCACTATTGCGAAACACTAAGCTGAGCACATCCCAGACCATGTCTCCTAACAGCCGGAGAAGAGTATGTAGGCGTGCTGGCCACTTGTGGGAGACTTTTATCTGCGCATCTGTCCTTTGCTATCCAGCATCATCCCTGCCCTTACTAGCACCTGGGTCTGCCTGTCATCCTGTGTGGTCTTGGTGGGAGGTAGGATGCAAGAAATCAGAACTTCCTTTTTTTTTCCTTTTTCTTTTTTAAATATTTTATTCATTAGAAAGAAGGGGAGGGAGGGAGGAAGAAAGGGTGAGAAACATCAATGTATGGTTGCCTTTCACCTGCCTCCAGCTGGGGAGCTGGCTGGAGACCTGGCTTGCAGCTTGGGTACGTGCCCTAACTAGGAATCGAACCAGCGACCTTTGTGTTCACAGGCCAGCATCTATCCACTGAGCCACCAGCCAGGGCAGAGCCCCCATCTTAATGAAGCTGCAGCCCCCGGGTTGGAGGATGAGTGGCCTCCACCTGGACAGTCCCATAAGGGCCCATGTGAATGACATAAGGATCCAGCCCTGGGGAACTGCAACATGCAGAGAATATCCCTCCTGCTATGTGACCTCTGCCCATAGCTCTGCCTGGCTTTCTAAGCATCTCAGCTTTCTGCCCACTTTCCCCACCTCCAGGACATCATGAGGTCTAATAACTTCTTTTCTTGTTTAATTTAGGCAGCCTTGATTTCTGTACTTGCATACAAGGCCATTGTTGATACATGGGTATTGTCCCCATTGTACAGATAAGAAAACCAAGACCCAGGTTCAGTGACTCGCCTGGGTCACGTGGCGACTTATTCTATGGCAGGCTGAGGGTTAGACCCAATCTCAATCCATGCCAAAGGAGAGCAGCCTCAGCTCTGGCAATGCCAGCCCCTCTCTGGCTCCCAGCACCAGGCAACAATGTGGCATGCTGTCACAAGAAGAAATGCGCACACAAACCCTGCTCAGCCCTCTGCCCCTCTCAGCAAAGCCACCCAGGCCGCCTGAGGTTGTCCCAGCTGCAGCCTCTGCCCTCTCCAGCCCGTGGGGATCCTACAGGTAAGCCACTCACTCAGCCGTTTCTCTGGCCTTCAGATCAGAAACGAACACCCACCCCAGAACACGGTGCAATCTTCCAGGCCTTTCTGTGGCTTAACTAAGCATTACTTTTAAACCCTATCCTGATCTTTGTTTCATGTTTACAAAAGTGGATTCCTATTATTCCTTTCCCCCACGACAGGAATAATCCCTTTGGAATTTAAGCTTTTAGAGGGTAGTTCCTTGGGTTATGTGAGAGGCAGCCCTGCTCCTGCAGGGAGTGGGGTGTCTGGGGCCACCCCGGGCTGCGTGTGGACACCCACCTCGCCGAATGGTGAGGGAGCAAGCTCAGGGGATCTGAGGGAAAGCAGCTCTGGGTTGGGGCTCATTTTACACGCTCAGCACTAGGGGCAGCCTGGGGGAAGGACAGGGAGAGGCTGGAGGATGCTGTCAGCAGATGATGGGGTGGGTGGAAGAAGATAATACTGAAATGTCACTTACAGCCAGGGAGAGAAAGGATGA
Source organism: Noctilio leporinus (assembly GCA_004026585.1). Taxonomy (NCBI): domain Eukaryota; kingdom Metazoa; phylum Chordata; class Mammalia; order Chiroptera; family Noctilionidae; genus Noctilio; species Noctilio leporinus. Next base: position 103,659 of record PVIW01000552.1, on the reverse strand, counting down.
TGCCACAGTCAGCCTCTCCCTGCACTGCCACCCAGGGCAGGGACATCCAGGAACAGGACCACAGAATGCAGTGGACACAGGGGTTTGCCCCTCAGATTCCTTTTAGAGGAATTCCGTTTGGAGGAGAAGGACTGCCCCTGGCAGCTCCTCCAGAGAATGTCTCAGCTGCAGAGTCACCTCTCCCACAGTAGTGCCCACACCCCAGTGACAGAGGGTGGCAGGGTGCGTGGGCCTGGCCACACTAGCTCTCCTCAGCACAAAGCTGAAAGGCCTGGGCCACATGTCAGGGCCACCTCTCACTGCCCTTCGCTCCCGCCACAGATTTGGGTCCCCAGGGTGCTCCCTGCTGAGCATCCTGTGACAAAACTCCATCTCAGAGTCCACTTGCCAAGGAGCCTAACCTGGGAAACAGATTGTGGACATAGAAGTGAACACTCTGAACACATAAAAATACAACACACTATTGTTATTCTTTACAAGACAATTATCAAATAAATGTTTATATATTAATCCACTGGCTATGATCTCAATGAATTCCTTTAACCCTCAGTGCACATCTTTGTATAATCATATGGAGATAGAAAGTCCTGTGGGGCAGTTAATATTACTATCCCATTTTACAGATGCAGCAAACAAGGGTCAGAGGACAAATAAACTGGCCAAAGTGGCGTGCATTATGGCCGAGCCAGGATGTGAACCAGGAGGCTGGTTCCAGAGTCTGTGCTTGCAGGTACCACACTCACCTGCCCCTCTGTGCTTTGCACATGGCTGGGTCGTTTCTTGCTACAGGGCTAGGCTATGAGGTCAAGAACTACGTCTGAGCCTCAAACACTGTCAGGGTCCCACCTGGCTGGGATAGTTCTTGCTACAGGGCTGGAGCACTGTCAGAGTCAGGAAAGTCAAAAAAACAGAAAAAAGAAAAAAGGAGGGGCCTAGCTGGGGTGATTCAGTGAATTGGGTGTCAGCCTGCGAACCAAAAGGCCGCTGGTTCGATTCCCAGTCAGGGCACATGACCAGGTTGCAGGCCAAGTCCCCAGTTGGGGGCGTGCAAGAGGCAGCTGATTGATGGATCTCACACATTGATGTTTCTCTTTCTCTGCTTCTCCTTCCCTTCCCCTCTCTCTAAAAATGAGTAAATAAAATCTTCAAAATGAAATAATAAATAAGTAAATACCTACATACATCTATCAAAGGGGAGCGTGAGACTATGAGAGGGAAGACTAGCATGGACTGGAATCTAGATGGCAAATCTCATAGCAACATTTTCTCAAAAGTCAAAAACATAACTGGCATAGAAATATAAAATGAGCACATGCCAAACGTTTGTTTAACTGAGTGTACTGGGTTCCCAGGGCTACTGTAACAGATGCCCACAAACCAGATGGCTTAAACCAATAGAAATGTATTCTCTTGTGCTTTGGTGGGGGCCAAAAGCCCAAGATCATGGTGTCAGCAGGGCTGCCCTCCTGCTGATGGCTCTCAGGGGGACTCCCTCATGGCCTCCCAGCTTCTGGTGAATGTCAGCATTTCACAGCCTCCTTGGCTTGTGGACACATCTCCCCACTCTCTACTGTCCTTTTCATTCCACTGCCTCCTCTGTGTCTTCTCTGTCCTAGGAAATGCTTACTACTGGTCTTAATTCCCCCAGGGCTAAACCAGGATAATCCCATCTCAAGATTCTTAATTACATTACCTCTGCAAAGACCCTTTTTCCCTACAAGGTGACTTGACACTCACAGTTCCTAGGATTGGGACGTGGTGTATCTTTTAGGAGCCACTGTTCAGCCCACTACACTCACTAACGAGGGAGCCAGCAGGACGGTGAAGTTAATTTCCAAGGAAGACTTGAGAAACAGGTTTATCCAGTCTGTCAGCAGAGGCAGGCTGAAGTAACTTCGCTAAGTTAGACAAATTGAATAGTTAATATCCCACAGGGCAATAAAACTGCGACCTTTGGGGTTATCTTTTCCCAAAGACAGACATCTGTTTGGACAAAAATCTTGAAGTCAGCACGGTGACTTAACAGATTCACTCTAATCGATAGCAAGTGGAAAGTTAAACAAAAGACATCTCTCAGACTAGCGCTCTCCAGCAGAACTTCCCACAGTGATAGCATGATTTATATCTGTGCTATCCAATCCAGTAGCCACTATCCACCTGTGGCTAATGAGTGTTTGAAATCTGGCTACTATGGCTGAGAAACAGCCTTTTATTCCATTGAATTATAATTAAAGTTCAAATATAGCGTGGCTGTGGCTAGTGGCTACACTATTGGCCTAACCTAGAGAATTAAATAATTCCCAACAGAGCCTGAGAGACAATGTTCTAATGTGACACCAAAATGCTATATTGTTGTGTTATTTCTAAATCTTCATAATTTTTCTTAAGACGTTAACAGCAGAAGGCCATCTATGGGAGGGGTGGGGACCGTGCCAGCTGTCAATTGTTTGACCACGTCCCCAGGAAAGCACTTCTGTTTAGTTCCAATTAGTTGTTGTTCTGTTGCCAGAACTATTTGTTTTTCAGAAAAAGGCAGACATATGGGTTTTTATGCAAAACTACTTAATATTTAGAGATTAGCCAATTGGTGATCTCTGCTCTAGGGGAGATTGGCAGTAATTACCTTCTCATAATCTGTTTATTTTTACTTACTCTTGTTAATATGCTACGCCATCAGCACATGAGACACCTCCCCCTGCCAGCCGAGCAATTCATTTCAATTTGACATCTTTTGAGCCCCTGCTATATGCCAGAGACTGGCCAGGAAGCAGGGCATGATAAGGATGAATGATGCTGTCCTTACTCTTTGGGTGTCCCAGCCTGACAGGGACACTACACAAAATGCTTTTGCAATGTGCGGTGATGGAGGCGTCCTGGGAGTCAGGTCACCGCTGGCTCCAGCTGGGCCTCAGGGGGAGGTGACAGCTGAGTTGAACTGTGAGCAAGAAGAGTTGGCCAGGTGAAGTGAAGTGGAAGGAGCCTTGTGGGCAGAGGCGGCAGCACGGTGACAGAGCAGATGTGGCTATGGGCACAGCACAGGACGTAAGGGGAAACTGGAGCAGTCAGCATCCCTAGAGCTTCAAATCTGAGGTCAGAAGTGCCAGGACATGAAGGGAGCAAGGAAGCCTGGGTCAGTCATGCCAGATATTCCAGCCCTAGATGTGAAGGGTTATCAAGACAACGATGAATGAGTGGATGCATACATTCATTTAGCGAACTGCCTCCCGTGTTTGTCACTAAAGACACTGGTCAGATAGGCAGCTGAAGTTTGCAATCTACTGAAGCGAGGCAAATGGTAACCAAGTAAACAAATGCATAAATAAGAGAAGGTAAATTCCTAGATAGAATTCTTCAGCCTGGAGAAGAGGAAACCAGAATGTGGAGAGAATGACTGGGAGTAGTGGCTGAGGGGAAGTGGGATTTCATCCGGGACCTGAATGTCAAGAAAAAGCCCGCCAGGTAATGACCAAGATTCAGAACAGCATTCCAGGTTCTTAACTCTAAGAATCATTTGGTAACACATTTTAGAGCCAGACTTTTAAAAAATCTAGATAGGAAAACAATTAAAGAGCATTGAGAATAGAAGAAAGAAAAATCACCAGTGATCTTAGGACTTGAGCACCACTTTTATTTTTAGTCAGAGTGCATTCCCCTTAATCTAGACCCAGAGGCACATGTATTTTGGGGATAACCACAGTCTTTTTTTAAATTATATTTTATTGATAATGCTATTACAATTGCCCCCTCCACCTAGGACCCCCCACTCCCTCAACTCAAGCAATTCCCCCACCATTGTTCATATCCACAGGTCATGCATATTAGTTCTTTGGTTATTCTATTTCCTATACTGTACTTTACACCCCCATGGCTATTCTGTAACTACCAATTTGTACTTCTTTATTTCCTTACCTCTTCACTCATTCCCCCATACCCCTCCCATCTGCTAACCATCAAAATGCTTTTCATATCCATGATTCTGTCTCTGTTCCTGTTTGCTTAGTTTGTTTTTTAGATTCAATTGTTGATAGATATGTAGTTATTGCCATTTTATTGTTCATAGTTTTTATCTTTTTTCTTAAATAAGTCTCTTTAACATGTCATACCATAATAGTTTGGTGATGGTGAACTCCTTTAGTTTTTCTTGTCTGGGAAGCTCTTTATCTCCCCTTCAATTCTAAATAACAGCTTTGCTGGGTGGATTTATCTTGGCTGTAGATCCCTGCTTTTCATTACTTTGAATGTTTCTTCTAGCCTGAAATGTTTCTTTTGAGAAATCAGCTGACAGTCTTATGGGAACTCCTTTGTAGGTAATCCTCTTCTTTTCTCTTGCTGCTTTTAAGATTGTCTCTTCATTTTTATTCTTTAAAAGATTTTATTCATTATTTTCAGAGAGAGAAGGGCAGGGAGGAAGAAAGGGAAAGAAGCATCAATGTATGGTTGCCTTTCACCTGCCTCCAGCTAAGGACCTGGCTAGAAACCTACCTTGCAACCTGGCTATGTGCCCTGATTGGGAATTGAACCAGCGACCTTTGGTTTCACAGGCCGGTGCCAATCCCTCTTTATCTTTAACCTTTAGCATTTTAATTATGATGTCTTGGTACAGTCCTCTTTGGGTCCGACTTGTTTGGGACTCAGTGCTTCATGGACCTGCATGTCCATTCCTTCACTAAATTAAGGGTGTTTTCTTACTTATTTTTTCAAATAGATTTCCAATTTCTTGTTCTGTCTCTTCTCCTTCTGGTACCCCTATGATGCAAATAATGGAGTGCTTAAAGTTGAGCCAGAAGCTGCTTATACTATTCTCAATTTTTTATTCATTTTTCTTCTTGTTCTGACTGGCTGTTTTTGCTGTCTTATGGTCCAAATCTATGACTTGGTTCTTGGCTTCCTCCACTCTGCTGTTGCTTCCCTATAAATTGTTCTTTATTTCAATTAGTGTATCTTCATTTCTGACTAGATCTTTTTTAGGCTGCTGAGGTCCTCACTAAGTTCCTTGAATATCCTTATAACGAGTGTTTTGAATTCTGCATCTGATAGACTCCTTACCTCCATTTCATTTTGCTCTTTTCCTGAAGTTTTTATCTCTTCTTTCATTTGGGCCATATTTCTTTGTCTCCTCATTTGTTTCTAGGATTGGGTCAAGGTGCTATGACTCCCTGCTTTGGTAGGATGGCCTAATGTAGTGGGTGTCCTATAGGGTCCCGTGGCACAGCCTCCCCTGTCGCCCACGCTAGGTACTTGAGGTGTACCCTTCCTGTGGGCTGAGTGTACGCTCCTCTTATAATTGAGCCTTGTTTGCCATTGGCAGATCAATGGGAGGGATTTATCCAGGGATTTACCCAGGCAGGTTAGCTATAAGGACTGATTCTGACAACTGACTCCCAACCTCTGCTCTCCGTAGAGGATCAGCTGTGGAGGGGCCAGGTGGTGGGGCTCTGACAGGGCTGGTAGCAGCCCACTGGGAGCACAGGCTCTGGGGTTTCCCCAGTGGTACAGGGCAAGGTCAGTCCCCACCTATGCTTTGCCTGGGGCCACCCTGCCTGAGCTGTAAAGCATCTGAGATGCTGCTACTTGTGCTGGGCTTGGAGATTCCCAGGCCAAGCCAAGCTGTGAATCTAGGCTGGGTGCTGCTAGTGCTGGGCCTGGGGCTCACTAAAGCAGCTTTTGCTTGTGTCAAAGGAGTTAGGATGTTGTGAAGAAGGAGCCAAGACCAGTCATTCATATGAAAAAGCAGCTGGAGTGAGCCAGTAAGTTGGGTGAGGCGGAGACTCAGGGAATCTCCAGGGTGTGGCAAGCAGTGTGAGCCAGGCTGATGGAGTCTCAGATATGGCACCACCAGCTTGCCCACTCTGTTAGGGGAGGGTTCAGAAAAGGAACAATGGCCTCTGCTCACCTTGATGCCAGATACTTCAGTTCCTCCCTGTATGTCACTGGTGCCTTTCAAGCTGCTACCCTGATGCTGGAGTCAGGGGGAGAGAGTCTGAGCAGGTGAGTCCATGTGTGGGTTCTTTAAGAGGAACTGCTTGGGGCTCCAGCAGTTTCTTCCACCGACTCAATCCCTGCTGGCTTTTGCAGCCAGTTGTGGGGACTTATCTTTCTGGCACTAGCACCCTGGGCTGGGGGGCCTGGTGTGGGGCTGGGACTTCTCACTTCTGAAACAGCCCTCCCAAACTTTTACCCACCACATGTGGGTGTAGGACCAGCACATTCCAGGTCTGCACCTATCCTACCAGTCTGGATGGATATGGTTTCTTTAATTCTGTAGTTGTCTGACTCCCATTCAACTCGATTTCTGATGGTTCTGAGTGATGGTTGTTCTATGTTTTAGTTGCAATTTCGATGTGGTTGTGTGAGGAGGTAAGCCATGACTGTCTAAGCCACCACCTTGACAGGAAGTTGTGATAACCATAGTCTTAACCATTACAATTTTCAGTTTCTGCGTTATTGCCCATCCAATATTTATCCTTCTCCCTGTTACAATTTTAAGTTGTTTAATAAATGTTCATGTTTATGAGCAGAAACTTTTTACATGTGTACATTTTTCTTTTTCTTTTTTAGATAACTTCCTTAAGTTAAATTTCCTAAAGTGAGGAATTCCTGTGTGAAAGACAATACCTATGTTAGAATTTTTGATACAAGGTCCAAGTTGTTTTCGACAAGAGGTAGGAGAGGAGATAGTGGTTGGGAGTGTATGTGTATATAAGAATATGAGCAGGCCAGAAGCAAGCCATCCTTCCCTGGGAGTAGCTGTGATGGGGGCAGCTTTGCTGTCTATTGTGTGTTCAGTGCCAGACACACAATAAGACACAATAATGGGATGAGGACTGACCTCCAAGCCAAGGTTGCCTCCAAGCTCAAGATGTGCAGCTGAATTTGTTATTATGCTCCGAAGGATAGAAAATTGCCTCGCCAGGGATGAAGACTTGCTGTATCACTCTGCTTTTGTAGCTTTGCCTTTTGATTTCAAAAACAAACAAAAACAAAAATCAAAAGCTAAAGAAATGTTTATCAAGATTGGGCCAAGAAGGCAGGCCATGTACAGTTCATCCTCCCCCTCCAAATCTCAGGAAAACACTGAAAGATCATGTTAAATGCTATTTGTTTCACAGACCAAGGAGTTTGTTTTGTCTATTTCAGGGATATAATTTTCACAAAATACTTGCAAATAGCTGGTGGTATGGGAAACTGAGGAAAAGGGGGCCTTGTACCTACTTTTAGGTAGGTAATCTTCCACTTCAGTTCCCTTCTCTGCCTATTGCTTGCTGTTTTCAGTGAATCTGGAACTGGAAAGCTGGATTGTAAATAAATTCATATGTCTTATGTGAGATATCTATGTATACATGGGTACAAGCATCCCATTCAGCCCCTCCCTCACTCACTGGATCCAGGCTGTGATAAGCAAATTTAGCATTCCCTGAGGACCCTGCAGGGCCTGCACTTAGAGATAAGTGCAGTCTGGGTCCTGATAAAGAGCCTCTGACATTAAGATTTGTGGGAAGTTGATTTATTAGAAAATATTCCCAGGGATATGGGTAAAATAGTGGCAAGATGGGCCAGGAAGGGAGGAGACCATCAACCAAGGGTATAATAACAAACAGGGTCCTTCAGAGGGTAACTTTGGCTTAATGTGGGGACCATTGGGGACTGTAGAGGTCACACCTCAGAGGTGTCCCTATCAAGGAGTAAGAAAGATTTATGTCCCCTGCAGCCATCAGCACACAAACTATCCCCAAGGACATTAACTGCCAGATACTTCTGGGTCTTGGTGTGCAAATTGCAGTCCAGCAGGGTAGGCCTGGCCTGGGACAGGACAGGGACAAAGATGCTCGCTGCCAGAAGTAAAAGCCTTGGGAGCCTCTTTTGATGAAAGTAGTAAAGGAACTGGAGGGCAGGTGGATGGAACCCTGCCAACTCCTGCTTCAAGATCACAACAGTTGTCATCACCATTTAACACATGAAAGAACAAACATGTGAGAAAGGGCAGTTCATTGACAAAGAGAGCAGAGGACTCTAGAGAAAGTTTTACCTGTATTGTTATGGACATAGGAGCAGGTATGACACCTGCTGGATCAACTGGAGGTCTTGAACATTGGTTGTGATCACTGCAATTGACAAAAAAAGTTGATGGATAAAATAGCAGAGTAGGAACAGCTGGGGAGTAAATTAGTGAGCTAGAAGACTAAACCAAGCAAGTCCCCAAAAAGAGATAAGAAAAGTATTAAAAAAAAGTTAGGAACATGGAAAATTATCTCATAAGCTTCACATCCACCCAGTAACATCTTCTGAGTGAGTGGACAAAGAGGATAAAGAAGAGAAAATACAAGATAATAGAAGAATTCCCAAAGTCAATGAAATACAAGAGTCCTCAGAACAAAAGTGCCCAAATAGACTCAAGCAGATGTATAGTGACATCATGGTAAATTTTAGAATACCAAGGGGAAAAAAGGAAAGTCCCAAATCCTCCCAAGAGAAAAACAAATTATACATGGAGGGGGAGACCAGCTCACACTGACCTCATTCTTCTCATCAGCAATAGTTGATGAGTGAAGCTAGATCTTTACAATTCTGATGGGAAAAGGTAAACCTAGATTTTAAGTGAAAATATTTACATGGGGAACAAATACGGGTATTTGAGACAAGCCAGAACTCAGAAAATATACTGTTCACAATCCCTGTTAGAAAGCATTGCTAGAGAATGCTCTCTACCAAACAATAAAAATTGATTTCCAAAAAGCAGCGGCATAGTGAAGCAATGAGAAACTAATGGGAAAAAAAAAAAAAAAAAAAAGAAAGGTAAAATGCTAAGAAAAACAAGGATTCCCATTTATTAAATACATACCTTGTGCATCAAATAGTAACCTTGCTCAAGATCCTCTTCAAAAAAAGTTTTAAACCAAGGAACATGTCCAAATGGATAGCCCCTGTAATAATTTTTTTAAAGATTTTATTCATTAATTTTTAGAGGGAAAGAGGAAGGGAGGGAGAAAGAGAGGGAGAGAAACATCGATGTGTGAAACCAACATCTACCAGCTGCCTCTCACTTGCACCCCAACAAGAGGGGTACCCGGGCTCATACCCTGACTGACAGTCCCCACTGGCAACCTTTCACTTTGCAGGATGACTCCCAACCAACTGAGCCACGCGGGTCAGGGCAGCCTCTGAAACATCTTAATGAACTCCACTGAAAATTGGTAAATGCAGAGACAGGTTCCACCACAGTCATGACACCTATAGGCAGGTGTGAAGTTGGGGTTTGAGAAAAGCCACCGTGTCTGTCAACTGGACCAACAGTCTCCATCCACCAAAGGGACACCTTGAATGACACACTCCCACTGGTCTGTATTCTCTCTTCTCAGACCTCAGGGTCTCTTAATTTCATAAAACCATTGGTGGACTGACAATGGGTTTATCTAATTTGCCCTCCAGTCTTTCTATTACAACACAAATTATTCCACTGAAACCTGCCAACATCTTTCAAACCTTTAGCTTTGACTGGGAAGTTGAATTGAATAACAAATGAACTCAAGTCACCAGGGAGAGTCTTGTTTGAAAAGAAAGGCCCCAGCTGCTTTGAAAGCGCGTGGATTTGTTTGTGGGGGTTGTTTTGTTTATTGTTTTTTGCTCAGACCCCCTTTATTTATAACTCTTAGGACTTTTAAACTAGCTGCTTTTCTCCAACCGATGTGATCATCTGGGAGTTAGCTGTCTCTTCCCTGGCACACAGGGGCAGGAGTGTGGCTGGCTTTTTTGGAGGACTGTGTCCACCCATTAAGGCAGTGAGTATTTGTTTCCGTTTCTACCCGGGATTAGAGGATGTTAATGACTTTCTGTGAAAGAGGGAGCCCACAGCACTGCCACTTGGCAGAGCCGCTAAAAATAGATGCTATAGGTTATTTTTAAAACCCCTCATCCAGGGATCATGACCTTGAATCACATCCACATCCATCTCAGGAGCTTGCCTGCTGAGGGAGAACCACTTGGCTCCTTGGAGGTTTTCAACCCCTTCCTGAAACAGGGCCACATCAGCAGAACGGTGACTTTAACCCTCCCACCCCTGCCCTAGGGGGAAATGAAGACGAATTTGTCCAGATGGAATTTTAAGACCCAGTTTGGTTTAAAACACTAGATATTCCTCATCCAAAGGATGTGCACTGTTTTCCCAGCACTAGTTTTGAACTAATGTTTGTCATGCTGCTTGCTACTTTGCTTATTGTTAGCTTCATCCTTCCTTCCAGGAATGTTGGTAATCTGATAAAGAAATATTCGCCGAGCAGGAGTTCCCTGACATGGGAGGTATCTGTCTTCTCTGAGACATCAATTTCACTTGCTTACAGAACATTAAAAAGAAATTTTAAGTGATAAATGCATTCATCTCCAGCTACTTACGATTAGGCTGTTCTGGCTCAAACAGAATACATTATCTGCAAGACATATTTCACACTCCCAAGGCACTTTAAAATAATGAAAACATATAAAATAATATCTAAGTAATTAAAGTAATGGCAAATAAAAACTTAGCTTTGTACGGAATTGCCTACTGGAGTAATAGATCTTTTTTTATAAGCCCTTGGTGATATGGCTATTAATTTTTAAGCAACAAAATATTGCTCTGGAACCCAAAATGGGATATTAACTAACACATACAACTATTAATTGCTTTGCAAATGCAAAGTGCTAAATTCTAGTTTCCAGAAATAAACCTTTGAAGTTATCTAATAAAATCTATACACAGGGCCCACTTCTGAGTCATAGGCAATGGAGGATCCTCCCCCTATTGAATCCACAAATATAGCCTCATAAGAATCTGCGTGCGGCTGGTCTATGAGCTGATTTTTGTGTGTTAGGAAGCCTGGTTTTGTGCAGGCTTTCTCCTACCATCTTAGAGTCAGTCTTTCCGTTTAGCCAATCCCCTTCACTGATGACTCAGGTATTTATTCTTCCATCTTCTCTCAGCAGATGGGTTTTCTGAGCCACAAGTAGGACACTTCTGAGAACAACAGCACCTTCTTAAAGATGATATTCTGTCCCTAGACTAGCCTGTTCACTGAGCACCCTCCTGCCACCTTGATGTCTCCAATCCCGTGTCCCCAGAATTGGCCTGACGCCCTGATTTTTCTTTATTCAGTAGAGTGTGATTGACTCAACACACCCTGAGTTACCCTGTCCCACTGAACCTGTTTTTCTAGTAACCACCCTTAGTGCCCCCACTGTACTGAACACCACACAGCCTGTGGACTGTGGACTGAGGGGGGCGGTGGGTGGAATCAGGTACATGACTTAAGAAGGCACTCACTCTTGGATTCAGGTAAGTGCAGGGTCCGCATTTGACAACACAGAAAGTGAGTGTCTCCTTAAATGTTGTGCCTAGCACCTCACTCACCTACCCTAGCCCTGATTCATTCACAATCCAGCTTTTCCAGTCTGCAATTCACTGAAAATAACAAGCAACAGGCAGAGAGGGAAACTGAAGTGCAAGACTACATAAAAGAAAAGGCCTCCTTTCTTTGATTTCCCATACCACCAACTATTTGCAAGTATTTCATGAAAATTGAATCCCAGGAACCGGCAGAATGAACCCTCAGCTTGTGAAATGAATTGCCTTTAACATGATGACCTGGTTCTTACCAGCTCTTCTATAACTAATTAAAGGGAAAACACATGCTATATGTATAAAATCATGAATTTTCTAACATTTTTAAGGCTACTATTTTTTCCTCAGCAATTTTCAATGTATGTTAATATTTTATTTATTTTTTAAAAGACTTTATGTATTTACTTTTGCAGAGAGGGGAAGGGAGGAGAAATAGAGGGAGAGAAACATCAATGTGTGTGTATGAGAAAGATAAGCAGCCTGTTGCCTCTCACACACCCCCAGCCAGAAACCTGGCCCCAAACCCAGGCACGTGTCCTGACCAGGAATCGAACCAAGGACCTTTAGGTTCGCAGGTACCCAAACCACTGAGCCACCAGCCACGGCTACATTAATATTTTAAAGGTTCTGAGACCACTTGTAGGAGATTGTTTAAAAAGCAGCCTGTTTAAATTTGTTTCAACCAACAATTGACCACAGAAAGTTTTTGAGGGGTGGGAGGTATCTGTTACTACCATGCCAAACAGATATTGGGAGGGGCTTGGTTTTCCCCAATGGCATAGACAGAGCTTTAGATTCAAGTCAGGAGACAAGGATTGGAAACGTGGTCAGGGGTAACCGGCCCCTGCATACTACCCACCCTGTCCCCAGATCTGTAAATGGAGGGGACTGGGGCTAAAGACCTGTCCAGCTGTAAGATACAAGAGCACTCTGCCTATCTCTCCATTCCTTCACTGGTGACCACCCTCCCCCTCAGTGGGTCCTAAGAGAAAAGGATCTTCCTACAAAAATGTGCCTGGCCCAAACTGGTACTCCAGAAGCAAACTTGGAAGTGGTATTTCAGGTGAATTCAGGGAGACAGTCTCAGGAATCTTGTTCTCCTTAAATATGTCAGAAATCCAATAAGTAAAAGCAAACAGTGGAGGAACCCAGCAGTGTCAACCCCTCAGCCAGCACAGAGGCTAAGGCACCCCCTAGAGACACCCCCATACTGCAACTTCTCAACCTCCTTGAAGTAAGTGTGGATAAGGTTCAGGGTTGATTCTGCTTCCTAGTTCAGAGACTTCAGTTCCTTCCAGGTTCAAGCAATCCTCGGATGCTAGCCCTGGTTCATTGTCAGCCTAATTTGTATTCAAATATATCAATACTGTTAGGCCAACACAAAACGGCAAATACTCGCTCCCTGTGCCGAAGCAGCCAACTTGGAAACCATTGACTTTCCCTGAACCACTAACAACCATCCCTGATCATCATTTTTCTCCCGTGGCTGGAGAGATCTTATCTAGCAAACGATATTTACTGGCACTAATTTGTTTTCCCTTTTAAAAAAATTTTAATCCAAAACGCGCCTCCCTTGGCTGTCTTCCCATCCCAAATCCGAGTCGTTCATCGGAGTGATATTTATCCCTTCGGTTTAAAATGCTTTATTTTGTCTTGCTGTCGTTTACAGGGAAGTAACGGGGCAGAACTTCTGTGATGCTGTTTCACAAAATGCCTAAGGAACACGAGGGAGTGCTCGCCGCAGCAGCTGCCGGCGGCGGCTTTAAGGAACGGCATTGAAGCACATTTTAATTCATTCGCGCACTGCGTATGCAATGGACATCTGTGGGACCTTTCCTCCGGAGAGCCCCTTGTCCCCACTGAAATTTCCTATCCTCAGTGTAATAAACCTGTCACCAAGGTCATAAAAAATTGGTAGGGAGCGCTTATTAAGTGCAGATCGCCGATGTCCGTGGCCCCACCCCCACCCCTCGATTGTAGCCCGTAGCGGCGGCGGCGGTGGGGGTGGTTCTCGGCCCCCCGGCTCCAGCTGGACCTTTCAGCAACCAGCGCCCGGGAGAGCGGCTGTTGGCTTGGCAACTCCCCACAGCTGAGGGACCGCCCCCTCCCCTTCCCTCCGGCAACCGGGTCAAGTTATGAGCCCTTTTGGAGTTCAGGGTTTCCTTGACGAGCAACCAGACCCTAATAGTCCTGGTTTCTTTTGTCGCTGGATTCCCTCGGGACAGATACCAAGCTAAAGAGCTAGGCGCCCAGCCCCTTGGAAAAAAAAAAGAGGAATCAGCCGAGTGCATTTCCGCGCTATCAGAGCGGGTTCATGTTTCTGAGATAACCATCCTGACTCGCTCCCCCTACCCCGCCCCGCAGTCTCTGCTTTTCTCCATCCCACCCCTCACCGCCAATCCGGGCTTGTTAGCTCATCGCCCCCAGGGAAGGGATGTGTCCCCGCAGAGCAGAAACACAGATAGCTTCCCTGCTGGGGCTCCCGGAGCACACCACTGCTTGCCTACGCGGTGTGTTAGAGAGAACTGATGTGAGAGGGAAGGTTCATTCCAGGGCTGGAGAGAGGAAATCAGGGGCCAGCCTGGTGGCAGCCAACCCCCAAAGACGTGTGTGAGACCTGAGGACTGGGGGCGCCTGTGCCCTGCCCCGACTTGACACCCCCAAAGTTGGCAGGACCCCGCAGAGGAACCAGCTCCGGTGTGTCCGGCCTGAACAGTCCTAGTGTCTGGGAAAAGTCCACCCCGTGACAAGGCACAGCACCAGCAGCAGCAGGCCTCCAACCAGCCCATGACCCTGTGGGACAGTTTGGTGTCCAGTGACCCAAGTAAGGAGCCAAGAGGCAGTGAACCCCTCCAGTGCCTTGACCCTACCTGAGCTGCACCAGGAAAGACAAAAACTTGATTAAGAGTAAGCTTCCACCCGTCTAAGAAGAATGGAAATGTAAAATAGAAATTAGGGAGTTGTTTTTCAAATTAAGATGTATTTGTGTTTTATCAAGAGTTGTGGGCTGAGATTTCTATCCACAATGGACGCTGGAGGGACAGTGACCTAGCCGTCACAGCACGGGTCCGGTGGTCCAGAGTTCCCTTCTCACTTCTCATCACCCCCTCCACCCTCTCTGCCCCTCACTAATCTTCCCAAAATGAACACTTTGCCCTCTGAGAAGCCACTTGCTTCCTTCCCCAGAAGCCACGAGCCTACTTCTCAAGTGGTCAGTATGAATGTGAGGCAGAGCAGTCTGATGTGAAGGACTTCACTCCAAAGACCATCTGTACTCGACCCTGCGGAGGACTGCAAGGCCAGGGCTGATTCTCTGAGACTGGACCAAGCTGTTCCGGTGTGAATGTAATTGAAGGTAAAGATAGGCAAATAGGAAAATCTGCCTTTTTCTACTTACCCAGATTCCTAGTTTTTTGTTTGTTTGTTTGTTTTTTGTTCTTTGTCAAGTTTCCTGTGGCACCAAACTGAGAGTGAGAAGAAAGGCTTAATTTGTCGCATCTTTGAACACGTGCCCCCCACCCCCTTGCCTTAGAAAGGCAATAAAAATTACGCATAAACATCCTAACAGAATATCAGCCAGTTAGGGAGGCCAGCGTGTCTCCTTACAAAAATGGGAAGCCCTGGCTGGTAGCACAGTGGTTAAGGCGCCGGCCTGCGAACCCAAAGGTCGCAGGTTCGATTCCCCAGCCAGGGCACATAACCAGGTTGCAAACCAGGTCTTCAGTCAGGTCTGTGGCTGGAGGCAGGTGAAAAGCAACCATACATTGATGTCTCTCTCCCTCTCTGCCTCTCTCCCTTCCCCTCTTTCTAAAAATAATGAAATAAAATATTAAAAAAAAAAAAAAAGGGAAATTGGACCTCAGAATTCAAACTATAGTTTCACTAAAAACCGGTCTAGGGATCCCCTGCTTTTCTCAAGGTCACATTAACACTTGACTTTCGTGAACGATGTTTTTGAGAACCCAATGAAATCTGAAGAGGATTTTCCCTTTTCTGGGAAAAGGTGAACAGCAAAAATAGGGTTAATTGTTTGCATTGATAGAGGCAGCGGGTGCCCCAAGCAGAGAGGGTGGCCTCATCAGGCTTCTTCCCAGAGAGCCACACTCTGTGTCTCAGCATCCAGATGCCCTGGCTCTGAACTGGGCCTGTGAGTATCTGTGCTTCACCTCCATTTATCTTGTGCCCGCCCCCAGCAAGATGTGTTCTAAGCTATGAGAAGAGCCTATAAGCGCATAAGGGCATTTGCTGTGCTTAGCATAAAACTGGATGTAATTAAACATGTTGGTATAATTTCGTAGGTTATTTTCTGGGTCTGTGAACACTCAAAAAATGTTTCCATTAATTTAAATGGTAATTGCTTCTTTGCTCTATGCCATTTCAACTTACAAAAAATTTCACGGGAGTGCTTTACTCTCAGTTAGTGGGGTTAACCTGCCCTCCACAGAAAAAATTTTGGTAGACTGCTCTTTTCTTGGAAAAAAAAAAAAAAGCTTTAAGACCCAAAGGTCTTACATTTAAGATTTTGCCTGGGTTATTATCCATTATCCTCACCACCCATCTCTGTCTGTGATGCCTACCAATTGTTAAAAGGTGAAAACCAAAACATGAAGAAAAATGGGGTAAAACGTGATAGTTTTGGTGCAAATCTGCCATAAATTGTCCAGTTGACCCATCTCCTGAAGGAACAGTTGAATGGAAGGTCCTGACATCAATTCTTGTTCTCTGTCATTGCAGCCTTCTCTTACCTTATCCAAGGCCCGCTTCTCAAGTCACTTAAAATAGGGAAACTTTCTTCAAAAGATCCACCTCTCAGTAACCATCAAGCTAATGAAAAATGTGTACGTGGAAACCTGCGATAATCCCAATAACTAATTCTAGCCGTTCATTTTAGCCTTCTCCCTCGCCGGGAGATTCAAGAGCTGCTGAAACACCAAAAAATAAAGCCCTGACCTGAGTTTTCCTTCTCAGGGTCTGCCATCTGGTGAAGGCACGAATAAACAACAATGTGCCCTATAGGAAGGAAGAAATTAGGGGATGTAGGAGTGAGGCATGAGTACCACATGGGCCAGCAATTAAGCCCTGGGTGACTCAAAGTTGCCTGGACTTACAACCAAATCTGGTTTGGGTTTTACTTCTTCAAGTTTTATTAGCCATTACAAATGAAAATTAGCTAGGTTCTCCCAGGAAATATCTCCTTCCCTCCTTTCCTTCCTTCCTTCCTTCCTTCCTTCCTTCCTTCCTCTCCAGCAGCATTGGTGAGCATTTAGAAACTGCCCGTCACACCATCAGTCTTATGTTAGGATGCCAAGGGCCTGAAAGTCAATGTGAAACTACAAATGTTTCCACCCAGCTGCTGCCAAGTGATAGGGCACTGGGGTCCCACTAAATTCCAGAAGGAAAAGTCAATTCAAAGGTAGCATAATTTGTCTGTGTTGGTAACTATTATTAACATTTTTAAATTTATTTTTTAATACATATTTTTAAACACCCGCTATGCCTCTGTCAGCTTCATCGGAAAGCATACCCTTATTTCTTTCAATATAGTCATTGAAGAAGGAGCAAAGTGGAACTTTTTTCAATAAGCTCAATAAGCAAGAGAGAAAACATTAAGTGTAGATTTCTGCTAGAGACAAAAGGTGAGAGCTCCTAACCCTGAGTGAGTCAGGAAGTGCAGCACTATGCAACACACATTATATGAGAGGCATTTAACAGTTTGGGTCCAGATTCAACATGCAGGATAAGGGGAGATTTTCCTTGCTGTAGAAAAACCCTTATTTTGCTTTTCCAGATATCTATTTTGATTTTCACCCTCGCAATTTATTATCTGTAACTCTGAAATAGAATAAAAACACCGCTTCACCAGAGCATCGTAATAGAAAAGAAAACAAGTAATTCTGTCTAATTTTATAAGCTGGAGTTGGAATAAACTGATTGATTGGTATGCTTCATGTCTTTTTCTGGGCTCCTTATGACCCTGATAACATGTAAACCATCAAGTACACGATAATTGCCTTCTGAAAAGAAAGGAAAATGTGGAGAGTGTTTGCCTGTCTTCTTCAATTGAGTACCAAATAATAGTGTTGGAATTAGGTTCTGGGAAGTGCCACCCTGCAAATACAGGGCCAGCATTAAGCAGAGCCAAGAATTATGTTCCTTCATCTCTCATTTTCAGGTCATTCCATTTGGTTCCCTACCGCATATATTATGAAGTACTAAACCTGATCAATACAGAAAATAGTTGCAAGCTGGATAAACATACAAAAATTAGTTCAGGAAGAAAGAAACGAACAGAAAGGATAGAAGGACACAGAAAGGGCTCAGCTTCAGCATCAATGACCCTGCAGGAGAATCCTATCTTCACCTTTCAGGAGCTGTATAGTCTTGCAACAGGTCACTTAATCTCTCTCAGTCCTAGTTTCCTCCTGTGAAAAACGCAATAGTGGCATTTACCCCACGGGGTTGGCTGGAAGAACAAAATAAGACGATACACTCAATATCTAAAATCGTGGCTAGAGCTCAGTCACTGGTTTTCTCTGATTAGCCCATGTAAGTTGAGGTTTAATAGCTTGATATGTTGTCATGTTTCATGGGTGACTTTTTTTTGCTTTCACGTTTTTATAAGACTTCCTGATGCGTTCACTCAAAAGAGGAAGCCCTGTGGGAATTCCCCGCATTGTGGCAGATCACTTGGGAAAGATGTGCTTGAGACATCGGGGCCTTCAGGGACTTTGTCCAATTACGCCACCAAGATATTTTTTCTGGTGTTTAAGACTCATTTTGTACCCAGGGCTAGATTTGTCACCAAAGAACTCCTGGCTTTTCTGCTTCTGGGGGTGATACCATTTGTGCTGTCATTAGGGCAGATGGTGGCCTGGGGCTTGGCATTCAGAGAGAAACCTGGGGGTGAGGTGACCTTTGAGATGAATGACATGTTTTTCTCTCAATGTTCTCCAATGGGTTAGAGAGGGTTGTGGGACATCCACACAACTAGGACAGTGCCTGCTTACCCCTGCTGTCCCTGAGTAATTACCAATAGCTACTCCTCCCTTTTCATTCTAAAAATTATCCCAGTTTGGAAGATAAATTATGGAGTTCTCTTAATCAGAGCGGAGTTTATGGGAACAAGGACAGTAAGTCACAAAAAGACAAAGGATGAAGTACTCTAATTCATAGACTCTCAGATGCTTGCTTGGATTGTATCAATTTTAAGATACACCATCATGTCATGCACCATTAAGAAAGGAAAAAACCCACGGTGTTCACCTGCTAGGCCTGCCATCACAAAATACGGCAGCTTGAGTGGTTTAAACAACAAAGATTTGTTGTCTTACAAGACTGAGACTAGATGTTCAAGATCAAGGTGCCAGCCGTTCTGGTTTCTTCTGGAGACTCCTGTCCTTGGCTTGTAGCTGGTTGTGTACTCCCGGGGTCCCAATCCCCCACCCCCTTTTTTTTTTTTAAAGATTTTACTTATTTATTTTTAGAGACAGGGAAAGGGAGGAAGAGGGAAAGATGCATGGATGTGAAGCTGCCTTTTGTAGGCCCCCAACCGGGGACCTGGCTTGCAACCCAGGCACGTACCCTGACTAGGAATCGAACTAGCAACTCTTGGGTTCACAGGCTGGAGCTTAATCCACTGAGCCACACCAGCCAGAGCCCTAATCCCCTCTTCTTACAAGGGCACTAATCATACTGAACGAGGGCCTACCCCTGAAGACCTTTCATTTTATCACCTCTTTCAAGACTATCTCCAAATACAGAGACGTTCTGTGTCCTGGGGGATTAGGACTCCAACATCTGGATTTTGTGGGAACCTAACACCTGCCGTTTAAACTCTGGCACGCCGTGAGTTGGTAGATGTGTCCTGATGTCAGAGATGTGAAAATGCGAACAACTGTACGTGTTGGAACTGCACGGTTCTACAACACGGTCCATTTGGAAGGGGGAACAGCTGGTTCCATTTTATATGTTTTGGTGACAGTATGAAGATTTAGAACCCTCTTCGTTTTGGAACCACCCATCACTCTCTCCCCTTCACCCTGCTGAGGGGATGGGAGAGGAAGGGAGACAAAGCTGCCCAGATTGTTATCTCGATTGCTTCCCCTCCCCGGTGCCTCACTTCCTGCCCATCCTTCTTTTGTAACAGTGCCAATGACGGCCCCTTCCTTTCTCCCCACCCACACCCACACCAGCCCTTAGCTCATACCTGGACAGTTTCCACAGCTCCTGAACCGGTCTTCCCACTTCCATCCCCTTCGTGCCCTCCTAAATCCGCCCTGACACAAGCATTGGTCGGCACAATGACTCTGGGAACTGGAGCCTCAGCCAGGCCACACCCCTGATAGAAAGCCTTGGCTGGCCCTTACAAGAACCAAACGTTTCTCTGCCTGACACTGAGGACTGGTCCTCTGGGCTCAGCCTGGCCCCCTCTCATCCAGCTGCCTCCAGGACCCTCCAGCACGCCGGCAACCCCACTTCAAGGTGTCTGTGTGCCCTGTGCCCCTAGACTGTCTGGCTCGTGCTCTGGGCCTGTCTGAATGCTACCATGTAATTATTACACAGAGTTATTTATGTCCAACTCTCCACTAATAGCCATCCATGTCATCAAGACTGTAATGTACTCCATTAACCACATTGGCTGAGGAAGCAGTTGTGTCTCCTTGGCTCCTCCAGAAAGAATGAAAAGTATTTCCCCCACCCCCTCCTGTCTCCCTCCCAGGGAGAAGGTGGCCTTTGTGTCCTGGAAGTCTGACTTCCTTTCACCCCAGAGAGAGTTAACAGCCTTTTTGTGTGTTTTCTGTAGAGGGGAAAGGGAAGCGGCCTGGTGGGATGGCCTCTCACTTTGTTTTCTGAGACACCCTAACCTGGTGGCCCAGGACATCTTCTATTTGACCTGGAAATATTTTATTTGAATTTTAAGTACTGGTTGCAATTTTTAAAAAGTGGGAGCATTCCCATGAAAAATCTAAATTTCTGAGTTTCCTTGAGGAACCCAAAGATTTGCATTGCTAGGCCCCTATTTTCCCAGTCACAAGTCACGCTGCTCCCTTTTTAGTGTGTCCTGTGCTTCCCAGTTGACCATGGTGTATTCCCAGCACCCACCAAGGTCTTACACGGCTTGCATCATTCATTGACGGGGCCAGCCAGTTCTTAGAAGCACCTGAGTTTTCAACTCCTGCTTAGACTCACCAAGGGGATTGATCTGAAACATCTGAGGGGCAGGAGATGGTGGCCATGAGCTTCAAGAGTGAACGAGAGCAGCAGCACTGCCTAGGTGCCCAGGACCCGGGCCTGTTCCAACATACCTCCCAGGGTGAGCAGGACCAGAGACGCAGATAGCTGGGTGAAGCCTGTGAGGCTGGGCTCCAAGTATTTTCACCTTGAGACTATCAGGGAAGATCCTCACGGCTAAGCTGGGCCCAGGGGAACTGAAGCTGCCCTCACCACTGCCCACCGAGGTTCCTGCCTTCAATGGGCATGGACATCAGGGACCACCTGAACCAAAGAGCATGGCAAACCTCCATTTTCCTACCTGACGTAAGCCCCCACAGTTCTTATACAACCTAAGTGTGGTGGGCTGGAGGGCATTGCACTACATTATGACATCGCCAGAAGGCAGCTTTCATAGCATAGTCTATGGTATAACTACCCCTGCAGTTGCTCAGTGCACAACCTGAGCACTGTACATATATCCTAGCCCTGGGTGGGGACAGTGGGCATGCATGGCCATGCATGTACACGTGCATGTGACTTGCCCCCCACCTTGACAATGGAGACCCAGAATTTCTATTGAATTTGTATTATTATTATTATTTTTAATTATTTTATTTCTTAAAGATTTTATTCGTTATTTTTAGAGGGAAAAGGGCAGGGAGGGTGAAAGAAAAAGAGGAAAACATCAATGTATGGTTGCCTTTCACCTGACTCCAGCTACAGACTTGGCTGGAGACCTGGCTTGCAACCTGGTTATGTGCCCTGGCTGGGAATAGAACCAGCAACCTTTGGGTTCGCAGGCTGGCCCCTATCCACTGAGCCATCAATTTAATTTTTAATAATAAATGCCATATCTTACTCCCAAGTGTGGTTTAATCATCAAATTCTGTTCCAAAAACTCTCCAGAGCTGAAAGCATGTTCTGTTCTTCTGTACTCCTTCATAGTGTTCTGCAAAGTAACTGTGGGTTGACTTTGACAACAGGTCTCAGCATGGACTTTCTCTCCCCAGGAAAACTTGCCATTTTAATTTTCCTGGGTGATCAGTCCTATGGGCAAAACTGGCTTAGGCTACTCAAACTCACTTGAGTCTAAAAGCCACTTTTATGTTTTTGCAATGAAGAGTTTAGTTAGCTGTTGAGTTTCTGCTTATGTAGATCAGTGTGTAATCTTCCCAGAGGGAGGTCAAAAAACCCCTCTCTGCCATTAACACCCTGTCCACAGCCTTAACATTTTGAGTACCTTTGATCAGAAATGCCACTTGTAGAAAATCATCCTAAGAAAATAATTAGGAACGCTCCACCAAGACTTGTTCACATAGATGTTTATTGTAATGCATTCATTATAGCAGCGATAATAGGAAGCAACCTAAATGTTCAATCACAGGGGAGGGATGACACATTTATATAATGTGGTACCATGTAGCCGTTGAAAAGAGTGTGTACAGGGTACTGAATGGAATGAGGAAATGGTGACCACATATGTGTAAGACCTCTAAACACCTCTAGATGTGTTAACTTTTTTTTTTAATCCTCGCCTGGGGACATTTTTTCATTGCTTTTAGAGAGGAAGGGAGAGAAGAAAACATTGAATTGATGTGAGAGATAGAGAAAGAAACATCAACTGGTTGTCTTCTATACTCACCTAGACACCCCCACCCATCCATTCTCACGGGTCTGGGTATAGAACCTGCAACCTAGGTATGTGCCCAGACTGGGAACTGAACCTGCAACCTTTTGCTTACAGGATGATGCTCCAACCAAATGTTAACATTTTTATTTCTTTTTCTTTTTTTTCTTTTTTTCTTTTATTTCATTATTTTTAGAAAGAGGGGAAGGGAGAGAGGCAGAGAGGAAGACAGACATCAATGTATGGTTGCTTTTCACCTGCCTCCAGCCACAGACCTGACTGGAAACCTGGTTTCCAACCTTGTTATGTGCCCTGGCTGGGGAATCGAACCTGTGACCTTTGGGTTTGCAGGCTGGAGCCTTTACCACTGTGCTACCAGCCAGGGCTGTAACATTTTTAAAAGGGTGTGACTATTATGAAAAATGTTCATTATCTTCCCCAGTCCTGACTCTGGGTTCAGCCATGAGGTTTGTTTTGATCACTGGGATGTAAGCAGATGCGATGCTGGAGGGAGGATTGAAAAGCATTTGTGAGATTTGGCTTGATCTCCTGGGTCTTTGCCAGATGAGGTCTGTCCCCAAAAATATTGAGCCAATGTCAATATAATTAAAACAATTTGCATGGCTGGTACTTTCGGGACAGACCTTTGTATACCTATGGTAGCCCACTGGTTCAGGGGAAGGATGGCCCCCACTTCTAGAAAGATCTTTCCTCCTGTCATAAACCATCCACAAACTAGTGCAATCGTCCTTGACCTTCCTCTTCAGGTACCCATTTGACCCACACTGACTCCACCAAGGCAAGAGGACATCAACTCTATTCCTCAATGAGAAGGGAGATCCAGGTCACATTAGAAGAACACACAGGATTCGAGGCATTTTATGACCTTCTTTGGAAAACATAAAATACTACATAAAATTCTCAGGACATTGCTTTATTAACACTGTATATCTGTTAGCTGGTTTCATTCAACAAGTATTTGTGGAACACCTACTGTGCACCTGTTACAGTGCTGGGACCTGGAGGTAAGGGGGGACCATCACAGAGGTGGCCCCTCTGCTCATGGGCTGACCCAGGAAAAGCTGCAGGTGAGCCCTGGCTTAAGAACCCCATGGGAACTGACCAGAGAAGCCATTCGCTAGTGCAATACCAGCCTCAGTGGACCAGGAAGTAATCCTGACTATATTTTGAAGTATTTTGCTACGATTGTGTCTTTTCTGATAGAGGCTTTCTTGGCAGCTTCCCTGGGCACTGAATGAGGAGGTCAGAGTTCTCCAAGGGCTTAGAGTCCGATTCCATTTCCATTTCATTTCAATAGTCACTACAGCTTTAATGCAAAGCAGGTGCTGGCCTTGTTACAGCGGGAATAAAGGAACTCTGCTCTGCTGAGGGGTAGTTTGCAACTCAAAGTGTGATCCAATCTGCATCAGCCTCACCAGGGAGTTATACAGACATGCAGAGCCTCAAGCCCAGCTCCTGAATCCCTGAATCGGTAATATCGGCTACTTTTACGTGGTTGCACCACTGTCACCACCGAACTCTCCATCTTACAACACTGAAACTCTGTACCCACTGAACAGTAACTCCCATCCCCTCTCCCCCAGCCCCTCGCAACCAGCATTCTGTTTCTGTCATTGAATTTGAATACTCTAGGTCCCGCATATACATTTGTCCTCATGCGATTGGCTGATTTCACCGGGCGCAATGTCTTCAAAGTTCGCCCCTAGCGTAGCAGAATCTGCATGTTAACCAGATCTTCAGGTCACATCCAGGCACTTTATGGTCAGAGAAGCATTGCTGTACGAGATGACAGGGAGCTGGGACCAGGGAGAGTGGCATGTCTACTCCCCTCCTGCAGCCGCAACTTTGGGATCATCTCCAGGGTCGTGTGTGAGAGAGCAATTTTGGATTCCTGAGGTCAACCAACTTGGGCTCCAATCTGTCAACAAATGAATAGCTAGCCCTGGCTGGTATGGCTTAGTGGGTTGGAGCATCATATGATGGATCAAAAGGTTGCAGGTTCAATTCCCGGTCAGGGCACAGGCCTGGGTTGCGGGCCAGGTCCCCAGTTGGGGGCATGGGAGAGGCAACCAGTCAATGTTTCTCTCATACATCCATGTTTCTCTCCCTCTCTTCCTCCCTCTCTTAGCCTCTAAATAAATAAATGAATAAATAAACGAGTTAAATAAATAAAAATAACATTTTTTAAAAATGAATGGTTAAACTGTTCTCTGAGCAGGCATCAAAAGTTTCAGCCTACAGGAAATATGCTTGTGTACCATTCACTTAATAGCAATGACAATTAGGTATTTGTGGCTAGACCACACAGAATTAGCAGCCCATTTAGGTTCACGATATTGAATAACACATACTCTATATAGTGCCAGCCATGGTTCCAACCTAGCCCTTCCTCTCCTGCCTCCCAAACACCCACCCTACACGCAGCAGACAGGCATGTTCCCAAAACACAGATCTGAATGCTCCACTCCCTGGCACTGCCCTTAACTCCAAGCCTGCATGCTGGGTAAGCCTGCCAGCTGCTCAGTGCAAATGACCTCCTTCCTTGCTCTTTAAAAAACAACACACAGTGGATAAGGTGCCGGCCTGTGAACCCAAAGGTCGCAGGTTCAATTCCCCAGCCAGGGCACATAACCAGGTTGCAAACCAGGTCTCCAGTCAGGTCTGTGGCTGGAGGCAGGTGAAAAGCAACCATACATTGATGTCTCTCTCCCTCTCTGCCTCTCTCCCTTCCCCTCTTTCTGAAGGTAATTAAGTGAAATCTTTAAAAACAACAACAACAACAACAACAACAACAACAATCTGGTGGCTCCGTGGGTTGGCACAGGCCTGCAAACCCAAAGGTTGCTGGTTCAATTCCCCAGCCAGGACACATAACCAGGCTGCAAGCCAGGTCTCCAGACAGGTCCACAGCTGGAGGCAGGTGAAAGGCCACCATACATTGATGTTTCTTCCCCTCTCTGCCTCTCTCCCTTCCCCTCCCTCTGAAAATAATAAAATATTTTTTAAAATTATTTCAAAATATTTGTTTTAAAAAGTAATCACAAACTTACAGAAAACTTGCAAGATCAATACAAATAGCATGTTTGTAGGGAACCTGGGCCATTTGAGAGTAAATTGCAGAGCCGAAGCCCTGAAAATTTGAGTGTGCTTTCACCACAACCGAGCCGGACATCCTCCTACCTACACAGTAGCACCCTGTGAAAAGGTAACATTGACACAGTCTACCATTTTGTTTGTTTATTTGTTTGTTTGTTTTAGGTTTTATTGATTGTTGGAGAGAGGAGAAAGAAGGGAGAGAGAAAGGAAGAGAAACATTGATGTAAAAGAGAAACATCAATCAGTGGCCTCTGACATGCCCCAACCAGGGACCAGGCCCACAACCCAGGCATGAGCCCTGGCTGGGAATTGAACTGGCAACCCTTCAGTTCGCAGGCCAGTACTCAATCCATGGAGCCATAGCAGCCACAGCAGACACAGCAGCCAGGGCAACACATCCTACCTTCTTTTTTATTTATTTATTTTTAAAAAGATTTTATTTATTATTTTTCAGAGAGAGGGGAAGGGAGAGAGGCAAAGAGGGTGAGAGACATCAATGTATGGTTGCCTTTCACCTGCCTCCAGCTGGGGACCTGGCTGGAGATCTGGCTTGCAACCTGGTTATGTGCCCTGGATGGGAATCGAACCAGAGACCTTTGGGTTCGCAGGCTGGTGCCTTATCCACTGCACTACCAGCCAGGGCTACATCCTGCCTTCTGATCCTCAAGCTCCATTCAAGTTTTGCCAACTCTCTCCATAACATCATTTTCTTAAGCAAAAGGACCCGGATCAGAATCTAATGTACACCAGTTTGGGCATCTTCAGGCTGGAGCAAGTCCTTACTCTGTCCTCCATGTACAATTGCCTCTCCATTTTGGTTTGACCTGCTGTTTCCTCTTGATTAGATTTAGGCAGGAATCTTTGTCGGGGATATCTCGGGAGCGATGCTGGGTTCTTCTCATTGCATCCTATGGTGTGGCGCACTATTTCTGCTTACCCCAGTCCTGGTCACTTGGATCCCTTGAATAGAGTGGTGTCTGCTAGGTTCCTCTTCAACAGTGACTCTGTTCCCCTTCATAATTATTTTGTGGAAACCATTGAAACTATGTGAATATCTCATTCCTCATCAGCCTTTAACTGAGTCACTTAATTATATCAGAATGGACTGGTGGATTCCTATTTTATTCAATGTGTTAAATATCATCTGTTACTGTCATTTCTGGCCTTCTCTCCCCCGATGGCATTTGCATAGATAAAGAGGATTTTAGCCACTTTCTGGCCACAGAACCCTGTGTTTATTAAGACCAGGTGCTTTATTCCTCTAGAGGGGATGGTTGTTACCTGGCTTTTTGTGACCCAAGTGCATACGGTTATGAATGGCTTATGAAGCAAAAGTCATAACATGAAAACTGTATGCTAATGGACCGTAACACAGTCCACACTCAAAGTCCCTCCCTGTTTCACACTGACAGCCATTTTGACCATTAATTATGTGGACACTTTTGTGGTTAGTAACAATGTCCAAAATTACAATTCAAATTCAATGCAAATTGGTTTGTAAGGTGATATCTTGCAAAGTGTCGGGGTTCTCTGAAGTCCATGAAAGGCATTTAGCAGGCTTGCTCAGACTTGCACGGGGCCAGGTCAAAAGAGAAAACAGTCAAGGGGGTGGTGAGACCGTGTGAATGACGAGGGTTCAGAAAAGGCCTTAAAAAAATCAGTAAACCCAACACGTATTTTTGTGGAATTTTTTTAAATGACTCTCTTTATGAATGTGATGCTGAAGTCAAAAATGAAGTAAGGGATAACATACAAGTTTATCAGAAAAAAAGTTTTGGTAAACTTTTCCCCCTCAGAATCAGCACGTGACTCTTGTTGAGTGGCTCAGTTGGTTGGAGCCAACTAAAATGTGGCAGTTTCGATTCCTGGTCAGGGTGCATACCTAGCTTGAGGGTTCAGTCCCTAGTGGAAGCACCTGCAGGAAGCAACCAATGAATGTTTCTCTGTCATATAACTGTTCCTCTCTCTCTCTCTCTCTCTCAAATCAATAAACATATCCTTGGGTAAGGATTAATAAAAAAGAATTAGCACATGTGTTAAGGGGTAAAGTTATTTTCTTAATTTTGATATTTTCTTTCCAAGATAAAATGTCAAATATTTTCTTCACTAGTCACTTAAAGTTCCAACGCTTTATGTAAGTGGGTCCCCTTTAAATGGCCTTGTCTTGGTGTCAGTTGTCTGTAGGTCATGATGCACACTCAGCAGGAAACCCAAAGCTGCTGTGGCAGGAGAGCACATCTGTCTCCTGAGACACATGCCCCTTGCATGTATCACCCCTCTGCCAGTCCCAATATCTCCTCTTCTCCCAACCATACCTCCTCTGCCCCATGCTTATTTGTTACAATGCTTTCTTAACTCACTTTTTTCATTTATCACAGGAAGAAATACTTTAGCCCAACTGACTTCACCAAGGCTTGTTCCTATAGCCAAAGGAGGTCACAAATAATGGTAGTAGCCACCAACATGTACTGAACCTTTACTCTATGTCTGAACAGGTGCTATAAGAGCTCAGCATGCATTATTGCAATGAACTCCCCTAAACTTGTAAAGGTAGAAGCATTATTGCCTTGCATTTTGCAGATAAGCAAACCGAGGCTCCAGGAAGTTTATATAAGTTAGTGAAGTGTCCCCCGGCATTGCAGGAGTGAAGATTTGAGTCCTGTAGTTCAAGTCCTTAACTGCTAGACTGTCCTATATACGAGTATGTGAGAGCTTTGAGAACTGAATGGTGCTCTATGATTATAGGCATCATCATGATTATGCTTCCCCAGGTATGCTCTGAACTCAAAACACACAGGATGGTAAGAGAAACATGCCTAGAACTCATTCCTTGTGTGTGTGACTTGTTGGACCCCAAAATACTTCACTACTGGCACCCAGTGGCACCCATAGGCATTGCCTGACCCCACTCAGACCAATGTCCCTCATCTATGGGCCTTGGAAAACTAATCTGGCTGTGAGTAGTAAAATAGAACCAGACCAACTCACCCCAAAGGACGGTTCACTTGGTCCCCAAGCCCTCCCCCAGCAGCCCTGGCGGAGGCTAATCTCGGTCACTCTGCTCTAGCTTTCCCGATGGGTGGAACCAGGCACAAGGGCCCAAAAGGAAGTTTGGTTTCTGTTAGATAACAGAGGGAGTCAAGATACGTGTGGGGTTCCGCGCTGGGCGCTAGAACTCACTGTTGGAAAACGCAAGCGGGCGTGCTAAACACCTACCTCACAATGAGGGAGAAGCCCTCCACTCTGCAGTCTGTTCTCAGGGCCCCGAGGGCTCCCTGGGGTAGCAGGAAAAGTCAGGTTTACCGGTCAGGGTTCTTTCTTCCTCTACAGTTATGTCTATTGATTGGTCCTCCCTTTGCTCAGGCTGGGAGTACCTGACCCCATGTGGCAGAAATCCCACTGCTCTGGTTTTCATTTTCACTCCATGGGGACACTGCATTTGTCTGCTCCCACCCCCACCCCCTGGCTGCTGCAGAAGCCCAAGTTAGTGAGTGGGTGCTAATTTGCCTAACAGGCATGAAGTGGGGGGTGGGGTATATTTCACCAGTGACCCTGGGGAGGGAAATTACCCTGGAGGTGTTGGCTCTGACTAAGACAATAAAACCACTGATTTCTGATTATCTCTGGAGACCTGGTGGGGAGGGTGGCGTAGGCAGGGGCAGAGGGGGCAGAAGGAAGAATCATATATGTTGACACATGCAAAGACCCCGAAACCATTAGACTTCTCTTCCCGATTAAGACTTCCGGTTGGAGGGAAGGGTGCTTGTCTTACACATGGAAAAGTTGAGACCCCCAAAACGCATCAGGCCTAAAGCAAAGATGCCCGGATGGTAAGGGACAGAGCTGCCAATCAAACCAGGTCAGGACCTTTCCACCTCAGCGCTGCCTGTACTAGTTAACCTCACATCCCCAAATCTGAACAACCATTCACCTCTGAAAAGGCTCCTGTACATGTCCTTACGCAGAGACCATAGCTTACACATGTCAGGCAAGAAAAGTTGGCATGAGGGATCTCTTTTAAGATGGTTTGGGGTGGGGGTCAGGGCAGTCTGCTGCCTTAGCCTGCCCACTCATGGGTGTACAGGTGTCACAGTGCACAAGAGTGTCCACTGAGGAAGTGAGTAGGTTAAGATCTAGCTTTGGCTTTGCCTTCTCGGCCATGTGTCTTGGGTTCGGGGCTGCACCTGCCATCCCCCACCACACCAAATGGTGGGAGGACAAGGCTGCTCCAACCAGAAAGGGGTGCCCATGTCTAACTCACAGGGTCCCCTGCGGGCTAGCTATAACATCCTGCACCCATTCCCCCATTTCGGAACCTGAAACTTTTGGGGTACCAACCCCAACCCAATCTCAGCCCTATGGTTTCGTGGAACTGAGCCCACTCCCATCTCCAGCAGTGGACCAGTGACTCAACTGGTAGCCAGTTTACAGATGGGCACCTGACTCAATGAGCATCAACGCCTGAATAATTGCTGGAACTATATGGGTCCTGAGGCAACCTTTGCCCTGGAGCTGCTCTTCTTGAGAGAGGAACAAGAAGAGGAAAAGAAGACGACATTGCTTGAAACCTTGGAATCAGCTGTCTAAACAGACAGACCCACCCCTTAAGTTAACCAATTATCTGAACGAATTCTCTTTTGCCTAGTCTGGGTTGTGATGATCTCTGTTCCTGGCAACCAAAGGGGTCCTGAGCATTGAAGTGCGAAGGTTCCCGCTCCACCTGATATGCAAGTTCCTCTACCAGGTTGCCTGAGGGATTTTCCAAGTAGGAGTCAATTCTAATTACCCACGCCCACCCACCAGGGCAGGTTAGAAATGCCCGCTAGTGGCGGACACACCTGTGCTGTCCACCCCCTCTCTTCTCCCAGTGCTGGAAAACGCTGAAGCGCTTGTCCCTCAGGTCACCAACAGCACTGTCAAGCGAAGACCTGCATTTAAATCGCATTTAAGCTTTCCGCAGAGCCGGGTAACCAAACGAGACAGCCATGGAAAATATATGATTTTCATTATCATGACGTAGGGAACAGAGCTGTCTAATTGCTTTTGTCCACTGGCGTATAAAGATTGAGACCAGATGTGATTTAAAAAAAAAAAGAAGAAGAAGAAGGAAAAGAAAGAACGAAAAGGCTTGTGCTGGCCATTGCTGGGAACAAAGCAATCTGATTTCCTTTTCTCTCTCTCTCACACCTCCCCGCTCCCCACTCCCTCTCTCAGGGGAGGAGGACATGAAAGTGTTTTAACTGCTTGTAAGTTTTTATAACCTTGTTGATTTTGCTTTTCACAGAAGATAAAATTGTGAAATTGGCCTTGAAAACTTTATTTTCACTTTCCTCCATTCAAAGGAACGATTGTGGAACCCAAGCTCCGCGGTGCAGGTCAGACCCCGTGCGCCCTCCTCTCTGGACAGCTGCCCTTCTGCAAAGGGTTGTGGAAGCCGAATCCATAGGCACCTCAGGCCCTGCTTCCTTCCACCGGCCTGGGGAATCCAGTTTTCACATGGAAATCCACAGGAAGGGGTGAGACAATGATCATCCTTAAATAGAACCACCCAGGGCCTAGCTTCTGTGGTTCATTTTCCACCAGAGCTCCTAAATCAGCTTCAACATGGTTTTGGGTTTTGTTGGTTGGTTGGTTTGGTTTGGTTTTTTAACCTCTCCAATTATTTTTAGCGCGCTCAGCCTGCAGAGTGCCACAGGCCTGGAGGCCCGGGTGACATCCTGAGTTGGGGGCATGGAGTCACACCTCCTTGGGCAAAGGTGCATTGGAAGCATGATACAAAGCAAACCGAACAGGAAAGAAGGTGCAGCCCCCAAAGGGTGAAGATTTAGAGGCCAGGCCGCTTGGCCCTGCTGCAGGCATTTCTCTGATGCCAAGACTGCCCGCTGGAAATACAATTCATTTAAAGCCTACCTGGTTATTTTCCAAGTTAATTTTTTGCCTGAAAATTCAGAGCGTGTCTGGTGGAATCGGGAAGAGAGGGCTCCCAGAGTGGGCCCGGCATCGGGGCGCTGAGCCACCCAGGGAAAGTGGGAAGAAATGGAAGGCAGACTCCTCCATCAACCCCCGCCCGGGGGCTCCTTCAGCCCCAGTTCCTGGTAGCCAGCTGAGTCACTTCCTCATCTGCTGGGGAAAGAGCAGGTTTCTAGCTCCCAGCTCCCCTAAAACAGAAGACTCCTCCCCATCCTGGGTCAGAAGCTGCATATTTGCATCTTGGAATAATTACAGGGATCCAATCGCTCCATGGACTCCTTGCCACCCTCTAGGGAGCACCCCACAGTTAACCTCTGCTTTGGGGGAGATAACTAACTTTAATTAATTTCCTTCACCTATTTTACAGGCAACAAGGCCGCAGGGTTAATGCCAGAAGAGGGAAAAGTGATTGCGTGTAAGAAGGTGAGATTTCAACTACTTTTGCTGAGGTGGGCGATGTTCCCCAGCACTTATTTCCACACGCACCCCCCTCCCC
This sequence comes from Noctilio leporinus, assembly GCA_004026585.1. Lineage (NCBI taxonomy): Eukaryota > Metazoa > Chordata > Mammalia > Chiroptera > Noctilionidae > Noctilio > Noctilio leporinus. Next base: position 71,865 of record PVIW01000552.1, on the reverse strand, counting down.
ATCCATATGTGTATTGCCACTCCAAATCAGGCATCCACAAAGATCAGGCCTCTCTTTTCTAACAGGGTGCCCTTGGCTTGCTTGCAGTTAATTCCAACTTGATTTCCAGAGAGAGAGCAACTAATACGTGGCGTTAATGAGAACAGTCAGTACAGGGAAATGGCAGCGGAGGGAGCTGTGGTCTCATTCAGGTGCTGTTCCCAGGAGCCAGGTGACCTTGGGCAGGTCATGGGGCTGCTAAGAGTCTTGATTTCCTCCTCTATGGGATGGGACACAGTGAAGGATCCCCCCTGCCGCATTGGCATGAAGATTAAGTGAGAAATGAATGGGGTTCTCAATAAGTGAGGCTGCTATCATGATGAGACCATTGCCAAATAGAGCCTTCCTTGTAAGGTGACCCCAGGACTGATACTGTACGTGTCCCCCCAAAATGTGACTGCCTCGTAAACAGGAATTTGGCATTCGGGTAAATGAAGCACAGTCTCAGGTACAATGTGGACTCAGGATTTCAGCAGCAGGAGATATCTATTCAAACGCGCTCTGTCTAAGGGCCACTATTGCTCCACCAGCCCCCCTAGAGAGGCCTGAAGGGGCAGGCCTGGGGGGGCCATGTTCTGAATCACGTGGCCCTGCTGCCCACATTCCCTGCCACCCAGTCCCCAAGCAACTGGACCAAGGAAAGCCACTCGACAGGATCTGACAGGATCAAGCTGTCTCGAGCCTTGCCAGCAAACTTTCAACGCTTGGGAGTTGGAACGGGGAAACCTGGAAGGACCTAGACCACAGCAGGGAGAAAGGGGAAACCTTGCGCAGAGGCAGCGCAGGGAAGAAGAGTGGAGCTGACCTGTTCTCTAGTTCCATTTCCTGTCTCCTTACCACAAACTGCCTTTCTCCTGGGGCAGCAGAAGTGAGACACAATCCATGCCTTGCATGGTGGGCTGAACTGTGGCTTCGAAAAAAGACATGTCCACCTCTGAACCCCCAGAACTGGTGAATGCAACCTTCCTTGGGGGAAGGGTCTTTGAAGGTGTGATTACGTTAAGGATCTTGATGTGGCATTGTCTTGGATTATCTGGGTGACCCCTGTATCCAACGACAAATGTGCTTATACAAGACAGAAGAGCAGACACAGAGAAACCTGGGGAGCAAGGCAAGGGAGAGCAGAGGCAGAGAGTATAATTAAGCTGCCCCAACCAAGGACGGGACCAGGAACGATGCTCCCCCTGGAGGGAGTGCGGGCCTGTCAACACTTGCTTCGATTTTGGACTTCTGGCCTCTAGAACTGCGTGTGAATAAACTTCGGTTGTTTCAAGCCTCCAAGTGTGTGGCAGTGGGTAACAGAAGCCATAGGAACCTCACTTATCTTGCAAACCAAAACTGCCTGACTCCCAGAGGCAAGTCAAAAGAATTATGCCTGCTCTACATTTTGTTTACTGCTGCAGCTACAATATTAAATAAGGAGAGTTATAGCAGCCTTTAATGGAGCACATATTATGAGCCAGGAAATGGAATGTTTTCCACTCAGTCCTCAGAGTTTGGTCTTTAATTCACAGAAAATCCTTTGCTTTGATCCTGCCCTAATGTCAGGTCGAGGCAGCCTGGCATCATGGCAGGTGGAAGGGTGAGAAACACGCTCTTCCAGCCCAAAAACAAATGGCCAGGAGGCCAGGAGCATAGTGAAAGCGAGGTATTTATTTTCATTCTTGAAAGAGCAAGTGGGCACCTGCTGGTGGTATCTAGTGGGCAGGCACACCCCAGTGGGAGAAACAGATGAATTTATCCCTCCCTTGTTTCCTCATTGGCTGAGGACTTCGGAGTCACAGTCTGGCCCGATCATGTCTAAAGAGATGATTGAGCACCATAGC